>JACATO010000628.1:652500-666896 GCA_018389105.1 Nautilus pompilius | reverse complement strand
CCTGATCGATATTGTCGATGAACCCATGTTTCCGGAATGGCGTGTTATTCCTTATCTGCAACGTGTCCCTAATTCTAAAACACCACGAATCATTAAGTGCATCAATTCCATCATTCATTTCTTGATACCTACAGTTACTAGCTTCATTAAGTCGATGTGTCTGTATCTTTTGAGTGGTGTGCAAAACAGTTCCCATATCTTTAATGGTGTTCCGAATGTCTTTTTTCACCACGGTGCTCAGGTATTCCTCTGCCTTCTTCTGAAAGTTTTTCACCGTTGTAGATTGCTTGATGAAATCATAATCGGGCACTGGTTCATAAAACTTGGTCGATGACGAATGATAATCAGGCACGGGTTCAAGTTTCAGCCTATTTAAGATAGTAAACTGGTCATTTATATTTATGCCCTCATCATCTCGAGAGGCAAATGGATTCTTTAGTTTCGTCACGGACAAGAGGTGAAGGAACGTTTCCCAGCGATGGATAAGCATTGCCAAGAACTGGACTACAAAAATTGATGCAAAACAAATTATGAATGACAACCCGAGCAGTTCTACTTCACTATTCTCACCGGAACCAAATGCTGGAATTTCAACAGTTGTGGGTTTTTTAAGCTGGAACATGAAATTCGTCGCCAACCAAAGCATGTTGACTACTGCTATGGCGAAACAAATATTATTCCGAAGAGATTTTAAGTCTGCCGCTTTTGTCTCATCTTCTTTTTTACACGGGACAATAGGAAATAGATACTTTTGCTTCAGTTCCTTCCAAAATATTCTCTCTTCTGTTCTTTGCGTTACGATATCCCCGGTTCCGAGACTCTCATCTTGTATCCAATTTGGTAAAGCCGTCTCTTCGTCGTCTCTAGGAGCTGTCCGACCTGGCCGACTGTTTGTGACGACGCTTTGCCCTCTTCTACTGACACTGACACCACTTTTTCTCCTACGGTCTGTTAGCTGTTGCGATAACTCCGAGATGTTCTCCTTTATGCTGTGCAGCGCCTCCATAATTTCTGTTTTGCTCGTATCGGAGGGCGATCCATGCCAACTGCGAAACAGGTCCTTTAATTCCTCTACAGGCAACAGGCGAGCAAAGAATCCCTTCGGCTTGTTCTCCTCGATCTTGTCCGTTCTTACGTCAACTTCTCGTGTCCCCCAGGAGACGACGTGCAAATTGCAAAACGCATAAATCACGAGCAGAAGGTAACCCGAGGGGATGCAGATGAAGTATAAAAAACCGGAAAACAGGCAAGTCCATTCGTACGGATGAAATATGGCTGTGGTGAAGAACAGTATACTCAGCAGGATGATAAATAGCACCTCTGGATTGAGCACGCCGTTATTGATGCCAATAATGATCGCTCCCACCAGAACGATCATCATGATGAAGGCGTAGACCACGCTAAGGAAGACAGCGGCGCTCAGCTGTATGGCTGAGTTTAACTTCAAACATATAACAAAAAATATTGCGGTGGGAATGATGATGAGCAAATAGGACAAAGTTATTTGTAATGTAAACACTTTGCTTATAGCGCTGGCGATAATCATCATCACTGTAGATGGTCCCAACATGGTGGAGATCATGAGGATGAACTGATACAGAATGTACAAATGGCTGATGTTGTCATTTACTTTTACCGTGTTCTTGTAGTTGCTGATAAGATCTAGCAGGTTGGCCATGGTGGACGGGATCCAGCGGCGACGCTGATTGAAGTATTCCTTGAAAGTTTCTGGAGCATGAGTTGTAGCATCGGCAGCTGCGGAGTAATCCACTCTGTATCCTTGTTGCAATAGCAAAGTGCATAGCCAACGATCTTCACCTGAAACAACCCATCACCACTCGGATGTTATTTTTCAGCAAAAGTTAGAGTTTAAAGGTTTAATACAGAAAAACAAGGATTACTACTGGCAATGTTGTTATTTGTGGCCTTAATTATAGCGTCAAACTAGAGACGCTTAGCCAATCTTGCAGTTATTTATTGAAATAGTCATAAAATTCTATAGCTTAAAAAGGGGGGGGGGTCAGACCAATTACTGACGTTAATTGTAAATCAGATTTTGCCAAGTACCAAAATCGTAAATAAAAATAAACAAATAGTCCACTCCAAAAAATTAAAACTTTCTTTTTAGTAATTGTGTAGAGTTTGTTTGACAAGCTTTGTCGAATTGAATTAAAGTGTGTATACACACTTTAAAAAAATGGATTTGATGTGCATATATACTGTTTAATTTACCTTCCTGCTCATTTGAATGTCTATCACTGTATTTAACAAAATGATTGAGAATGAGAGCTCGGATTCGGTTCCCGCCTTAATCACAATGGCTTGGTGATCTCCCACACAACTATGGTTTCCTTACTTTTCTATACCAGTCCGTTAACGTGGATCTTCTCCGGGAACTCTGGTTTCCTTGCACAGATAAACAGACGGAGTTTAAGCGGGTAACTCTTGATGGCTGCCACTACTGCTCCAGAGTTTCCAACCATACCTAGGCAACTACTTGTTTGGTCAGCAAGGTCTCTTGGCTGGCTTATACTCCTGCTCTAGAGATTCTATAACATACTCAGACAACTTGGTATTCGAGACTGATGCTGTGATATGCTTCCAAAACAAACCATCAGTCAACCAGAATATTGACAGAATTTTCTCCTGAGATAATTTGTGTTGAATAAAGATTTTTAAAATTATGGCATCAGATCTCCATGAAGCAAAAATTCAGCTTCAGTTCACTGTTTACGTTGTTCCTCTAAAATACAAACTGTTGTCTCGTATTTGCATACAGAATTAGACTTCGTTAACGATCGCTCGAAGTATGCTAATTAAAGCGTTTGCACCTTGATCGTATTGCAGGTGTTCTCCAGGATTTGTAGCTAAGCTGGCATACTTCTTCATCACATTGTCATCCATGAGAGCTGATGCACGGAACAAAGTGAAACACCCAGGACTGCACAAAACGCATCCCAGCACGTGTTCGGTTGCTTTTTGCAGCCAGTGTCCGATGGCGTACTCAAAAATTTGAAACCAAACCATAGGACCTAGTAAAATAATAATAATAATTAAAAAAAGGTATTCACATTCCTGAAACATAAAAAAAAAACTGGATATAGAAATAATAATAATACTCCAGACTTTACTTTGATTAAAACAATTTAAAGGGGCAGTAAAAAAAAAAAAATATATATATATATATATATATTCTTGGTCAGCTGTATACTCGTCAAACATTAAGCGATGCGATCCTAAGAAAGCTTTTTCGCAGGATGGAATCTCTTCCGGTTACTCGGCGTACACAGCACCACCCGAAAGGTTGGCTGCATGAGCAGTCGTAATCTCTCAGCCTTATTTACGTCGAACATGCTCAACCTTTTCTTCTGCGTACTTCTGATGCTGTGTCAACGAGAATAGCGAGACAGATAATTCTGCGCAGTTTGTTTAAAGTCCAAGTAGTTTTACCGTGTCGAAGAGTGCCTCGGCTATACCGGTTAATGAAGAAAGCCAGCGAGTAGCGTCTTGAGTATCCTAATCGTTGTCGAAAAAGCCTCTGTATTTCTAATCCCCGTGTTGTCGCCGTCCGCTTTCACGGTCACGAGACCAGGAATCGTGTGAGCACGTACCAAGCAAGTTGCCCGGCCACTTCTCACCGTGGGAGGGAGTCGCCAGCCAGAGTCTCTACTTTTTATTTTTCTGATGTGGAAGGAAACAGAGAACATCATCAACGGGGTCTGGTGGTAAATAATAAATAAACATGCCCTGAAGTCGAGTAAAACCGACCCTGTCCCTGTAGGGGTTCGAACCCGAGATTTTGACTGTAGAAGTCCACCTCTGGATTATCGCACTATATATAAGAGAGATCCAATGCGGAATATGCAGTTCAGACACAAGGCTCACTTTATGTTAAGAGTATCTTGAAATGGATTCATTAAGATAACCATTAATATACGTAACATTATGTGTGAAGATATCCTGGTTGGCTGACAGACATTTTCGTATTGATGTGATTGAAATTTAAACGTATTTTCAGGCCGGGAATAGTGAAAGGAAGACAGATTTCTAGATGATTGCAGCACCAGGGTCAATTAATAGAAGAATGAGAGTTACAACATTTGAATATAGCGGTGATAAAACACAATATTAATAATACAGATAAACAGAATATTTCAGACTAATCTTAATTCATTAAGCGAAAAATCGAACTGCGCTTATTGGCTACTGGAGTTTCGAATAAGTTATAAGAAGACTTTCGCCTCTTTGTATCTACCTACCTGTCCCAGACGGATGAATGCGACCACAAGCGGCTGCAATCTTTTCATTTGTCCTCAGTCGATCTAACAGCAGAAGAACAGACTTTGGAGAAAATTCCACATCCCCATCTAACGCCAGCACGAATACATTTTCAGCCTGAAAAACAAAAGAGAAAAGGTAACCATTGTGCCATTAAATACCGATATTGTAATTTTCATAACAGCAAGGTCCGTTCGCGTGCACGCATTTCGGTTTTACCGATTAGAAGATGGAGTGATTGTAACTGTTTCCGACATTTAATTTCGAGAAGTTAGAATATATCAGAGCACTCAATTTTCTACGCTGTAGATCTCATGGATAAGCAATATTAAAAGAAAAAAATATATATCACTTTTAGAAAACCTGACGGGGTTTTTTTCTTATTAATATCATTTTTAAGACGGTTGCCTGGTTGCTAGATTATTACCATTTGATTATTTAGCGAATTAAACTTTAGTCGTGAAAGATCCACGTCTCATCCATGATCAGCTGATAAAATCGCCTTGAAAAACATATGCTAAAATCACATATCTTCATACGTATTTGCATAGATTGTATATAACAGAAGATTAGATTAAAGATGGCGAAAGAAACTGAAACATTGAACATGTTCTCGCGCCACTTGCATCAACGTCAGGCACGAGACCGATGAATGACATGAACGGGACAAAAGCTCATTCTTCCCACCTTATAAAGCATTTGCCTCACTTATAACACCGTTGAGACTTCTGGTTTTCCAGCAGCTGCAGTATACTGAGGGACTAACATTTAAGCAATTTGTTGCTCTCTATTAAAGACCCATTACATAATCTCAGCATTTCCGAAAAATATGCAAAAATAAATAATAAGGGGGGGGATATGGCAAACCTCCTGAGAGTAATTGCATCTCAGATTGGAAATACCTATAACTTAAAACGTAAAGGGGCATGATGTACTTTCAATAGTACCACGTAGTGCGTTGCTTATTGACGAATTATTTATTTTAATAATTTGCAGAATATCTTTTTATTTTTCTCCAAGAATATTATGCTAATTTAAGGAGAATAAGATGATGCATTAAATAAATAAATAAACATATATAACTTATTACTCCTTCAAAGGATGAATTTATTTGTATCCTTAATCCTCTAAATGCTTTTCGATCTCAGGAGAGTTTTTTTAAAAAAAAACGTCACTATAAATGTACATTTTAAAACGCGTACAAAGTACTGAAATTTAGCGATGATTTAGAGTGTAATATACAGAACGAAATCTTATGCTAGTCATTTCTTTAAAAGTAAAACCAATATACATCACAAGATGTATCATGCATCGGTTAACGATATAATAAAATATAACTGATTGTTATTTTCTAATTGTATCGTTTACAAAAACAAATTACGATGTCACCAAAAACTGTGATAACTTTAAAGAAATGTACGCGGATCGACAGAGATGGAATCCAACGATAACAGTTAACTGTGGGAGTCTCTCCTAATCATCTCCTGATCATCCCCTAATCATCCCCCAATCTATACCTCCCTAATCACCCCTTAGGTTTCGGTACAAATCATATGAGAAATGTTGCTAATTACTTCCTGAACTTTATTATATATATATATATATTCATTTCAGGAACTATAATTAAATCTGAGCGCTTAAATATATATTTTTTCTAACATTAAACATTTACAAGTTTTTGTTTTCCTAAAAAGTTAGGCAAGTATTCTTGCTTAAAAACCAACCTTTAGCTTCATTTCAGTTTGAAACATGTGGTAAAAGTTAAGTGGCTTCTCTTCTGATGACCACATGTCCAATTTTGACAATATGTCGCCCTTGACGGCTTCAGAGAAATTGGACTGACAATCCTCCAACAGTTTAAAGCCGAAAAGATAATACATATACATCACCTAGAAAAAATGGAATAAAATACAAGCTGAGAACCGCAACAAACCGTAACAAATGTTTGACCCTTAAATTTAGGAAAAAACCCTTAAAATTCTAACTTTAACCTTTGATAACCAATGGCCCTTTGATGTGTTGAGAATGAAGAAAAGAAACAGATGTAAAGAGAAAAGATATATAAACCAATTATACATCATTAGTAGCATATTTAACAAAATATTGCAAATAAAAAGATACTTATTTCTGTTCCTTCTAACCTTTCATTTTGCAGTATTCACCTTCACACTAGTTTAGGAAGCAAGATTCTTAATTAAGAAAGGCAAACTTGTTAAGCGACAACAAAGAAGACATTAAGTTAGACCTAATATCTCCAAAAATTAATTTGGTGCCAAAATATACACTAAAAACAGCAATTTAAAAATCTACATATATTTCCAACATTTAGAAAAATCTCTTTCCTTTTACTGTTAAGGACTAATGAGCTGAATGCGGATAGGAATATTTATTCAGGGTGTGAACTACTTTTGAAAGTATTAATCTACCGAAAACATTTAATAACAGTTTTTTTGTGTACTCAACTGCATTTGATACTTGATAAATTATTAAGAAAGATGAAAGTAAACTTGAGAACCAAACGTAACACGAGTATGCTAAATCAAGAAAAACACGACGTAAAATTATTATATCATTGAAATATTAGACATCGCAGACATGCTATTACAGAAGTTCTAAATTCCACCGGGTGACCGAAAGGCCATTCTCTATTTTTAAACGTTATAGGGATACAATCTTCATATGCTGTTTGAAAGATGAGTTCACGCCAATCTCATGATTGTTTTTATATATGCCCAAAGATGGCGCTGCGGTTGACTGGCTTCTGTTTGGCAGACGACACCCCCCCCACAGAATGGTCTGCCGGAAGTCCCGATCTAACCCCGCGTGACGTTTTTTTTTAAATTTACTCTGTAAATCCTGCCGGATGCATCACGGAAATGGTATATAAAATAAAAGCGTTTTTTTTTTTTTAAATGTCAGTAATTTAGAAAAAAAAAAAAAAACCGTCATTAGTCACGTGACTCGAATGCATACCGGACACTAGTAACTGCAATGATGGTTTTTTTCAGTGTCCATTTCAGAGCAACGAAAGTGGCAGCCACCGGCCGGAAGAGATGACCCTAACAGCGAGTGAGGCAGGGACGATGGTTATGAAGAATTAACGTAAAGTGCTCCTTTCCACGTGGTTAGTATATTTCTCATGCATCATAAAAGGAATGTATGGAAAATCAGGGGGAAATGTGATTAGCTGAGGTAACAGCAGAAATTTAAAAAAAAAAAAATTGTTTGAATAAAGTTCTTATTAATAAAGGAATGCATTTGTCTTGTATTGTTTTTTGTTTTCTTTTTATGTACTTGTCTAACCAGTTAGGGTTAGTTACCAGCTACTGGATCTCAAGCTGTTGGTGCGTTTCCATTAACCGACAAAGATCAAGCAATCTGCCTGCGGGGTTAGCAAGCACCGCTCATCCGATTTTTCGTCGATTAATCTTTGTAACTAGTTCACACTTATTAGCAAGATCAAAGGAATGTAGGCAATCAGATAAGGTGTAGTGCCAGTGTGCACAGATAGGTGTGTCAGGCCAGCCTCCGAAACTAGTCTTTTTACTGTAAATACAGCTTCGCAAAGCATTAACGGCCACAATATCCGCAATGGGGGATATTCTTAAAGATGCAACATAAGCAACAGATTAGTTAACTTTAATAAAAAGGAAAAATCTGGTGCACACTCCAGAATGAATGCAAAGTGGCCATTCTAAATACTTTCTTTTTTCGGTGGCAGTCGACTAAGGTCCATTATTTAGAAGAGGGATTTCTGAAGAAAGCTGACATGTGATGTCCTTGGATTAGTTATATCGTTTTTATTTCGGAAGTGAGCGCGTTTGAGAGTTCTCAGATTTCAAATGTGGTATCCAAACACGCTAAACGGCTCACAATTCAGAAACAAACCACTCCCGACTGCGATCAGAGTTCCCAGACCAGGGTTTGACATGATCCATCCCACAAAGAATTTCACCAGCAGCTATACCAAGCTTTCCACTTTCGGATAAGAAGTCTCTTTTGGTTTTTTCAAATGGAGTCACTAAATGACAGGTAAAGTCGACTTTGTCATGTAAATTAGCTAAATCGCTTTGTTTCTTTTCATTTTTTGCTCCTACAGAATATAAGCTGAGACGCGTTTTTGAAACGTGCTTAGAAATCTTTCTTTAAGAAGATATAAAGTCTGCTGGAAACTTTCCGAGCGGTGACTGCGAAGGGTAATTTTAAATAAGTCTGTTTCGCATACTATACACGCTACGCGTTAACATTTACTGTCTTACCTGAGACCATCTCTTTTTGCAACGAATCTTTGTTTTGTCTTTTAAATGAACATATAGTGGACTTCCGCCTGGCATCTCCCAGATTAGCTGACCTCCATACGGGGTCAGCACTTTTAAAGGGTCTCCGATATCTACTGGTTCCTTATAGACAGAGCTTAAAATATAGAAATGGGTAGAAAATCACTATAAAGGCATAATTTATTATCAAATTAGTAAAGGGGGGAAGGGAGAGTTTATACAAATAAAAATGGTACTAATAGCTAATATTTCAGAAGGACTGAGTATTAATTGACCAAGTAATAACAATAAGCGATACCTGTCGTCGCATCACCTACATTTAGAACTAATCGACCTGAATCACTGTTAACCAATTAGCGAATAATGGCATAAATTCGAAACGGTGGCTATATAGGTGGATATATCGCGTTTAAGGTGATGGATTTTAGTATTGAAATGATGGTAATCATCAGTAACCGCTTATGTGACGGCTCCTCTTCTTCTTTTTTTTTTCTATTGTGGATCAATTTATTAAATCAGTTGAAAATTGTCCTCTTTTACAGAATATGATGTCCTGATTCATAATAAAAGGGGGACTGTCAGATACTTGCTAGCGCTGTTGATGCTGTTGAGATAGTTACGCTGGAAACGACTTACCCACATATGACGTAAAATTGCGAATACACTGCAAAATCCATAGATTTCATGGTTGGCGGGACAAAGCTACAAGGTGAGTCGAATAGTGGGACAGGAAAAGTCAGCTTATATAAGCCATCTTTGTTCCTTCTTCCTCTAACAAAAAAATGTCCAGCACATTTTAGAAGCATTGAAAACATTTATGATTGCCATTTCGTGAAGTCGGAACGGACCGTGTCGGCTTAGAAAACGGCAAAAACTCGGACTTTCCCAATATCTGATCGACTGCAATTTTTGTGGAGTTACAGTCGTCACCTTTGAGTAGCTCAAGCACCTGCCAACCAGAGCAGAAAAAAACAACAATATATCCCTGTTCTTCCACCGACAAGATCATATTTGTGCAAATCTTAGTAACGTGTATATTGGAACAAATCATTGTTAGCCATTATCACACCATGGTTCACGAAGAGGACAACTAATGAGTGGCATACATCTCCGGAATTTGTTTGTTATCAGACGGCCGAAGAGTCGACATCCTCTTGCACACACACACACACACACACACACCGCTCGTCTTGTCCTTAATCAGTTACTCGTGTGTTTTGTTGTTTTTGGTATCAAATAAAACCGGAATGCTGCTAATTCTAAATTTCCAACCCCCCCTCCCTCGAGATTTTGTTTTCACCGTTGAAAAATCCTGCTTTGATGCGCCAAACAGCGAAAACACTGAAGCTTGGCAGCTTTAACCCTATAACCGCGCTATACTATTCGGCGGCGATGCCTTTGTCAACCGGGGGGTGGTCCGACTCACCTGCAGGCTAAGTTTATAACAGACACCAGATCTTTCACATAACGGTTAGGGACCTTTTCGTTTTTCGCGTTTTCTTCTATAGCGTCATCGAAAAATATATGAGCTGCGAAAACAAAACGAAAGTAAATAAATAAAAGGCTACGGAAAAATACAACAACAAAAAGAAACACAAGCTCTGTGTCACACATTCATCAGCCAAACGTCGTACTGTCGTTTGAAGTTTCCATATTACCTTCAAAATTGTAGTAGTTTGTTTTCGTTTCAGTAATTTGTTCCAGGTTTTTCCACAGATCGTTTTCCTTGGATGTCCTACCAAAAAAAAAGAGAGAGAGAGAGAAAGAGAGAGGAGAGATTAAAACAAAAGCAATTAAACAAATTGGGATTTTTTAGAGCGTTATAAACGTACGGTTTATTAAAAATCTGAACAATAGAAATGACGTTGAGTTGAAAAGACTTTTGGCAGCGGTACCATTTAAATTTATTCCGGAAAAAAAACACAGGGAAGTGCTCAAAGTGTTGAAGAAGCACGAGAAAGAGATATCCTGACTCCAGCCAATGGCCGAACACTACTGGAGAATGTGGAATGATATCCTTCCAGATATAGATATACCTGATACCATCATCTGTTGTCGATGTGAGTACAGTGTGAGAGCAGAATGGAAAGGGATAAAGTGTAAACTCTCTCGGACAGGCGATTTACTACATGTCCAGCACATGGGTTCTTTGTCGGGGCGACCACCCCCAACCGAGCGTGTCCCCGGGTGACGGATTGGGGAACGGCCTCCAGATATGGAAGATAGCTGCGAAATAAGCTGTTCCCAGTCATGGACCAAACTGGCGTTGGTTCTATCAGGACGAGGTGGGATAGCTTGTGGTAAAGCTACTCCTAAAATGCCTAGGAGTCCCATGACGGAGCCAGCAGGCGGGCAAGGGCCGCCTTAAAAGCCCTGCCCCGGGGTGGGATCCTCGGAGAAACAACCCCCCCTTTGATTCCAAGGTAGTACGTATGAGCCAGGAGCTAAGGGTGGGATAACCCCTACAAAAAACCTAGAGAGCTGAAGTCAGAGATACTGGGCCAGTGTGCGCTCTCTTAGCAAACCACAGTACGCCAACGGCGAACGCTAACAAGAAGTGTAAACTCTTGTCCCAAAGGTGAAAAGATAGAAAGTAGTTTGTGTTTCTTTCAGTAGGTGCCAGAGAATTACTGGGAAGAATGGCAAAAAAAAAAGTTAAAAGGGCTGAAAACTCATTCCTTTCTCATCTACAGAGTGAAAGGCACCATCAAACTTCTTGAGTGCGGATGCTGAATGGGCATCGAGGTGACTCTGGCTCAGAAGTTCGTGGATTGACTGGAATAGGCTGATGGACGGTTAGAGAATTATTGCCCATCGTGCTAGACCCACCATCCTGAAGTCCTGTAAATAATGGTTTTGAGGAGTCCATCGGATTCAACTTAAATGTATTTGAAAGCCAATATAAAAAGATTTTTACAACTACCTTGTGTGCAACTGAAATTTAAGAGATCACTAATGGGATTACAGAGATAAACTTGAATGATAATTTAAACTAATTTTACTATTTCGTTTAGATAAACTTAAGGACTACGAAAGCATGGATTAAGGTCCAGTGGTAGACTACTAGATTACCACGATTGAGGACCCGGGGATCGAACTCTGGCCGACACTGCGCTAGGATTGGCGTAATTTCATAGTATGGATTCTCCTCATCTTTCTTCGCCAAATGGTCACATAGATTTTCTCAAAACACTCAATTTCCAATCCGAAAGTGAAGAGTTAAAGATTTGGTTACCGAGTACAAGAGATGGAGATTCTGCGGTTAACTCGTGACTGGCTTACAAAGCCCTTCTCTCTCTCTCTCTCTCTCTCTCACATTTAGCCATCCAACAGATTATTAATAATCCTGGTAATGACAGAAGTTACCTGAATATCGTCTTCAGAAACTGAAGCATCTCATTTCCTGTTTCATGCCACATGGTAGAACAAGCATACACCGTGGGTACACTACTGGTCTCTTTTTTTTTCACGTTTGAACTTTCCTCGTCTTCCATGAAGTAGTCGATCTTTATCGTTTCCCCAGAGTCGGTCACTTTGCAGTAAATTTTCTTCCTGTGTCTTCGGTAACTGAAGAGCAGTGACTGGTCAAAAAGAACCGAGCAGCAACAGCAATTCACGAACAACCTTAAAGAATAAACAACAGGATAATAACATTTTCTTTAAAAATGATTACACATCATAAGCAAACGCAGTATAGAAATGTCTTCGTTTTACGTAGAGTTACAGATGTTATGTAAAATTTGCCTGTTTTTCTTCATAATTATTGCTCATACTATCATCACCACGTGCAGCTATTTAGTACTGGTTTTTCATTTAACTTGTGAATATTACGTCGCACACACTTAGCTAGTTTAGAAAGTGTTTCTGAATTTTATATGCATTTTAGTGCCATTCATTACATAGTGTCGGATTGGATGCTTCTTCTTCTTGAAGCATGTTTTGACTTTTGAAATCTATGGGCATCTCACAGCAGTGAATGAAGGCATGGAAAGTTATACCTAGTAGGGGCTGGCTCCTGATCTTGAGCAGTGGTGCAAGTCAGTCAAGAAACCTCTGAGAGCAAGCGAGTAGTTACCTAGGTATGGTTAGGGGCTCTTGAGCGGTGGTACAAGCCGGTCGCCACGGAAAAGAAACCTACTAGAACTATTTATTTTCAAATGTAGGAGGAAACATGAGTCCCTGGAGGAAACCCATGTGGCGAGCAGATGAAGAAGAGTGAAAAGAAATCGTGCCTGGAAGGTATGCCAAACCGAGCCTGTTCTGACCGGAATTTGAACTCGAGCTCTCTTTTATGGCAGGGCAGTAAACCAACCACCGGGCAATCACACCGCCCCAATGTGATGGACTAGAAAGTTCCTATGAGACTCATTGCTTATTTGCAAAGATGAACGAGGTATTACATTATAACTGGCATGTTTAAGAAGAATTTAAAAATTAAATACTGTCTATAAAACACAGCAGCTACACACGATAATCCTTGTTACATTCTAATAAATTAATAGTACTTATTAAAATATAGTAATTTAAAAGTTGTTAAGCTTATAGTTATATGTGAAACAAAAGTAAAATAGTAACTTATGGTTCTCAAAATAATTTATTCATATTTAGTTTACTCTATTTTCAGCAAAAAGGAATGTTTTCTCAATATATTTGAGTCCAAAGAAATAACTTCTAATTTTAAAAAAAAGATTCAAGTCAACATATTGTCAAAAAAAGTTGAGATGCTTTGCTTTACTAATACGTCTTTGTAACTGACATTTATTTCATCGAATAATTTTTACGACACAAAAAAATTATTGCAAAGAAACATAGGGCTACTTCCCCTTATAAAAGAATTGAAAATAGATATATAAAGCAAACTTTTTGGTCAGTGATTATTAGTTATTTCTTTTAAGATTAGAACCTTCCACTATGTCATAGGTGACAATTAAATTATTCAGAGAGATGCCCAGCCCAAATCTGCCTCTTTAAAATGGGCGATAAGAATTTAAATAAACTAATTTAAAGGTGCTAAATTTAAAAAAAGGTTTTCATTACAGAAATTAAATAAGGTATATCTACCAGATTTATTTTTAAAATTTTGCATTTACAAAAAAAAAAAAAGAGAAAGTTTATAACTTTCTTTTATATTTTTGTAGTAATAGCAAAAAAAAAAATATTAACATTTTTTTTTTGTTGTTGCACGAATAATTAAGCGCCAGGTAAGGAACTCCTGTCTAACGTTAGCGGGTTAGCAGCACCGCCAAGTAAGAGAAAATAACCAAGAATACCTTCGATGGTTAGATTTTTTAGTACCAGTCATTCAAATGAAATCGATTTCACTACTCACGTTTCATTATTTTCCATGCGGGTTTGGTGAGGCAGCCATACACTGCGGCATATCCAGTGCAGCGAGAGGAACCAAGAAATTCCAAAAATCACTTTTACGTACTTTATAATTTCACTTCCGTCAGTACTATGACACTGTCCAACGTTACTAAAGAAATCCTTTAACGGTTGAAAACCATCGAGTGCAGTAAAATTCTCTTTGCATGGTAACAAACCTGCTAGCACTGCTGCAAGAATAGACGACAGGAAAAGAGGCACGGAGAAGGACAATCTTTGCATGCATATTTTGCAGGCCATGTAAGCACATTGCTGGCCCACAAAAGTGCAGCAGATTAACAGAATGAACAAAGGCAAGTCACTAGTTTTAAATTCCCGCTGACTAGAAACGCTAAACTTCAGTTTACCATTGAAACCGGACAGGTAAGCGAAAAGTATAGTTAATCCAATTTTCCAGACGCTTGTGATCATGGCCATTCCGTATCTGTATGTCTGTAAGTGGAACTTGAGAGACAG
>JACATO010000628.1:180000-647500 GCA_018389105.1 Nautilus pompilius | reverse complement strand
TTCTTAAAAGGAAAATAAATGGAAATATTCAGCTACATTTTGGCATCAGATAGTTATATCGCTTTTGAGTTACTTTTCTTCTTTTCTGTCGGACCATATGAAATTTACTTACATGTTTGAATCTTCATTTTGGTCTTCAGTACCTTCAAAACAATCATCATTATCATCATCATCATCATCTGTGCTGTTTATTTCCGAATACATGCCAAGCCCACCTTGTACGTCTTCCAGACTAATCTGAGATGTCGTGGATTCTCTTCTCTTCGGCGTGGTTTCTTCAGTGTCAAACACTGCGGCATGCAGTGGCTTGGAATAATTGTTAAAATAATTCAGACTTTCTCCATGTAGTTTCGTTGTGAAAGAATCTTTCATGTTTCCAAAATATGCTGTATTTTTCTTGGGGTAATATTTGCTGGATATATTATAAAACATTTTTTCTTCAGATGTGTTTGGAATTTCAATAATTGTTTCCAAATCTGATTTCATTGTAACATGCTAGAAATAAATAAAAAAAACAGAAGGTAAAAAAAAATCATCTGATACATGTTCTTGTACTATTTCCAAGATGCAAAATGTGTTACTGAACTGAATGAATTTTATTTCTATCAGATTCGGAGTTCGTTCCTTTAAGAAAGAGGAATTCATGTGTTTACAATGAAAACAGCATTGAAATAAAATCTTGAGTAAATGGTATTTTAAACCCTTAGCTGGAAAAATTTTTAATAAATAAATGTGACATAAAATCTGTTTCAAGGGTAGTACACCCAACATAGAATTTTATGCACAAAAGAAACTTTTTGAGAGGCGAAACAGATATAAGCAAAGAAAGTCACAAATCAAGTGTGACATTGAAGATGACTTATTTTTTGCTGATAACTCTAAACGAAGACTTATTTTTAATGACTAAAATGAAAATCTAAAAAATCAGCTTAATTAAACGGCATTACATTTGAAAAATGATAAATATTACTGTTTGGGTGGTCTTTTGAGCTACCCTTTGAGGATTACTCCTTATATTTACAGGGAATGATTGTTGACCTTGACAGAGTAATTCTGTGAATAAACGTTTCAAAGGTTTCGCAGACTGTAAAAGTGAAAAAATGTCTCAATTAAAGTTTATTTCTCAATTTTTTCTCCAAAATTCTCTCATAGGCCGGGCGAATATTAAAACAGCCATTGCTCAAATGGTTTAAAGCAAGTCGTAGTCACTCTTCGTATGGTGCAAGGGACCTAGCAATATCATGTGTAGAATTTCCATTTATCACGAGCATTCTCAATCCAAACGTATCCATTAACGGTTCCTGGAGTCTTGTAGCTGGTTGCTTAATACAACTTGCAACAAAAAATGATGAAAAGTTTAAAAAGACAAAATGCAATAGATACGACAGAAATAAAGCTATTTTTCTTTTGAAAGCTGTGCGATATTTTCTGTTGTTTGGCGTTTGAACTCTTCGAACTTTACTGGTCAATTCCGATTAGAATATCATAGTTTCGGGGAAAACTGTTAACTCACCTTTTGTTTTTTTTTCTTTTTGTGCATTCTAAATGCTTTCTGAATGATCTTCGCGCTGATGAGTTTTCTCAAATGAAAATATTTTTCCAAATTTCCATGCAGTGTTTGCTTGATGAAAACCTATATTAAAATCAAATTTTAAAAAAAGCAAAAACATCGGTTGCTAATAAATTACAGTGATAGACAATGTTACTGCATTATTTGATGTTTTAAACAAAATTCTGATTGCTCTTAGTATGCATTATAATGTTAAAATTCAATTTTAATATAATAAAGTTTGTTTTCATTAATAGGAACCTTACTAAGCATCCTTCATGTAGTAATTTTTTTGGAGATGAAACTAGAGATTAATAAAGCAGTAAAAGTTAGATAAATGCACACTTTGATATAATGTTTTGACTAGAGAATACATTTTAACAAAAGAAATACATAAATGATAAACCAGAAACAAAACATCTTATAAATTATAATCATTTGGTTAAAAAAACACAAACAATTATTTCGAGTGTTGCAATGCTTTTGGCCATCACTATATGCCTGTTTATCACAAATATACTAGACATTGCTGCTTGTTTGTCTCTTTTATATTTGTTTCATATTGAAAACAAAATTATTTGATAGAAACTTTTACAAAAATTTTTGTTTTAAACATTTGTTTTTTTGTAATAATTTTAAACTATTCTATAATACTTAAATTAAATTTTAAAAATATTTTTTTACTTCATCTTTGATAAAAACATAGATCTAAAAAGTCATACACATTATGTTTATATGATATTAGATATGAAATATAATAAATTCTAAGTAAATATAACATATAGAAAGTATTATTTTATTTATGGTAATCATTAAAAACAAAGTAAAATTTTTTGTTCAGCTGAATTTAAGAATTTGTACATTCAAAGAAGGCAATAAAAATGATTTAAAAAATTCTTCTGTTCTTTCATCACTAAAAATTCATATTTATAGAAAATGAATAACATTTCATAAGCATTTTTTGCAATTTTAAATTATTTACTTCTTTTTATTTTAAACAACAGTCCAAATTGCATCTAAATTTGAGGTCACCAAAACTTGTTGGAGGATAAATAGTAATTAACCATTGAAGAGAAAAGAAAAGTTGTAATTCAATTCACGAAAGAAGTTAAAAATCTATTAAAATTTAATTGGTATCAATCTTAATTTTAATATTACTCTGACAGTGCTTCAACTGAAATGCATTTTAGTTCTGGTAGACATCATTTTATGGCTATTAGTTACTTGGAAAATTAAGCAAACCGCTTCCTGTAGCCAAAACGCAACACAGTTGCATGATTTAATGGTGACATTTCAGAAAAGTTATTCAAAAAAGTTGTACTGCATGATGATAATTAGATTGAGATAACCATGGTCAGACTTTGAATTTTGTAAAGCCGCACAGTGAAGAATATATACACAAATACTACACATTTCTTTGCCTCTTTTTTAATTCTTATTTTTAAAGCTCCACATGCAAGAAATTACCTTGTTTATTCCCAGTTGATAGTCGGCACCTTCTTTACCAAACATTCCTAGTAGCTCTGAGATCTGGTTCTTTTCAGATTTTCCACCACCAGTTGGTAAGAGAAGAGCGTATCTGTAACAGAGAGAGAGAGAGAGAGAGAGAGAGAGAGAGAGAGAGAGAGAGAGAGAGAGAGAGAGAGAGAGAGAGAGAGAGAGAGAGTTAGGGGGCAGGAAGTATAATAATCTCAAATATCATTTAAATAATCATTCAATTTTAAAGATTTAATAACAATTCTTTTATAAATATGTAAATTAAATTGATTATCTTCTTTTATTTCTTTGGATAAACAAAATTAATTTATCCACTGTCATTATTAAATAATTAAAGCAAAAAAGTTAAAATGGTAAATTCTGAAGGTTCTCATGTTTCTATTGGTTGATATGGGATTATGTACAAGAAATGTATTGCCAACCACATTAATATGTAAATCGAAAGTTTTTAATTGTATTAGTTTTAATATTTTAATGGATTTATCATAATTCGGACCAAGATTTTCACAAACAAACATTGCTTATAAAAGATGATTTTTTGTGACTTTGCTATAGCCACGTTTTGTGTCATCATAGAATTTTATAATTTTGCTTGATAAAGTCGAATTACACCGGGTGAATTGGCATGATAATATTACTTTAAAGTACTGAAGTGTATACCGATTTGTATTTTTCCGCTTATTTAATATAAGAAAAGGACTAAACTTGAAAAATGTTACAAATTAAATCTAAGCAAATGCATAATTTTTTAAAAAAAAACAAACAAACAAAATATGAACCATGAGAGTTGTGTCTCACTTAAAAGTATTCAAAAACAGACATTTAGAACAGTGTCAAGCTATATGAATGTGATTTGAAAATTCATTTTGTTGTTTTTTTTTAACTTTTAGTGTCATACAAAGCTTTGGCCATGGCTTTATAATCCAAATAGTTCGGTATTTCTAACGTTAGAAAAATATAAAAAGCGATATATTTTTTTGTATTCAAACTAATCAAATTGTAAATTCTATGCGGAAAAAATAAACTCATTTTTTTCAATACCTGCTCAGAAATTCTCCATAGGTCTTTCTGTAAAAAAATCCTCTCTTTCGTGCTGTGGCCATCTCAGCAACACCAGAGTAGATCAGCTGACATCTAACCATCTCCGCGTCGAAGTCCTTTTGTTTTCCTTTGGAATTTGGTTTTATGCATCTGTTTTATAAATAATCCAAATATATTTTTAAAAATATACCTGCCTATTTTTCGTTTTTGTTTTTATAGTAATGTTAACTTATTTCTTAACATATACATTTAATGAATTATTTTAAATACCTGATGATCATGTAATTTTGCGCATATTTATTATATAAACTCTTGCACGCGCTATAATATAAAGTTTTTTAAAATGAAATGCAGTAATTTGGACAGGAAAGCAACACAAGGAGTATGAAACACGGAATGTAAGAATCGTATTTTGTGTTCGCAACGATGAATTGGTTTCATGCGACATTTGACAAATGAAAACTACTAGATAATTCAATTAATATTATCCAAAACTTTTAAGATGGGAAGAAACTTCGTGACAACTGTACGTGTTCGTTTGGTTTAATAAGCACGCAAAGACCGGTGCGCTCCAGAGAGTGAACTAATTTAGATATGACCACTGAGAGCGGCGTCGTTGTTAAAATTGCTAATATAGGTTGATTTTCTAAAAAGAAATAAAGAATCTACATTACCTGACAAAAAGGGGTTCCGCGCTGCTAATTTTTTGAAGCAAATCATTTAATGATCCCTGAAAAGAGCAAGATAAATATTTTATTATTTAAAAGTTTTAGAAAGTAACTTTTTAAAGTACAGTACCGCGAAAACACCTTAGATCATTCCAAAGTTTCAAGATAAGAAAGATCGTGTCCTATATTGGTTTCATTTAATTACATTTTAAAGGGTTTTATGATCATATAGATGCATTAAAATCCATGATTACGTATGATTATAATAATGGCCTTTAAATATTCTACCGTTTCTCAACACTTTTGCACAAAAGTGTACATTTATAAAAACACCTGAAAATGATTCATTCGTAGACTACGTCTTGTACCTAGTTCCGCAACATGCAAAGTTTTTCAATGTATATATATTTACACAAAAAATACAAACGCTGTAGCTATATATATATATATATACTACTACTACTACTACTACTACTACTACTACTACTACTACTACTACTATATTTCCTCTAAAAACAGAGCTTCTCCGCTCAAAATAAGAAAGTAAAAAGCTTTTCGCTTGGAACCACAGTTATTAGAAGGCGCCAGACATCACCCAGGGAGATATCAGATTTTAATTCTCATCTTGCCCATCTCGCTCCAAAAAATTTTGATAAATTCAGCCACAGTTATGAACATTGTTAATATTTATTCATTTGTATATAAAGTAAGCTAGCTTATTCACAACAAACCTTTTATTCAATATAATTAAAATATATTTTAAAATTTTAAGTTGCTAGGCTATTTACGAATTCTAACCATATTATATTATAGTACTATAAAGAAGTTTTATTTAGTATTTATAGACTACTTGGCCTGGCCACCTAAAATTTCAGACTGACTGCACATACGATAACAACAGGTAAAGGTAAAGATAAAGTTTATGCATTAATCAGTAAAATTCTTTATTTACGGTCATGTAAAAAAATTAAAACCTGTTTTTTTTTTATTCTGAAGTTTATGAGATTCTCTGCGTCGAAAACAAATTTCCCTTTTTTTCTAATTAAACACTCCCTTTAACCTCACCTTCGTCCTTCCCAGCTACCAACTAGTTAAAACAAGTATTGAATACATTTTTTACATAACTGTATAAAATGGTGACTTCAATTTTTAAGAGAAATTTACCAACAGAAATTGACAAGGAATTTAACTACTGTATAACATAAAATTTGATGTAACTATTAATAGGAAAACAGGTATACCTATTTGAACTAGCTCTCTTTTGTGAGCTTGTTTGTATTTTTAAAATAAAACATTTACAAAAACATTAACTCCTTAAAAATATCTTGAAACCCAAAAGACTTAGAGCAGAAGAGATATCTATATATATAAGGAAATTATACTAATTTATTTGAAGAATTTAAACCGCAAATTTTAAAACTTTATTTCTGAACCTCAATTTTTAAAATCTTCTTGATGAAAACTGACATAATAAAAATCATCCTTAAAAATACAGGTATTAACAGATGCTGGCCCCAAATCTTGCTTAAATAAATGGGGAAAATTAAAATATTTAAGTCACCCAGACTCAGTTCTTAAGCTGATTAGACTTATCAGAAAGAAGTTGAGAGAAATTTTAAGAAAAAAACTAAAAAATAAAACAAATTTGAAAGTTATAAGCACTTCTTTTCATGATCGTGTTTTTGATCTAGAGATCATAGTATCAAAATCTAAATATCTCATTGTCTTTTTAGAGTATTTAAGACCAGAACTGGAAAAGATCTATTGAGTTAGGAAAGAGTTATAATTTCATATCTTAATTTATGTTATTTTCATAATTCAAAGACATTGTAACTAATGAGAGAGAAATGAATTCATACTCTACTGAAAGTATTTATGCGCTTTCCGATAATCTTAATTTAAAAAAAAACACCACATTAATGATTTAATGAAGAAATATCTATGAACATAAAAGGACGATCAATCTTGTTGTAAAAATAGATAAATATAATTACAAATAATCATATGTGGAATTACCCAACTTTAAAAAAAAAAGAAAAATGCTGTACTGAACAGTCAAAATAAGGTTAAAAATGTTTTCTCTCCGATGTATACTTGCGTATCTACGTTCAGTTTATAATAAAAATTAGCCATACAGGCTAACAAAATACCAAGATTATAAATCCGAAATGAAAATAACAACATCTCGGTTAATGTGTACATGTTTATTGAAGATAACAACAAAGTTGTACTGCATGTAATTACAAATCTGAATAATGGATGAAAATATAGAGATCACTTTCTTATTATATAGGAAAATCATAATAGTCATATTTAAATTAAAAAACTATTTAAATTAATTAGAAAGCAAATGAATACTCATAAATCTAAAATTTTGACGTCCAAACTGTTTTTTTTTTAATTATAGAGAAAACAAAGAACTTATAAAAAACATAAAGAGTCACGTAAAAATTCGCAATTTTATCTGGAACCCCTAGGACGTATAATAATAAATTAAAATTTAAAGATACTGCAACAAAATTAAAGTACCCTCTGCAATTTATTCAGAGTTTGTAAGTGTTTTTCTAAAAGTATAAGAACATATTAAAAGTATATTATATTACTTAATTCCAAAAAAATCTAAAAGATATGATTTATACAAATGAAGATCACGCAAACTTTATAGCTTCTGAACTGTCATATCTGTGAAAAACGTTTTATTTTTGGAAATAAAAAAGTGAGGATCCATTGCCATTTAAATGGTAAATTTAGAAATGCCACGCATAATGAATAAAATTTAATCTTTAGATACCCTAATCACATACCTGTTATATCTGATAATTTATTTAATTACAATGTGTATCTATTCTTTATAGATCTGGCTAAAGAAGTCACTATGTCTATTATACAACAAAAATCCCAAAGGTATATTTTATTTTTATTTAAGGAACTTGTTCATAAAGAGATAACAGATGATAAAGTACTAATCAAATGTCTTGAAGTTAGATTTTTATATTTTTTTAAACTTATGAAAAGAAGTGAATTAAGTGAAAAATCTGAAATAAAAGAAATACTTTTACAGGATGTCTTTCCATATTCTTTTATTGACAATTTTATTGAATATAAACTAGCTACTGGTGAATTAACAAAAGAAGATTTTTATAATGAATTAAATAAAAAGATCATGCCAGACTAAAATTTTGAGTATTATAAAGTATGACAAAAGTACAACAGCATTCAAACATTATGAAAGTATAATTATATCTATCTTAAATCTGATATTTTTCTTTTTGCTGATGTATTTATAAACTTTAGAATTGTATGTCAAAAGTTTTATAAATCCATGTCAATTCTTTAAGCCTCTTCTCTAGCCTAGAACGCTTTCTCTTCACAGATTACATATTATTATTGATAGAACAAAGCATAAAGAGTGGAATCATTATGGTACCACAAAAGGATGCTGCATCTAACAACCTGTATGTAAAGATATCTGAAGATGACCTAAAAACTCTCAAATTATCTAAGAGATCTAACTGGTTGGGAATACATATCAGATATCACTACATGTTATAAAATTAGATGATCAGGAGTGTAAAATCAAAAATAGATAGTATGATCCCAGCCTACGAAAAATCTTACATTACTTAGTAAGATGCAAATAATTTCTTTGGTTTGACTACGTGCCAAATTCTTCAAAAATATTCAGGTTGGTATAACTACATCTTTTTTTTAGAGGGATGGTATATACTGCGTAAGCAGAACAAAGTATGCAAAACATCTTGGATTAAAAAGATTTATAAAAGAAGATAAAAACTGTAATTTTTAAAAAAATTACAAAATATTGTAGATACCTTACATTATACAGCACAAAGACATAAAATATAACTTAATTTTATCGGAAAACAATCTTTATGCAATTAATTTCTGATAATAAGTTGTATGTATAAATGATAAGAAATAAACTTTACCCTATGGACATTTCAGTCTTCTCAATTGAGTAATACCTTTGATGGAACACTTTGTGGGACAAGTAAAACATTCAGCGGACTTATCCTAATATTTCTTCTCCCTCTAATGCTTCTAATTATATGTCCAAGAAACAGTGTTATTAATTAGCCTTTGTAATTTTAAATATTTCTTCAGTCCAGTTTTTAGTGTATCTTTTTAAAAGAATGCTTTTCTATAACAAAATATTTGTACCAAATCATTATTTTTAAATCGATGCTCATTCTCGCTTTCTTCATTTAACGTTTTTTCATACTTCATTCTCATTATTTATTTATTTTTTTTACTTGATTCTACGGTGTTATAATCATTCATTAATGTATCTAAGATGCTTATCCAATTGCAATTATAGTTTTCTGTAAACTATCTGCATATTATTTTAAAGGTTCTATTAAATTTATTAAATTTATTAAACTCAAATGACGAATTCAGTTTTTTATCAGTTTATAATTTATTTAGTTTTCCACTAGTCTGTTTAAATAAATATTCGAATTTTTCTATTAAAGATTTTCCAATTTTATTTTTAAAGAAAGATTACTCTTCATCTAGTACACAGCAGGTGTCATCAAGTTTCTTCGGTTTACCTTTTTATTTGAACCGGAACCAGTAGCATTTATGGTGAAACATCCAATAGTATTTTACTCTATATTGCAGTTGTAACTAAACTTCTATCAGTTTTTCTCTAAAATTAGAATTTTGATATTATGAAGATCATAAATTATGTCTATACCAACTTTTTGTCTGATTCTAGTACTAGCAAAACTGTCAACGGAATCGCCATCTTTATAACTTAAATCATATTTATATTACGCTTGGTTAACTTTATTAATATATTTTTAAACCAGGTTTTGTTGAATTATTCATATTTAATCTGAGAATCGTGCTTCCGGACTATAATAGTTATGTCCATTTATCTGTTTTTCACTATAATATTCAGCTCGAAAAAACCCAGGATTTTTCATAAAGATGACTGCACATCACTTCTGAAGACAAATTTTAGTTATGAGACAAAAGCATTAAAATTTTTTCCAGAATTTTGACACGATCATTTTAACATTAATCAGTTATTTTTAGCAATAACTTGAAAATTAACAATAATAAAAAATTATGAACTTTAGGCATTTTTTGTATATCAATAAATTTAAATTTAGAATCACAAGAGAGTATATTATCAGCTGATTCTTTGGATTTCGATCTGAGATCATTAGAAGATTCTACTGACGACTCCATAGGCAGCTCTATTGATTACTCAAATAGTGAAACTGATCCATATACAGTCGACTCCCGTGTAATCGTGGTTCGGCATTCGCGGCCCCGGTTATTCGCGGAATTTTCCTTAGAACCTAACTAATAATTGTTCGTGGAAACCCCCGCATATTCGTGGAATCGCAAATATCTTCCGCGATTTTTTAATGGCTTTTTTCGTGGCAATATATATTTTTTCACGTTTTTAACGCTAAATTATTAATAACAATATAATTTACTAATTTTGTAATATAAATACTAACGTAAATTCAGCAAAATATCAATACTGTATAAAATAAACGCTATTGGCTGGAGGTTTGAAAGTAGCCAATCCGAGAGCGTTATTCATTTCTCCTTGCTGCTGATTGGCTGCTGCCCACGAGGCGCTGTCTCAGGCAGATGCAGCCCAGCAGCCCCGCATCATCCCAGTTTACTGCGTGTAGCTATCTCAAGTGTTTCGCTGAGTGTTGTATTTTAATTAAATTATTATTATATATTTACTTATATTTTTAAAATTATATTTTATGTTATATTTGGACGTTTATAGGCTTTTTTATGGACCACGTCCAAAATTCGCGATTTTTCAGTCTTCGCGGGTGCTCAAGGAACGTAACCCCTGCGAATACCGGGGGACAACTGTATACGTATATGGTAACAGGAATGAGTAAATATGATAAAACCACACTACTTGTTGTTAAATTCGGAGTTTTTAAAAGAATATTCAAGATTATGTCTTTTGGAAAATATCTATATCAAAATAAATTTAAAATAATAAATGGTATGTTTTATCGCATAATAAACAAAATATAGCAAATATTAAATATTTTTGCGAATGAAAATGCAATAAAGAGTGAAAATTTAGACACAAATTTTTTTGAAAAAATAGATGTGAGAACAAAAAGAAAATAAGAAATGGATGAAGAATCTTTGGAGATCCAAATGATATTCCTGATTCGAAAGAGATTGATGTAAAAATTTTTAAAAAATTGTTTATTTTTGATGACTTTGTGTGTAACAAAAATAAAACGCTGAATCATTTCTTGCTAGTGATGAACCTATATATATATATATAATATTATATTTCTCAAAACTAAACTTCCCAAACAAACAATCAGAAATATTATAGGCCTTGTTATTCTCGCCATTTAAAAATGTGCCTATTCTATCAGCTATTCTTTAGTTATTCACTAGAAAAAACTGAAACAAATTTTGATATAAAGAAAGATGGTAAAAAGTTAAAACATTTTACAAAAGTTTTTAAGCGAGATATTTTTTCTAATAAACTTAATTAAATAATATGCTTTTTTGAATTCAGATTTATTTTTGAAAAATCATGGTATATATATATATTAGACTTGTTGGTATAAAGTTAATATAAATTTTGTTCATTATTTTGATTATTTTACTTTTTTCTTCATAAATATATAAATAAATTTGGGTTGGAAGGCAGTTTTGTGATAGAAATATTCGTTATCACACATTTGAAATTTGAAATAGGAACAGTGGTATTTGTGGTTAGTTAGGTAAAACGTTAAGGCTGAATTTGCTAAAAAATAACAACACCTACAAGAAGATAAATTTTTTCAAAGGTTTATTTTAACTTAAGTGAATAAATTAACAGTTATAGATAAAATTAATCCTCTAGATAATTTAGATAGTAAAAGTTAGTTTACTGGCTATAAAGTAAAACTAAAGTTATTTTACAAAAAGTATTTAAGATTATGAATAGTTATAAAGAAAAACCAAAAGTACTAAAATTATTCATTTGTTTAGAAGTGTTATTTCCTTCTCGTTTTCATGTGATGTGACATATTTCTTCTCTACCTATAATCATATCAATTATCACTAGTGCGTTTGGTTTAGCATCTTCTCTAATAACTGCATCAGCAAGCAAATTAAACATGTAAAAGGAAAAAGAAGAATATTTTCAAACTTGTAAACTAAGGTATACTCCAGATAATATAATTTTATGTAATGTTTTTTTAATTGCAACAAACCAAACCAAATTATTTTAAAAAATAATTGAATTTTGTAGATAATCAGTTGAAGGTGCCCACGAAATCAACAAAGTTGCCTATGGAATCACCGAAATTTCTACTTAATTTTAAATATTAGAGTATATAAATTTGGTTACAGCCAAAAGGAAAAAAAATTATTAATATCTTTTAGTTAAAACACCTCATTGTTTTAAAAACGAGATGGTTCAAGCTAAATGGGTAGATATTTAATTTTAGATAATCACAGAATTATAAATATCAATAATCCATTAATTCTAATGATTGGAGTTAACTAAATATATGTAAATAATTTCGTACAACAAATAAATATTTTTGGATATTCACTACAACATAAGTTACTTATGAATTTTAAATGAATGGTGAAATAAGTTATGAATATGATACTGCATATTTAATTATGGATTTAAACTTAAAAATGCATGAATAAATATTTCAAGTCCATCTTATAATAATAATACAACAAATAAAAGGTATGTTTATATGTTTATGATAATTTAACAAATGTTGTTGGGAAAGATTCTTTAGGCAATATAAGTCCAAACAGTAAAAAAAAAATTACAAATTTAACTGCGTTAAAATGTAATTAGATTCTGCAAGTAAAACTTATATAGACAATTTTTTGAAAAAGTTGCTGGAGATTCCAGATATTCATAGCTTGATGGTTCTGTTGATACGATAGGTGATAAAGATATGAACCAAAAATATATTACAAATATAAAATTATCGTCATTTAGCGAAATGAATCATGTTTATCATCCAGCAACTAAAATGAATTTGACAGATTTAAATTTAAAAAAAAGAAATATACACCTTTTCTGCTTGGAAAAGCGATACTAAAAATATTCAAAATGTTAGTTGAGAAAATTTAATAGCAGTTACAGTAATATCTTCAAATAGCTTGTTAGTTTATGGTAGGTCACGTCACACTCACTGTATAGGAAAGCCAAGATCAAGTAAATAACACATTTATGAACATCCGTGATTTAAAATAACTTATAGTGAAAGTTTTACACCAACAACTATTAGTGCTACAGTATATTCTTCAAAATATGCAAACAATTTTAGCACATATACAAATGGAAATTATAAACCAAGTAATTTTAATTTTAGAAATTTGTTAACAATTGGCATAATAAATAGGTGTGAGGTGGTGCTCAGATTCACTGGGACGCAGAAGGCCTGTTTTAGAGGAAATAACTCATGTGGAATTTTGCTTCATCTCTTTTTAATATTTATGTCGTCATATATGTATTACTTTTATTGTAGTAATATTTATATCATTTATTATGTATTATATGTGTATGTGTGCGCATGTATATATATATATATATATATCTTTCAGCACTGCTCTTGATGGCGTGCTACCCATAATATATACAATTATTAAAGGTATACAAATAAAACTAACACATTTAAGTTTGTTGTAAAGTAGATTAATTTTTCTTCTCACATTTTTAGATAATATTTCAGTATTTAGAAGATGTAAAATTACCATAGCTTTAAGAAAGACAGTCCGTGGGTTATGATCGAAACTTTGGTAGATTTTAGAAAAACAATAAAAAAACGTTATTGGGAAAATACATAAAGATTTAGTAGTGTCACTACGGTAGAAGCCTGCCAATCATTATTCTACTATCCTTTGAGATATTTTAATAACAGCTTAATTTATTATAGTGTTATAGTCTTTTTTAAAGACTTTAAAATTGGAATAAATACTCACAAGTAGATGAGATGCCATGGTTGTCTGGGAATTGCTAAATGGAGCCTGTTTTGCCTCTGCATTCTTTCCTTTCGACCTTTTAAGTAGAAATAGATTTATTATCTTTTTTTACTAAACATATTTAAATGAACAGACAGAGGGAAAAGCCATATCTGTTCAATCAATTAAGTTAATAATTTATCGGAATTGGTAGTTAAAATAAACTAATCAAAAGAAAAGTTCACAAACAAATGCGATATGGTTACCGTCTTCATTTTAACGAGATAGACTCCACCTGTGACTTACTTTCACTTGTTTTTTGATATCTTATGGCTGCATTTAATGTATTTTTACTGAAAATATTTTAAATTCTCCCAGCATGCATATAGTGAAATTGTAATAAAGCTTTATTTAATTTGTATATCAATAAATTTAAATTTAGAATCACAAGAGAGTATATTATCAGCTGATTCTTTGGATTTCGATCTGAGATCATTAGAAGATTCTACTGACGACTCCATAGGCAGCTCTATTGTTGGTGATTATTCATACTGAAGAAAAATAGATTAGGAAATAAACCACTCATAACTATATGGTATTTTCAATATAACCGCTATCCGTTAATGTAGCAGTACTGTTTGAAAAGTCGAGCAGTTACAGTTGTGAAACTCCGTTAATAATCTCTCGTCTGGCAAACGATGCTACCATTTATGTCTGCAAAGTTTAGTGTTATAGCAAGAAATCAGAGTTGAGAAACCCGTGTCTTTTCTATGCACTTCGTGTCATTTATAACAGCACCTTGTTGTCATTGACTGTCGGACGGTAGCAGAAATACTCTTTGTCAGGTTGTGTATGTGCACCAGCGGTGTCATCTTGAATATGCTTCTCCTGGACTTCCGGTAATTAAACGGTGTCCTGTAAAATAGAGTAAATGAATAAATACTCCAAATTTTAACATGCGAGTTTTGTTACTCCTAAATTCGAACAACGGCTATCCTACCTCTTATTGAGTGTTCTTGCATAATTTTCATGACAGTCAGATTTTCATTTCGCTAAAAGTTTTAGAGATTCATAATTAGATATACTGTAGTCACTGGGCGAGACTTTGCATTCAACCGTATCTTCAGAGAGGTAAAGCACTTCTTTATGTGACATGCTGATAGAAATGAACCTTCACAGAATATTTCCTAAAAAGTTAAGGAAAGTATTTTTTCAGTGATTAATTATCATGTAATCTGATTTATTTATTCAATAAATGCCTGCTGTAAAATAAAAGCAGCGTTTTAGAAAAATTTGATTGTTTTAATTTTAAAAAATAGAAATACAGAGAGCTCGTCATTGTTTTCTGACTCCGCACTGAGAAGTGGTCGTGTACGTGTGCACACGAACCCTAATCTCATACACAAGCTAGGGATAAGAAAACCCTGTAATCAGGGAAGCGTACAACAAAAAGACATTGTTGCTCGGAAAAATGTAATTATATTTCTTTCAGTATAGAATTAATTTTTGCATTTAATAAATAAAATAATATTAATAATAATAATTTATTTTAAAAGAACTTTATTGTAAATAATGTAAATCAGAGTATAAATGCAAATAACACATGACAGAATCGCATCTTGCGTACAAACGAAATGTTCCATAGTACAGCTATGTAATGATATAGTACTAATACTATTGTCAATAAATGTGGTCGAAGACAAATGCCCAAAGTCTCCAAAAGTGATGCTAAGTACCTGAGGGTGCGTTCTCCACTGATAGACGCCGAGCCAATAGAGATCTTGCAATTACCTAACTGCGAGTACTGGTGTTAATTTTTCTTCAAGAACAGTACGATACACATTAGTGTGAAAATGGTCTCATTGGATGTGTAGCTTCCTGAAAAGCTTTGATTTTCTTTCCACACAAATGGCAAAGTTGAAATAGGCAGTGGAAATGAAATAGTGGGATGACCTAATCTGGAAGGAGGATTTCTTTACAGATTAGTCCAAGTTTGTACTGTTTGGCAATAATCAATAAGAGTTTATTCGAAGGCAGACCAGAAAGTGGTATAAAAATCAATATACAACAGCTATATTGAAAGCAGGGCGGATTGATCAATACGTGTGTGGAGCTTCATATCGGTCAAGGGTATTAGAAATTTGTATAAATAGTAGGTATTAACAAGTTCTCGTCTATCACACATTTCAGGAAAACATAGAATTGAGCGGGGGATTTATCTTTCAGCAAGACAATGACCCCAAGCATACAGCCAGTATAAGGAAAAACTATCTGGAACATAAAGAGGCTGATGGAACATTTACAAAGATGCTTTGGTCTGCACAAAGTTCTCATATGGACATCATTAAGGTTTATGGGATTTCATGGCTACTGTGAGAATCAAACAGCAGCCAAACATCTTGGATAAATTGTGGAAAGTGCTACAGAATATTGTTTAGAACAACATTGATAACATGCATGGGAGCATGAAAACAAACTGTCATGCTGAATATAGAGCAAAGGACTCACATATTAAATACTAACACACTGTACGAAGTTTCCTTTTTTTTGTATATTTGTTATAGTAACGCTTTGTATATTATATATGTCGCTCATAAAATTACTCATTAATTGTGCACATCCTGTGTGTGCTTCTACGAGTATTTCCAGTACAGTATATATTTAAGCTGTATGACCTAAAACAAGTAGTCGTTTTTTAAAGTGAAACCAATTAAAAGACAGATTATATAAAATACAATTTAGTTATTACGATTTTTAGAGATTATTCTTTTAGATAAATTTTAAAATCTGTATTTCTTTGGCAGTGTTTATAATTTGAAATGCTTGCTATTGTTTTTTTTTTTTAAAAAAAACTCAAAGTCTACGCCATTTTATCATATATCACTAATACTTGTGATTCACTATTAACGGTAGAAATATCAGTCACAAATTTCCAAATTCACATCAAAAACAACTCACTATACAATACTTCCTAAGAACGCTATCCTTTTCTTTTGTGTAGTTCTACTGAACTGAGAACAGGAAGAGACAGTGACGTCAGAACTCTATAACACACTCGAAGAAGTAATTTGAATAATAGGAGTGGTCTTTCATATTTGTTGTTTGGAAAGCGGAATAATTCTAGGTTTACTAGTATTTTTTGGCATCTGGGTTAGAGGTTAGTTATTACAACAACAAAAAAGAAACGTTCAGGTATGGAGTGAATTAAGTCTGTTTATCAGCAGGACACAACTACTGTACATAGAAATTTAACGAAGGCAGGAATAAACAAATCCAATAGGGCCATTTCGTGGCACATCGAACTTGTATGAATAAATAGCAATTAAGTCGGAAGTTCTCACATAGATATCGTTCCGGTCGGGCCTCTTTTGACAGTGAAAAGATCGCTGATAAAGTCGGAGGTGCTGTTCGTCATGCACGTCAGAAGATCCTTGCCCAAGTTATCTCGATTCTTCTCCAGGAAAGTCGCACTGTCGTACATAACCTGCCACATAGACATATATAACGATTTAATAAAAACACCTCACTCATCTGTTTGTTCGTCTCGCTCATTCTGAAATTGGATCGGACAAAAAAAAATAATAAATAAAACACGAGTAGAATTTTGGAACCACGTGGCGATGTTGAGACTTTGGAAATTGTAAAAGATGACACCCCCCCAATTTGCTCAGAAAGCAAACGGGTATATGATACCCAGCTGTTAGTACTTCGACATGATGATTTTAGGTGTGTTTTACGATCTGAAAAAAAAAAAGAAAAAGAGAGAGACATGCATCTCTTAAAGGAAGCTTTTCTTAAATGGATACACACAAAGAGTGGGGGTGTTTTCAAAAGTGTGTAACCAGCTGGAATCAATGGAGAAGGATGTACGTGGATAGGACAGTGAACAATTTGTCTTCAGTATAACTCAGAAAAAAAAATACAAAACAAAATACCGGTGGTATTACAATGCTGAATCCTAGGTTCCCAGTTGGTCCTTCGTCAGCCAGACGTACAGAAATGCGGAAACGAGTGTTTCACGGGGGTGGGGGTGGGAACAGGGTATGGAGACCGACACTCCAGCCCCCGAACAATGTACGGGCGCACTCCCCAAAAAACTAAAATTCAGATAAATGCTTTTTGTCGTTTACTTTTACTGACATGTATTAAAACTTTCTGATACAAGAAAATATAAATTCGTGATTGTTGAAGCTAATTAAGTATTTCAGGGTAACGTTTATATAGCGTTCCCACCCTAACTAAAAGCAGGGTCACCCTACGCCACTACCTTGGATGGCGATAGAAGAGTTGGACAGGAAGGAAGAATTTCGTATTCAGAAGTGTAAAACAAAAACTGCAAAACTCTGCGAAAATTAGACATGGCCTATTAATCGGAAATACATGTACTTAAGATGTCCAGTTGTTTTCATGAATTCTCCCTTATTTAATTGTATGCATTCTGTTTTGTTGTTGTTGTTTGCATTTTTACAGAATTAATGACTGCAAATCTCCTATACATTGTTTTATATATATAGTATGCAATGCAACATCACGTGATAATAACAATAACCGTGATTGGTTCTTAAGTAGCCAATATAAAACCATTACACACCACACGGCACTAAGAATATAAGTGTTGTTTCTTTACTATTAGTGCCACATACAGCGTCTCCAAAAAGAGAAATATCTCGTAATAAAGACGGATTTTCTACTTCATAAAAGAAATTCCATAAGACAAAGTGGAGCTGGACCTGACGTTTTCCCAACTGCTGTAACAACTTGAACAGATTATTTGAAAGTGGAACCGTTGACAACAGGAAAGACAGACAAAACGCCTAAACTACCCAGTGATGTTAGATATAGCAGAGCGACTTCAGCCTGACTGATTTCGTCAACAAATGAGGAACTAAGGCGGGTTCTTAGTGGATCCGTGGCGGGATCATAACCATTTCTGAAGAGTGAAAACAAAAGTAAAGGAAGAGAAAAAAGATAGAAAAGTGAAAGCACAAAATCAGCAGAGCCTGAAGGTGGACTGGTTCAAGACCTGGGTCGCTTTTCCACCAACCGGGTTGGGGGGGGGGCGTTGGATATGTTTGCCAGATTCACGATTCGTGAGCACAACCAGATTATTGTACGTCATTCCATTCCGCCAGAAAAAAACTCGGCTAATTTAAAACAGATCCAGTTTCCGGCAAGACGCTGATCGAAGCATAGGACTAAAGCTGATCAAACGATATGGGAAAGGTTAGACGACAGCCAAACAACGTAGATGAATTATGGGGAGTCATTCACACCATTTGGAGTAATATTCCTTGATTTCTTAACCAACGAACTGTATTCTAGCTTGGCACTGTGTGAAACTAAGGGATTCGTACATTAACACCCATCAGTGTAGTAAAGTGATATTAGGAGGCATTCTGTACCTTTTCCTTTAGATTCTAAAATTTTAAAATTGCTTCCGTGATTTTTTCCAATACTGAATACATCAAATATAAACGCTATCGAATAAATTATATATATGTGTGTGTGTGTGTGTGTGTGTGTGTGTGTGTGTGTGTGTGTGTGTGTGCGTGCGTGATGATCTCGACATACGACAAATAAGTAGAATTGTATTAATATAAAATTATTATTATTTTTTGGTTTTTATATGCAGAGTTTTTTAGGAAGAAATTAGCACGAAAGAGTCCGATCATCGAACAGGTTTTAGAAAATGGTTACCTGTTTCGCGAATATCATTAGCCATCTCTGCAGAGGTTTGTAAAATGTAAAAAAAAAAAAAGGAAAAAGAAAAAGCAACAGCAAAACAAACAACACATAAACATTCACTTTTTCACAAACTCAACGGGAAATGCAATCTGCTGTTATCTCCGGGTATGCGCTCGTACCGACACAAAAATACAAGTGGTTTCAGTATCGATTACTGCCGGCCATCTTAGACATAATGGCCGCCAACAGCATTGCACAGCACACACACACACAAAGGTTCGAGTCAGGACTTGTGGAGTGCCACTAGAAAAACCATACCCATTCCTTGTTTAAGGACACCTTCAGCCGCTTGAATATGTGCTTAAAGTTACAATCGTATTAAAAAAAGCGAACTCGCTGTCCATAGCAGTTTTTTTTTTTATTTCTTTGGAAATTTTCTATACTATTCCGAATCCTAATTCTGAAAAAGCTTGGCACTGCGCCCATGACGACATCGTCTGCTTTTGAATACTGCTAAATCATATTCGCCATCATTTGTAAAGTATTTTCGGAAATCACGCATCTCCTTGTTCGATTTAAAACTGTCACATTTGCCGATTTTTTGTCATTTCGCTGTTTAGTAAGTGAAAAAGTACAAACCAGGATGTGCTCCCTTTAACACCTTAACCTAGCATCATTATGCAAATTCAGCGGGTTTAATAAGACTTTATCGAGCAAAATTTTAACAATTCTAAAGTGATGCAAAACCTTCAGCCATTTTTATTCCGTAAGACTGCGGGATGCTTCTGGTTAGCCCCCCTTTTCTGCTTAAGATGGATGTTGCATTATTCAGAATTTTCCAATCTTTTTAAAGATATGTTAATTTTCTCTGCCATCGTTGTCTCTGCGTGCGTACATTTTTATGTATAGTCATATAGAAATGAACCTGATAATAAAAAATTGTTATAAATAACAAAACAGTAGCAGAATATAAACCACTATATATATATATATAAAATACTGACATGTCCAGCAAAGTGACTGATTTCGAACTGGCCGTTGTCTCCCTTTGTTTTCTGGTAATTAGGATTATCCTGATACAGGATGTTCATCTTTTGCACCAGGGATTTGTCGGTTGAATTAGGGAGACGAGATTCTTCGTTGATGATCTTCAGCATGTTTCTTGGACCCTGATTCAAAAAAACCCCAACAATTAGTCATAATTACTGTGAAATCAACTTGAAAACAGAAAGGAATTAACAATTAAAAGAAAAGTGTTGGAACATTCAGGTGTACTAACAATACAGCAATAAAGTAAATCTGTCCGTGTGAACCTAAATCAAACTAGATTAAGCTGCTTGTTTCTCTCAGTCAAACGGTTACCACCCAACGCGCCATTCCACAGTAAAAGAAGCCACTTGCTTCCGTCTGTTCCGTATTGGTACTCGATGCTAGGCTCTGGTGATCGGCCTCTACTTCATGCCTGCCTATATATCTACTTCTTATTCATGGTAAAAATTGGCCATGAATGGTCAAACCAAAAAACAAACAAGCGTAAAACTTTGATACAAATCTCGAGTAAAACAATAGTACAAAATTATCTAACCCCAGGACACTTCCAAAATTATTTTCAACTTCGATGATAAATTATTCCGTGAAAGTGCGACAAAAAAGCGTATATCTCTAAAACATATAAAGTTAATCAAGTAATAATTACATTAAAAGAAAATGCGCTAAATCCCAACCAACTCTGCGATCCAGAAATCGCCCATTTTCAAGCCAGGTTTCAAATTGTCACATTTTTCAATTTTGGTAATTTCCCCATTAGCTATGTGGAAAACTACAAAGAGGTACGCATTTTGATGCATCGACATAACATTATTATGCAGATCCAACGGGTTTAATTCGACTTAAGCAAACAGGATTATATAATTCTAGGGTTATGAAAAACTCCTGGCCATGGCTGTATTTATATAAACTTCTTTTTGTATACGACTTACGTTAATAAGCAGATCGAGTATCACGTCGTTGTTTTTGAAGTCAACGACTGTCCAGTCTATCTTTTCGCTCTCGTAGATCTGCTTCTCGCACTCGAAGATGTGGTTGTTCAGAAAGCTCTGCAGCCGTTCGTTGATGATATTGATGCAGAGCTGCTCAAAGCTGTTCGTTGATAGGTTTTCAAACCCAGATATGTCCAGAACACCCAAACTGGTACAGATTTCAGATCTGCAACAAAGTAAAATTATATATATATATATGCATAAGCAACAAATGTTATTTAATTAATTCTGAAAATTAATAATGTTTTAAAACTGTTAAGAAGTTGTTTTTTTAAAGAATATTATTGCTATTTAGGTTTTCATAAAAGACTATAACATAGAAATCGTCAAAATGGCAGCGTATTTTCTCTGAACCACGAAGTCATTTATATCGGGTTTTATGGTCAACATTTTAGATAACCCATTAACCCATGTCACACCAAATCACAGTGAGAAATATGTAAGCCGACTGGAAAATACCGGAATTTTATCATCAAAGAGAAACTTCACAAAGTTCACATTATATTTATATACTGTCTAATTTAATAATATATCGAATTGAAATAAATTGTGTATATATTATACTCATTACAATTTGTTTTGCAAACTTGAAATGATTTTTAGAAAATTGTTCCACGTAGTAATTGTAACAGTTTGTAAAGCTGTAAAAATGATGAATGTAGCTTTTTAATTTTCTAAGTTACACGGCCGAAATGAACAAATGGTGCTTTTGTTGAATATCTATTAAAAGTGTTATGGTACACCAAAGGCAGTTGTATGACTTGAAAATGTATGTGTGATATGAAATCAATATCAAAAAAGAAAAATTCTTGGCAGATGTGAAGAATTATTTCCACAAAACGGCAATACATTTTCTGACTAAAAGTAAAGTTTGTAACATATATAACAGGCCATAAGAGAGAGAGAGAGAGAGAGAGAGAGAGAGAGAGAGAGAGAGAGAGAGAGAGAGAGAGAGAGAGAGAGAGAGAGAGAGAGAGAGAGAGAGATGGTGTCAGTACAGCGAGAGAGATAGGATAGAGACAGAGATGACGTCATTACAGTGATGGAGAAATGATGTCAGTGCAAAGAGAGATTACATAATTACCATTACAGAGAGAGATATGACGTCAGTACAGAGAGAGAGAGAGAGAGAGAGAGAGAGAGAGAGAGAGAGAGAGAGAGAGAGATGGTGTCAGTTACAGCGAGAGAGATAGGATAGAGACAGAGATGACGTCATTACAGTGATGGAGAAATGATGTCAGTGCAAAGAGAGATTACATAATTACCATTACAGAGAGAGATATGACGTCAGTACAGAGAGAGAGATCTTTTATTTACTGGAATAAATAAATGGTTTTTTCGTCTAAATAGACACCGGATTACTCGCCGTATGTTTAAACATGGCTGAAGAGTAATAATTTCTTTGAAGCAAAGAGAAAGAAAAAGTATCTTTTAGTAAACGTTTGCGAATTAGTTGAGGTCAAACTGCAGAGAAATTGTTTTAAACAATGTCGCTCCAAATTATAATTTAAGAAATAATTACCAAATCCTTCGTGTTTCAAAGGTATTATTCTGAGTGTTTCTCAACAGCACGCAATTGCTTTATTTTAAAAACTGACAAAAATTAAACAAAACGAAGAAAGTATCTGAAATAAACTAAATCTTACTGACACTTCACCTTTACTGCGACAATAATGAAAAATAACAAGTTTGAGAAAACACGACACAGAAGTAAAATATAAAAGTATCTCAAGTTGACGAGATAATCTGGCCAATGGGAAGCCATAGATTTGAAATTGAAAAGAAAACAAAGTTATTTAATTATATAAGATGAGGTGAAGCCAGCTTCGTCGTTCATTAGGAGTGAATGAACCTTTGGGTACATCTTGTCCAGTATCTGGTCAAAGGTGTGTGACAAGAGGTCAAGGGTCAGGAGCGGTTCTACATTTGACTAACCTGGTTCCCAGTAGCTTGATGAACAGATGACGTAATGATATCGGCCTTGGACTGGGGGGGAGGGATGTCGTAAACTAGATCTCCTGGAATAGGGCTCCGTGCTCGTGGAACCTCTGGATGCTCCGTTGCTTACGCGCTGCCATTAAGTCGCCCTCGTCGATCCCCTACTTCTCCGTAATGTCACGAGCATTCACAAAAATAGCGAAGACTTTCTCAACCCACTGTTTGGCGAACCCATCTTCACTAGAGCATTGCCTACGTCCCCCTTTGACGCTGGGTCCCTGCCTGGTGTTGATCAGCCTCTGCACTACACAAGAATTAAATAGCTGCAATATCGCTTCCCTCCCTCTTTCCTGGCAAAGAAAACTGCCGCTGTACCGAGAGTGGGGAGATTATTGCCTCATGACGGAAAAGGGCACATTAGCTGGTTCACTGTAACTTTGAGGAGGAGGAATCGAAACGAAACAAGCATTTGACAAAATTTACATATTATTATTTTCAGTTCTTTTATCGAAAGGATTATTCTTTTCCTTTTTAAAAAATAATTTTAACCCTGCTCACCTCTTCGCAATGGGACTCAGGGTTTCATTGATTTTGCGAATTATCCACCCAAAAAGACGCTGATACAGCGCCTTGGCAAGAGCATCTCTTCCATCATTGGCCTGATCCATGTTCTTCAGGGCGTCAAATTTTTCTCCTGAAGGAAACAAATCAGAAAGACAAAAAAAAAAGTTAAACTATTGAAAAATAATGCAGAAAAAATTTATGTAAACCCATCGATAGAGAAAGTTATGAAAACCCCCACACACCTGGTGGTTTGCTGATTTAACTTTTGAAACTTTCTATAGTGGAAGCAAAAACAGACCTCATGAAAATTAAAGAAAAATCTTTAATTCAAGTTTTTAGTACTTTGATATATGTATACGAATTCCTGTAGGTTTTAAAACAGATTTTATTAAAATGTGAATTTCATTTGATATATTATTTTATATAGATAGCAAAATAATTAATTCCCCAAGACAAAATAAATAGCTTGTGATTAAAGAACAAAGATAAATGTGTACGGAATGTGCTATCCTAATGTCGTTTTAATATGAGGTTATTCTGTAGTGTCACGAACCATATTTTAGACAGGAAAATAGGAAATTATGTTCAAAGAGAGAGAGAGAGAGAGAGAGAGAGAGAGAGAGACACACGCACACGCGCGCGTCTAGAAAATTCAAGACGAACCTATCAACAACTTTGAAAAGAATCTTCTGATTTTTCCTTGCGCCTCGGATGGCTTTCAGAAAGAGCCGCGAGTTTATTTGGAACTTAGAAATAACCAGTGAAGCATCTCTCTGTTTTGTGGTTTACCGCGTGGCGTCACTGTAATCGCCAACTACGAAACATTCAGCCCAAACGAAACTCGGCAGTATTATTGGGAAAAAAGGAATTCCGTGGATTTTGTGAAATTGGGAAGGTTTTATTGTACTCGTGAAGAAGCTATTCGAAAAAATAGAAAAGGTTTTACGAAAATATAATTTTTCAAAAAAAAAAAAAACAGGTTACTAGTAAATTTCGCCAGTGCAGTTGTCTGAAGAGACAAGAAGTTTCTTATCTCTTATACTAACCTGCTACAAACATGGTTTTGGCGATCATTGCCTTAGCCAGGGCTTGCACATCTAATGAGAGCAGGTTGGATACTTTAAAAGAACAAAAAAAGTAAACCTCATGATAAGAAAATTAAAAAAAAAACAAACAGTTAAAAATACATTCAAAAAGTAAATAATAAATAAACAGGTTGGAAAATTTTAAAATATGCAAGATATATAATGACTTACCATGTGAAAAATAAAATATGTCATTCATAGTTTACGAAAGATAACTTATATCATCAAAGTAGATTTCATTTGTGATGTTCTTTGTATTTTGAAGATATAAGTATACATGTTTTTCGGAAAGAAAAATCATTAAAAGGGTTTGTCTATTTTCAGAATTTTTGCGAAATTTCCTGCAGAGGTTTTTCCAATAAATCATAAAGAAAACTTCTTTACACATAATAATTTCAGACAATACTGCGGACACCACAAGGACACAGCTAGGAGAAATTACTCAAGTTCCTATGCATAAGAAATTTAAATATGTATGAAGAGATTGTCCACATTTTTTATTGCAAAAACTTACGTCTAGAAATGTCATGACCAACACTGTTTAAAAAATGAAATTCGGAGCAGATCTGGCTCGAAGAATGTAAACGAGTAGCTATCAATCGGTATCCTGTAATTTAAGATTCATATACTCACCCAGTTCCAAGAGATAATCATCTTTCACATAAACACCTTGCGGTTCCTCAGGTTCAAATTCTACGTTGGTCAAGTGAAGGACTGAAGCTAGAATTGTGATGATATTGGATATATCCTGCAGAAAATTGTACAGAAATGACATTTAAGCGGGTTTCGCATGGAAATATTGTAAAAATAAATTCTACAAGATAAACATATTCATATGTAGAAAATATTTGTTATAGTCTATAAGAATACATTGCATTTATGAGTCTCCCATGCAACTTTTTTTCTGAGCCTGCCCAACTCACCAATTTGTACCCGTATTATTTTTGCATATGCAGAAAATTATTTATAATGCAGGAAAAATCGTATAATTACCAAATCGATCTAATCATTTTTGTCTTATCAATATTGTGTCAGTAAAATAATTTCCTTTTTGTAAATTAAAATATTTTGCGTTAATTTTACTCAAGAGTCTAAAGTTTAAAAAAAATATTACTGTTCATTTAGAGTCTGGGAACCATTATAAAATGGCGCCTGTGCTGCGTTGCTAAAACTGTTTAATAGAAGTGTTAGTGTCTAAATATTCTGAAAAATAATCGTCCTGAGCGCCCTTAAAATTTGTGTGCAGCAAGAAAAGTAGTTTAGCCTCGGAGGTTGAATTCATAGTAAATCATTAGCTAAACCGTTCTGATTGAATATGGAAACCATAACAGCTCGGAAGAAACACACTCAAACAGGCCGGTAATAAAAATATGGAGGTGTTCGGTCGTGTATGCTAATGGAACATCCCGAGCTGCCCCACCACTCTTCGTGTACTCATCAGTCTTTTTTAAATGCTTTTATGTCGCGTGAATCAAGTTCTTAAATCAAACTAAGAAAAAAGAAAGAAAAATCTTACATCCTCTGTAAATTCCAAAGACCTAAGGATTTGCATGCATTCTTTGTAGTTCTCATCAAAACGGCTAACTTCTTTTATTAGATTTGGATCGGTTTGGGCTAAAATCCTTCAAAGAAAAGGAACGACAATAGCATTGTAAAAACAAGAAATGATGACCAAACTTTGGTTGATGAAACGGGACAAGAGACGTAAATCTTTTTAATTCAACGATTCATAGTAAGGCATGTAGAAATTCTTGGCAGTAGTCGTAGCAACACATCCACTGTTGAGATGCACTTTTGTAGTCAAAATAGTTTTTAAAATTTGAGAAAATCTAAAACCTCCCAAAACTTCTGACTTCTACATTATCTAAAATATGCTATTTTTTTTAAAAAAAATCCGTGACAAAAGAGTGTTATTGTGTTCTTGCCTCGACATCAGTAACTTTCTTAAATCGTTCGATTTATCTGACGTCACTAAATACACTATACTTAAAACATTCGCTTTGATTTATAGCCAATGAAAGCGAAGCGAAGACTGTTTTCTTACATCAATATATGTTCATTGTCTACGATGATAGTTCTTTGTTTGTAAGCAGTATCTGACGAATATTTTAGGAGGCTGAAAAAGGGTTATTAAAACTTTTACGGAAAACACACAGGCCTATAAACAGAGAGGAATTTAAAGAAAGATATTGAAAGGGCAAGAGATTTCCGATGTACATAATTTATTCTAAATATGCAACAACACGCGTAGGCGAGGCTATTTTACATTAACGGCTATTCCCCAATTTTCTGTAGTTCGCCCTTAAGAACACTTTTCCTGGCTTCAGGGTTGATGCCATCTTACAGAAGTGAACTAGAAGGGCATGATGCTGGGCGTCTGTGTTCCCGGTGACCAAGCAAATTACCAGGGTGCGGTTTGGAACTCTTATGTCAATGCTAGAGAGACGGATGCCGTAGTCACAACTTAAAATCTCGCAGAATTCGTGTGATTAAGCGACTCCTTCGTTATACACAAAACAGTTATCTTTTTAGTGGTAAAATTAAAAGTCAATCACTCGACAGCTGTCCAACCAACCTGTAGTCTGCAGCATTCGAAAGTTTGTATTTCATTTTCAGTTCGTCCGAAAGACCGGCGAATAACGAATAGAAAATGTGGAAGTTTCCTTCTCCACTGCACTGGAAAACCACCCGAGATTTCTCCAGCATGTAGTCCCTTATGACAGCTCGAAAAATAATAAAAGAACGATTAAGATAGCTGCAGATATGCACAGTCTAACTGGTTAAATAGTAAATTTTTTTTTGATAAATAAAGAATTTTAATTGTGCAATGTTCTTTTAGAGTAGCCGGGTCTGTTAAGATGGAAAGGCACAAAACATGGTATCATTTGTGGGGCATTGTATAAAAATGTAAATATTTTCAGTCTTAAATTAGCGCGTACGAAACAACATCTGATAATGACTTGGAAATATTTCGCTATCACGTCATCATAAAAAGGGCGACAATCCATTTAGTTAAAGAGTGGACATTTTAGTAATTCTAAAGTATGGGTGTGTGGAATTGAAGCCGTTTAATTAAGAAAACGCTCTCACAAGGCAACGTTATGTAAGCCGATTGGGATCTGGCAGAATTCGGTAAAAAGCTGGTGGCCGAAACTCCTGACAGATCTCATGACATAGATCGTGGATATCGCATCTAATGTAATATCTGCAATTTTAAAAACAAGGTGGAGAAATTGTGCCCTCTTGTTTAGTTGACTGAGGGGAGCGTTTTAGTTTTAACATTGTATTGCGGCAAAGGTTCTTTTAATATCGTTGCAGAGAAAATGGTTTTCGATTCCATCCACGACTTCCCCACCCTTTTAAACAACTTCTTTTCCAGCTTGTTCCTTATACTCAACTAATAAAACGTATACCATGGTTCCCCCTACTACTACTGTTCTGAGACTGTAATCTCACCTCCAACAACTCTTCCATTGTTGTCAAAAGACACTTCGGTATATTTTCCAAAACGACTGGAGTTCTTGTTCATGGTCGTCTGAGCGTTACCAAAGGCCTCCAGGAGAGGATTCATCTGATAAAAAGAAACCAACTTTTGCATTTAGAATATTTTTAAGACAAATACAAACTTACAAACATTTTTTTTTTCAACTTCCCGGAAAACCAAGTTTGTCCGATCTGCCAAAACGAACAAAACGAGGCCCCATTATTTCCTTACTGTCCCGACAAGCCCTTTATGATAACTTTGTTGAAGTGAACCACTTCTGCTCATATAAATCCCACTAACAAAATCCTGCCCACTAATAGACTTCCGAATAAAATACGGATAAATAAAAGGTAGAGGAAAAAAAACAGATGTGTTGTGAGAAACTCGTTCTTACATTTTTAATAGATACAGCCAAGATCAAAGGTTTTGTATCACCTTGGAAGTATCTTATAATCCTGCTTAATTAAGTCAAATTGAATTTGCTGAATTTGCATAATAGTTTTAGGTTAATGTGCTGAAGCGCAACTCTTTGTAGTTTTCCACGTCCTTAATGGAAAAGGTGACCAAAATTGAAAAATGTGACGACATGAAATATAACAATGCAAATGTATGATTTTCGAGAGGACCTTAAAATAATGAAGACAGGTGTGGTTGCTCGATTAGATGTATTCAGACATTCAGCGGTAGTCATGACGATAGGGTCAAGCTGTACATGCCTGGTTTGAAAATAGTTTGCTACTGTTATTTCTAGGAGGACGCAAAACTTTATTGCAACACAATCGTCACTTTAACTGTAACAGTCATAAAGACACCAGTTCTTTGAAATAGATCAGTTGACTCTGCAATGGCCTCAATTACAAAATCAAGATTGACACCATGGAGATTAATAAATAGCACTGACTTTCCAATTTCCGTAGATACAGCTTATAAAAAGCTAAGGTATGGTGTAAAACTCTCAAATGCTTCAATTCGATTGCAGACAAATCAATGACTCCGAGTCATTCAAGAACAGGTGATGTACAGTTTTCTCCAATTTAAAGAAAAGATTAATAAATATGATTTTAGGATAATCTTATCTACAGTGGAAATCTTTTTGGCAGCTTTAACGTTCAAATGGTCAACATGCCCGACTGAAAATATGTCAGTCACTAAACGGCATCAAACAAGGTGGAGCTTCTTTATTCTCGTAGAACTATGGATGCAAATTGTTGGACAAAGTATGGCCAAAAGAAGCAAGTAGCTTTTTGTATTCAAAGATGAAGATGGTCACATTCACATTGATTAAAGTATTTTTATTCTTTCAGACTTGAATCGAGCATTTTACAGTACCTGACCTGACACTTTTTAAAGGCATCCCAGTCAGTTTATTACAGACCCTAATTATCTTCACAACCAAAGCTTTTGTAAATTTTAAAATTTTCTGGCGCTATTTGACCCAGAAGCTGATCCCCTTTCTTCAAGCATCGTCAATGTCGGTCGGCTGCTCGAAACTCGAAGAAATGGCTAGAGTATTCTGGGGTTGAGTCTTGGCGTCGAAATCAGTCCCAGACTTCTCAAACTGCTCTTCCGAGTGTTTTAAGTTTTCATGTTCAATACATTGAATCGAGTGGTGGCTAGTCTGCTTTTCCTTTCAGTTTCATTAAAATAACGGCTTTAAACCCAGCTAGCTTTTAGCAAAACTCGTTGAAATTCATTTTTTGGAAGCTGATAGATCCCTTCCTGGAGAAGACAGATTTCTGTACCACTGTTATATTACAGTCGCTGTCACCAACCAACAGAAATAAAATCTCTAGTTTTCAGGGACTCTCAGTTTCCATTCTGCAGATGAAATCAATTGCCTTGTGTTGATTTCATAAAGAAAAGTACAGCTAATTTTATAGCTGAGTAATAGAGAGCCCCATTTATATGCATATATCCAGAACATTCTATAACAATCTAGAACGCTATACAGCGTCAGAGAAGTTTCCAGAACAAAACAAACATTTCTACAGCATTGTAAAAGCTATTGGTTTTTTTCTACAACCTGCGCTACCACGCACCGTTTGTGAAACAGCTGCCAGCACAATAAAGAAAAGGCCTACACTAGAATTGGGTTCAAAAAGCAAGCAGATTACTTATGTCCCAAAATGCGAGCCCGAACACCAGCTTAGAGTGAAGTACTACCCTGTCGCCTTCTTAACGACGTATGGTTATAATGAATTCCTAGCTGGCTGGCTGCGGCGTCAACGTGCAAACGAGCCAAGAAAGAACACCTTTCAGCCAAGATCTGGGTGGTTTTAACCGAAAATCTTAAGCGAACAGAATAGAGAAATCGCTTGCCATGATGATCTGGTCGTGCAGATGGGAAAGTTGGTTTTTGCACATGTAGATGATGTGTTTTAGCATGTACTTGGTGCTCTCAGTCTTCCCGGCCCCAGACTCTCCGCTGACCAGAACAACCTGGTTGGTGGACGATTCCAGCATGCGGACGAAGGCGATCTGCGCAATCTGGAAGATGTGTGGAGGTTGGTTTTTGCTCTGATGTCCTCGATCATATTTGCTATGCCACTAGAAAGCAAAATAAATAATAATAATAATAATAAAATGGCTGTTTTTTTTTTCTTAGCATAGACGCCTAAAAAACTTTAATCAATCCTTATGGTGTTATAACGAAATCATACCAATGGAAAACAACACGAACGAATTTAAGCTTCTAGAATTAAAATAGAATAAAGAACATGCACACATACAGTACATAATAACAAAACCACGAAGTATCTTATTATCAAAAAAATATTATTAAAACCATTAGTTGTTTTATTTAAGTTTTTTCATTTATTTACACGATACAAAGTAATCACAGCAATCAGAAATAGCTGGAGACGTAGGGTCAGGTACAAACCTCGTCGCTGTAAATTGGCAAAGGTCGGAAAGGGTTGATGGCGATGTTAGCATCACCACAGTTTGTCTGGAAATAAAAAAGAGGAAGGAACGAAGTTAGACTTTAAAAACATTAGGAAAAAAAAGAAAACATTGTTCAGATTATCCAGATAAATCTGTATTTCGCTATTAAAAAAAATGAAACTTGGATTTTAAAAGCGATGACATCTGAAACGGCGAAACGAATCGCGAGAGTCGGAGAAGTCTCGGGATGATGGACCGAGAAGAGGAGGAGGGCTGCGGCGGGGCGGGGTGCTGTTCTTCGTGTGATGTTCTACCCTGACCGAAACGAGTCGCGGTTAAAAACCGAACGAATTGTATCTCAGTTTATGTCTGTTTGCTATCTGCAGTACTTGCTTGTTTTGTTTTCATTTAACCCCTTCCTGGCCCCCGTCAACGTTCGTGTCAGTAATACAACGTTTTGATTTAATTACTCTTTTTAAAAAAAAAGAGAAGGAAGCAAGACCGGGTCATCGCGCGTTTAAACAAAAGAAAAGAATCCCTTTAAAATGCTGTAATCTATTCATTTTTCCTTTTTTTAAACTTTCTGTACGTTAAAAAAAAAAAGAATTGGCAAAAGCCCTTCGTTCATTAAATAAAACATGCCCCAATGGCAACTGGCCGAAACCGTTGAAGATGATCTCGGGGAATGTTCCAAACGCTTCTGTGGCGGAGAGCAGCGTTTCCAGTGAAGATGCTTTGTTAAAGCGGTCAAGCCAACCATACAGTTTTAAAGTTGAACTGCCGACTTTTGGGAGGACCGGCGAGACTAACGCCCTGAAACAGTGAGAGAGGGGACATTAAGCGAGCGGATAACCCTGGTTCCTAAGGTTCTTTCGGCAGACTTTGTTTCCTACGCACAGAAGTAGAACCTGATATTTACGAAACCGTAGCTTTTCGAGGTTTCACCGCCAACTGAAGGAAATGATCATCTCGTGGATGTTTCGAGGAAGGAGAAAAAAAAATCCGGCCTGTTTTTATGAGATTCCTAATGAAGAGTATTCGTTTCCGCGAGATTTGAAGACAGACACAAGGTGAGTTTCGCTAAAACGTCAAAATAACTATTATTTCAAGATGAGAAAATAAAGTTCAGTACAGACCTGGCAAGAAGTCAAAATAATCAGACTTATTGTGAACATTTCCACACCTCTTAGAGTGCTTCCGACAGGAGAATTCCAGTAACTATTGTACACATTAAAAAAACAAACAAACATGAAACTCATCTTTATTTAAATAAGTAGCTCGATGAAATATCTTTATCACTATGAATAATTTAAAGAAATGGCCAGTATTCAAGTGGCAAGCGGCTGTTGGATTAGCACTTGATGTACAGGACAATCCTGTTGGTAGACCGCTCGACTGTATCCTTGTAGCAGACCTCGCAGGGAGCCGAGTGGGTCGCACCTCTCTCCTGCTTACGGAAAGGGGTTGGGTGGCTGGAATGGCTATGGTTAGCATTGTCGATACTTCTCACTTCTGAACAGATACGCAGAGGCGTGATCGTTAGAACTTTCTTAATTAATAAAACTACCCTGCAACATATTCCCCGCACAAACCGATGGTTGAGTGCCCAAAACAAATCAGTAAACCCGTCATATTTTAATTTTCTGTTTGTTCTAGGTTAGGGTTAATCACATAGAAATTAGCTGTATCTGCGTTATTTAAGCCAAATTGTATTAGTTGTTGCGGCTTTCAGCGCGTGTGAAACTACCAATCTCCAGAACCAAGAAATACAGGTAAATGCAGGTTTACGGTCGAGTCATGAATTACAGGCTTTGTAACAAACCAATGACAAAAAACAACGAGAGTTAAAGCTTTCCATTAAAAACGAGAGTAGATAACATATTCGGCCTAAAGAGAATTTGTGCGATATCCAAAGGCCTCGGCAGGATAAATAAAACATTGTCTGATTTTATGAGAGCGAGAGAGAGAGAGAGAGAGAGAGAGAGAGATGACGTCAGTACACAGAGAAAGAGAGAGATTACGTCAGTACACACAGAGAGAGAGATGACGTCAGTACAGAGAGAGATTACGTCAGTACACACAGAGAGGAGAGATGATGTCAGTAGAGAGAGAGGGATGACGTCAGTACAGAGAGAGATTACGTCAGTACACAGAGAGAGAGATAGAGAGATATGACGTCAGTACAGAGAGAGATTACGTCAGTACACAGAGAGAGAGATGACGTCAGTACAGAGAGAGCGATTACGTCAGTACAGAGAGAGATGACGTCAGTACAGAGAGAGGAGATTACGTCAGTACACACAGAGAGAGCGAGAGAGAGAAGAGAGATAGAGAGAGATGACGTCAGTAGAGAGAGGGATGACGTCAGTACAGAGATTACGTCAGTACACAGAGAGAGAGAGATAGAGAGAGATGACGTCAGTACAGAGAGAGATGAGTAGCGAGAAAGGATGACGTCAGTACAGAGAGAGATTACGTCAGTACACACAGAGAGAGCGAGAGAGAGAGATAGAGAGAGATGACGTCAGTAGAGCGAGGGATGACGTCAGTACAGAGAGAGAGATTACGTCAGTACAGAGAGAGAGATTACGTCAGTACACACAGAGAGAGCGAGAGAGAGATAGAGAGAGATGACGTCAGTAGAGAGAGGGATGACGTCAGTACAGAGAGAGAGATTACGTCAGTACACAGAGAGAGAGAAGAGAGAGAGAGAGATGACGTCAGTAGCGAGAGAGGGATGACGTCAGTACACACACAGAGAGAGAGAGAGAGAGAGAGAGAGAGAGATTTGTATTTTCCCGTTCTATTACTGGGTCCAGGAACAAACCAGGATGTTTTGTTTTTGTTTATTGTTTCAAAGAAGAAAAATATTTTCAGTGTTAATTGTTTTGGCTTACTTTAGTTAACAGGAAACAGGAAAGAATCGTAGTGATTGCCTAATAAGGATATGACATCACTTTTACTGATAATGCACACCTTTTATTAACAATTCTGCTACTACATATAGTATACATAAATATTTAATTTCCTCACATCTAATCTAAATCTTAGCTAATTTTTTTTTAATTTTCATCAATTGAATCCTACGCCGTAAGCAAATTTTCGCACCCAGATGTTCGTATTTGATAAGAGAACACACAAACCGTAGTTAAGGAAAAAAGATTAAAGTGGCTTCTAATTTAGCCTTTGACCGTTTTCTCTATTAATATGACTGAGAGTTTAAAGGTTCGTCGCTCCAAAACACCCTGTTCTCACAATGAATATACTAAACGCACGCCCGTCTTTCCACACCTGTCCTTGTTATTGCATTTAGGTCATGGCTTAGAGCGACGCTTATTTAGCCTTTGAAGTTAGAGATTGTAGTTATGCTTTATAAAGTGTTAGTTTTTTAGGTGATGATGTTGGCCAGGTTTCGGATGGCTATGTGCCCTTTTAGTTGGTGAACTGCTTTTCCGCTGATAGTGTAGCGGCTAGTACCAGCAGGTGTCGAAGCATCTTAAAAATGGATTAAAAACCTCGCAAAAAAAAAAGAGTCATCTTGCTTTTCGAAATATTCATGTCCATATTTATTTATCAAATAAATAACGTCTGCACGTTTATCTTATCTTGTTGGTAACCCAGTTTTTCTTCTATCATTATTGGCTCATGCTCAGGTGCTCAATATCTGGGCCACAAAACTTCCCGGTTCTTTCTTAACATCACTTATGTGCTTCGCTGACTACTTCATTGTATTGAAAGGAGATGATTAGTCATCAACAGGAAAAGATCTTTCCAGCAGTTGGTGTTCACGTAGGCTGCTAACTCAGAAAGGTTTTGGCCTTATTTATATGTAACGTTCAAATGTATGAAGAGCCAGTCTTGCTCTTCAGAAATATTTTCCCAGTAACAGATCGGGGGTTGGGTGGGGTGGGAATGATGTCTGGACCAAGCAACAGTGATACTGCCAGTAAATATTTAACGATTTCAATTTGTTGAATACCAGGATATCAGTGGCAGGTAGAAATTTGAAGGAATGTGCTCACGAAACTCTCTATTTCGAGAAATGCGAAAAAATCGCACGATAGCAGCCTGTCTAAATTCGGATAGAAAGTAATTCGCATCGCAAGAATTTCGGAAATCTCAGTATATTTTGTTTTTTTAATTTCAAAATTATATCGAGGAGGCAGTTAGAGATCGTTTCAGTAGTTTCCTTTGTTGTCCAAAAGTTTACAAAGAAAGAACCTGTTATAATTAATGATCACAAATTATTAACAATGCGTAAAAATAATTAATATCGCCTTATCGAGGATAAATTGCAATGACATCAGAAATCAGACAAGCCCTATACAGTAGCACGCCACGTGGCATATTCTGTAATTTTTAAAGTAGAACAGCCATCTACACCGCCCTGTCATAATAACTTGGTTACCATTTATTATTACAGTATGTTAGTTTGCTGCAGAAAACGGAAAATAATGGCAACAAGCAATAGAGTGAAATTATTTGTTAGTACTCGGTCGAGGTAACACTAAAGTTCTTCACCTGTTTAAGTTTAATTCAGTGAAATATCATCATAGTAACGGAACGACGACGGGTTACTCTTAAGGTTACTACAGATGACTGACTGCATTTATGTTAGGGGTTTGGAGCACTTAGAGAAGGCGCTGAATCCTAGATACCTCTGCTAGACTGTGGTCAAACAAAAGGTTTCATATTAGCATGATGTGCACGTATTCAGGCTACGAGGGAAGTATGCTATGAAATAACGACGTCGTATCTACCATAATCTCATAAGCTTCACAAGAATTAATTTTTTGGCTTATTTTAAGTACACTAAAATCCAAAACCTGGTTAGTAGCTATCATTTTATAAATTAATATATTTTGCGCCATTAGAGTCGAACTTTCTCTGCTAGACAAATGAGACATGAACCTACCGTCGACTCATCGAAAAGGTTTGCTCTTGTATCGACCTGACACGATCGACACTAAGCAAAGTACATAAAATGCTGTTTACCCAGGATTTCAAAACTATATTACATGGGGTATAATACAACATTTTACTCTGTAGTATAACCCTTTGTAACGACTTGATTGTATAACAGTCCAGCTTGGCGTGTACTGCGTTAACAATGTGTGCTAACTGCACACTAATGCATCTAGACTATGAACTTAAAGAGCCAAGGAAGAAAAATAAAAATTGAAAAACGGGAAGAGAGGTTCACTCATTGATTTTAGGTACACTAAAGCCTCATGAGGCCTGTTAGTAAGCAGACAATTTATTCCACCACTGAAACCCTTTGATAACTTAACTGTATTTGTTAATCTTATAGGAACTTCAATCAATTTCAACTCTGATAATTTAAAATCTCTTAGTGAATCTCAGCGAAGCGCACAACTGACGTCATGAAAGAACCGGGAAGTTTTGTAGCTTAAAACTTAAACACCTTAGCACGAGCCAATAATGATAGAAGAAAAAATGGGTACACCAGCAGATTTTTGAGCAGGTAGTCTAACTGCACTTTGAAATCATTTCCCCACCAATATTTTTACAAAAGAGGAGATATAACCAACTGAACAAACAAACACAATTACACTGCTCTTGAAAATTTTGTCGCAATGGATTATGATGACACCATCATCCCAAATGCCCGGCCTCTGTCATGTTTGTTTTTCGTGTGGATGATCGATCTTGAGAATAGAAAAGGCGTTTTCGAGTATAACTCGCATTGCTGGAACAGCCAGTTCGAACAGTCCAGTTGGAGCGTTCTGTGGCAGTACTTCAAAATGACTGACCAGGCTCGCGAGTAAAAAAATGTCCAGAACCGTACCAATGTTATTTTTTACATAAATTCATGGCAAGATGACTCTTTTATTTTGATTCTCTTTCTTGCAGAAGAAGCTAAAGTTTGTAATTTTCTTTCTTCCTATCTTTTCTGCTTGATGATTTCTCGGAGAAGCATTTCAATGTCAGTGCATAGCTCGGTGATTTGAGCTGTAGCCTCGCTTTTCTTTCTCTCTCAGATAGCAGCTGCTGGTACCTTGGGTCAAGAAAGATGGCACCAGAAAAAAGTTCCCTTTTCCTTTCATTAAGTCCTGCAGGTTCTCCGATGAAAAACCGTTGACATTTTTTTTTAAATTTTAAAACCGACATTTCAGCTATATGCCATAAGTCCTCTCATACCTGCTCTGGCTAAAGCTGGTTTGTTGCTGTTTTTATTGATTTCAAGTAAATTACTGCTTCTATCCTATTATCCTATATGTTTCGCGCTCAGCATCTGTGGTATGGAGCCGAGAATTCTAGTACTACCATTGGGTGGGATTACTTCAACTGAAACATATCAAAAGTTGGATCTATCCCGCGAGGTCTCTCTGGTATCGGTCGGTTCCTTATGAATAATAGCCATGTAGTCTGAATCCACAGTTTTTCGCAGACAGAAGGATCTTTAGCAACTAAACAAAGCTTCAGTCTTTAAGTCCATCACCAAATGCCAGCTGAAGAGTGTGGGCTGAACAGCAGACGCTTGTTACTGCAACACTAGTACCAAGTTCAGTCGGTGTTGCCTGGTCCACTCCATGCACCTCAGCTGAACCTGTTTCTTTGTGACCAACCCTTTTCTGCAAGTATTTCTTTTCCAGCATCGAGGTTTTTCCCACTTCCCTTCTCATCGTCGTCATCACTTGTAGGTTGGACACACTTTATCATGTTTGCGCCATTATCTGTTGTTGTCTTGTACATTTTCTGAGATCTTTGGCTTCCTATAATTTCTTTCATAAGTACGGTAGACACCGCAATATCACCGTCTTCCACAAACTGGATACTAACATCCAAAACAGAGCAACCCAAACCTGTTGCACAGTCAATCTCAAAAGAAGATGACCTATCACTTTTTTTATGGACTGGCGAATGTTACCGGTGACACCTCACACTTTTCTCTCTAATATAATCAGCGTTAACAAACATTACAGCATAAAACTTTAAGAATTGAAGCAATCATCTTTCTAAAACCAAAATCTTCAGCTGAATCTTGAATGGTCATGTTTTTAATCGATTCGCTTCCAGTTCGGCTCCATTCGATTATATTGTTTTCACTCTCATCTAGTTCCGGTTTAGGAAAAAGGAAACAAAGAAATATAGTCTCTCAAAACGGTACCCACTCATAGTTTGGGTTCGAAAGTCCCTTTATTTGTCAGCGTGGTAATTGGAAAGTAATTGTCTATTACAACAACAGGGTTCCTTAAGGCCCTTTAAAATTTTCATTCCGTAAAACTTTGCTTCGGAACTTTTGTTTGCAAATTTAGCAAGTTTATATTAACTATTCTTCTTGTGTTTTTTTTTAAAAAAAATGCAATTTCATTGGTTTAAAAGTTTGCTTAAATCTTAGTTATTTGTGGTAAAAATGTATTCCTAGATTGTTCGTCATTTAAAAGTGTTCTATACGAGAAAGTAAATCGACGAAGATGGAAGAACTTCGCGCGCTTCTGTAGCGAACGACGCTGACGAACTCTTTCCACCTGGCTGCTTGGGAAGAGCTGGCGAGTTGTGCGACAAAATGAAAACAAACAAACAGAGAGTCACTCACGTATATGCAATCTTCTTTGTACCTGGTCTGAAGAACCGAAAGTACCGCGTCAACGTTGAGATGGTCGAGTGTGGAAATGTCTCCTGATCTTCTGAGATCCATGACTGCTGCGTGGTGCTTGGGTCTCCTCGAGCGTTGTCTGTTTGTCGGGTTATCCTAGCGACGACCTATGTAATCACACACACACACGCACACACACACACACACGCACGCACACACAAGCACGCGCGCACCTACAAAAGTCAAAGTACGCAAAGAATTTATCAACTAAATAAAAACTTACTGAATTACTTGGATGAAAAGGGCTGGCGTCTCCTCTCTTTTGTCCCTAACCTACTTTACACCGATACCCAATCTGAGAAATATGCGCAATGAACTTCAATCAAACAATAAAAACTTATATCGCCGGGCTGGTATTAGAACAAGCTTTTTACGGTAATTTTTCTGTATGGATGAATGCCCTGTAATTATTACTTTTCGGCGCAGTCATCTTACAAAATCGTTCTGCACACTGATTTCATAAGGTAACTTTTTTAGGCAGCAGGGGTTGCATTCCGACTCACGGGTACATTAAACAATAAACAATCTATTTTCACTTTACAACATTATAACTTTTCTTTCCTCTTTCTCCAGCTCTCTTCTTAAAAACATAGAAGAGTTACTGTCCGAAGAAGCGCCTATTATTAGTATTATTATTATTATTATTATTATTTGTAAACAGCTCCATCAGACACGCACCTAAACACAATGCAAGCCAGAATAATATCAGATGAGCTTCACAAAGTTGGTCAATGGTTATTTATATCGTAAGAGAGAGAGAGAGAGAGAGAGAGAGAGAAGAGAGAGAGGAGAGAGAGGAGAGAGAGAGAGAGAGAGAGAGAGAGAGAGAGAAGAGAGAGAGGAGAGAGAGAGGAGAGAGAGAGAGAGAGAGAGAGAGAGGAGAGAGATCGGAATCGTTGAGCTGAAGTCAAACTCAAAATGTGAACACGAAGTTGACTCTCGTCACTGCGACTTCGACTAGAATCTAATCTAGGCGCATAGCCATCCTTTTACAGATCTCTTAACGTTCGCATTCAGAACTGAGATGTTCTGTCGACAGTGTTATAATTTCTTTTTCTCAGCTTCTGTCTGATCGACAGACTTCTCCAAATCTGGCGATAACATTCCTAGCACGCTTAAGCGACATGTTTTTAGTACCTTCCCTTATAAGAAGGGGTGGGTGGGCATGTTGTTACAGAACCACTAGTTCCTAATTAAATGTATAATAAATTAGCCATAGTCCATCCGAAAGTCGATTATAATTTTGCTGTACATTTAATTATGAATCATTGGTGCTGTAACAAATTACCCTTGTGACAACCACTCCCAGTCTCCCCTAATGCTCCTGTTTGACTTTTTCTCGAAGTGCAGTAGTCAAGTGGTTAATTTACCGGACTGCCAGGTTTGAATACCGGTTCGGCGTACTTCCAACCCACACTCCAGCGCGATTTCCCCCCGGCTCCCCTTTGTCTTCAAGCCGCGGGTGCTTCCTCCCCTCGTCCAGAAATAGAAGATTTCTAGTAGGGACTTCTGAGAGGTCCATTAGGTAGGCGTCCGGATAATGTTCGGACTCTCACGAGGGAAAAGGGCGACAACCACACTGAGCTTTCTCTAAATGGCTTACTGAGCATTCTAACCTTTCTAGAAAAATGGAGGAGCTTTACTTATTCCATCACGGAGCTCCCTCTTTTATGTTCTTAGAATTCTGCTTAGCTTTGCGATAAAGGGGGACCTGAAAAAGAACCTTCTTTGCCTTATTAGGTTTATCGATGACAGGCTTTCCTGGAGTGGAAATGACTTTGGTTATTGTTTCTAACCGGTCTTCCTATCCTTTTCGGAATAAAATGTACTATCCCTGGAGAACCCTTAAACATCTGCAGGCTTTAGAATTTCTTACAGCGACTCCAAACCATAGCCCGTCGCGAGTCTGAGATCAGGCGGGGTTGCGAAAACCCTAAAAGTGGGTGTAGCCGGGGCACAGGCAGCAAAATGGCGCAAATCGTGATAAATGGGAGATATGCTTGGAAAATACGGGCACAGAGCGACACGACGACTATTACAGTTAGAAAAGGTTAGCGAAGAATACGGCTGCCGGTGTTTAGCTCTGGAAGGGAGAACCGCCCAGTACCAGAACGAACAACACCCGACCACAGCAGGCCACACTTCCACTCGAAGAGCGAGAAACGCATCGTCCTTCGCTTTTGAATAAGACGACATCATTTTCAGAATTGTAATCCACCTACTGACGTCACTGGCGCTGTAGGCGGGTGCCTGGCCACTGCCAACCGCCATCCCTTCGGATAGAAGGCTTCCAGCCGGTCTGAGCGAGAGCCGTCGTCGTCATAACGGCCATTCGAATGCTCGGGATGGGGAAGGGAACACCCGAAGATCTTATCGGGTCGACGTCGGCCTTCTCGTTTTTGCTGGTAGAACCATTTGTATCCCTTTCCAGATTACAAACAGGACCAACCTCCCTCTTGGCCGCCATGAAGTATAAGACCCGCCAGTTGGTCCCCAGATAAATTTCTCTGATTGCTACTCAGAGAAAAGAAACTAGGGTTTTTCTACCCGCGAAGGACAGGTATCGGGTGTGGGATCGCTAGGACCGGAAGAAAGCCTGGGTACTGAGGTTTTTCTGCCTTCCGGCGACGTCGATAAAGAGGCTGTCAGTCTACATTCATTTACCTCGTACTAAACGGCCGACATCTCCCCCCACCCACCCAGGCAGTTTGCTCTCTCTCTCTCTCGGCGGGCTGAATCCTACACTCATCGAGGAAAGCGATCCCGTACTCGAAGCCAGACGCATCGAGTGAGGAATAAAAATACTTCACATCTCATAGTGCTATCGAAAAGTATGGAAGCTGCTTTATAGCAAAAACGGATATTAAACGGTTCTTGTCGTATTGTTTGTCAGGTTAGTATTTAAACCTGCACACGTGCTTTCTGTGCCGGTGTCGGTCGAGAAATAGTACGGCACGACTATGGATGGCCGTCCATAAGGCGCTGGGTTACCGCCATCATTCGAACCTCCGACAGCCCGACCGACCTAGCACAGAGATCTGCATGCACTCCTCTTGCGACATTCGTTGCTGCCTGGCCCGCTCTCTCCGCGCTTGCCTCTGGTAGGACGGTGCGATGTAAGGTTGTCATCGGGCTGGCTGCAGGAATGAAGGCACGAGTGCCATTTTTAATGGTTGGTGATGTGGGCCCCGATGCGTGTTCGCTGGAACTCTACCGAACACCTAGCAGACGCCGCTAGAGTCGGTGCACTGGCTCTGATACACCGACTTCATCTCCTGTGTTCTGCTGCTTGCTCTGTCTCTGCAACCTTCCGACAGATCTCCATCGCTGGCTTTCCATGAAAAATACATGCCACACGGCTACGAGTCGCTTGTCTTCCGCTCATCAAATTGACTCTATTTGTTGTCACTCGTGCTGCCCTCGAGCCAACGTCGACGGCGAGTCTTTTGAATCGGGGAATCGAACCGGAATGGGGGCAAAATAGTCTAATGGAGTCGAACCGATTAAGCTGGTTAACAATTCAAGAACACCATTTAGAAACATGGGACTGAATCCGAAGTAATTCCTCCTCGAACGGACTGGCTCGGGCCGCATTGTGAAAGATCGCCGACGCTCTGATGTTGCTTAGCTGCACACAGACTGTTGTTGTGTTTGAACCCTCTTGGCTCTTGATGCACAGCTCTTTTCCGCTGAGTTACGTATGCATAATTAGTTAAGTTTGATTACTAATGAAATTCTTTGCTGTGGCACGCCAAAACGACTCGATCAGGTACGATAATACTATAAGTACGACCTCTGGAAAGATCCCTCTCAGCGCTAACACTAACCCCTGCAAGCCCACAAATAAAGGGCTGCAAAATGGAAAGTTGAAGAGAGCCTGTCAGGTGGTCATTTTCAAAAGTTTTAAAAGCCCAGAGACAGAAAACATTGGTCTGTCTTCTGAAAAGGCAAGACGGTGAAAGAGAACATTGACGAGGGGCCTTTGCTTGGTTTGAATTAATGAAAATGAAAAGAAGACTTTGAGCTTATTTAAAGACCCTGGATGTAAAAAGAATAATTTACCAAGTTCTTGAAGGTTCATGTTGTAATGTTTGTGCTAACGCTGATAAACAGAGCAACTTTTCTTTTCTTTTTTGCACTTAAAATTGTCGATGGAAGGAATGTCCTTGGGAAGTCAAAATAGCTTTACCGAATCAGATCAAAGCGTCGTACTGATAAATATTTCTTAGCATTTTTTTGACTTGAAATTTCGATCTTTCGCTAATAGTTTTCTTAACATCGAAAGCTTCTTTCCGATCTAAGCTGGCTTTTTTATAAGAATCCCTCGCAGTACTCATCTCGACGATGGTCCTAGTGTCGCTGTTCTCTAGCCCTTTCGAAGCGTACTTCTTGATTTGGCATCGCTCTTTACCAATATTCGAGTTCTCGAGGTCCTGACAGGCCTGCTTCACCGTGCACCTTGTCCACCATTACTGCCAACGACTCGTGCTGCTGATGCAGTTCCGTGAGCTCTCGCATAAACAAAAACTCCTTCGCTTGGCAAACACGCACTCAGGAGCCATATAGTCCGTCGACAATTTTCCTTACTTCGGGCAGGGTTTTCGGCGACCAGCCAACTCGTCCACCTGGTCGCGGTGGGCTCTGGTGGCTTTCCGATCGCTTGCCTTGCCTTGTCTTTCACGGTGGCAGCTTCCACTTTTGCAATCATGTTGTCGACTTCGGGAGAGTGAGCCCTGACTTTATGTGCCACACACGTTACGCGGAGCAAGCGGGACGTAATTCTTTTAACCTTAGCCCTCGCAGCTACCACGTATCTGGTGGGCGTCAGACAGAAGCCAACAAACGCTTGGCCCGCCATCATCCAGGTTTCTTGTCGCATCACCTACGGCTTGGGAAACAACCGATGTGCTATAACGGGAGTCCAACAGCTTGCGACCCAGAAGACGCATTACTCCTGGATCTTGGAAGGCTCCAACTAGGATGTTGAGATACTGCTGGCCATTGACATCGGCCTCATTCATCACCAGGAATACCTCTTTTTTTTGTCCATCAGCTGCTGAATTTTGCCTGTCTGCATCTCACCAAGCTCCATCTCTTCCTTTCTACAGGTGGTTTCGGATGGTAGAACGTGGTCCAGACATTGAAAAAATTTTCCGTAGTCCTTGGTTACTGACCTTGTACAGGGGAATATCGGCCGCTAGTAAAGCTGTGGTAAGCTCACCTGGCCTCCAGGAAGGTCTGCTCAGGCTGGTGCTTGGCCGACTCTCTGTACTTTGCAATTCGTCGGAAGGTGTGTTCGTAGACTCAAAAGTAAATTTCTTTATAGAAGCATTCACCAGAGACAGCTGGCAAGTTTTCGGCTGGGGCATTGTGAATATATTGCTAAAAAAAAAAAAAAAAAACGTCGAATACAGCAAGGTAGACAAATATGAAAACAAACTGTCTCTAAAATCCACCACATACTTCTCACGGACGTGACGAGATGAGGACGACGCCATACACCTTTAGATATAGAAGCACCGGGCCTGTCATTTTGTCGCATGCTGTGGAATTTGAAGACAGAGCATTCGATTGTTTGACGCCCAGGAGTGGGAATTTATTTTAATTGAAGCGTTCAGGGGCATTTAACTGCGTCAGACAGAATATCTAAGCACATATTTTCGACTTTTCAGTCGAACGCCCTGCCCTCGAAATATGCAGTACGCTCGCTGGACAAATCAGAATGTCGACTTCAGTGCTTCTGGTGTTAATTGGATATAGATAAACAGTTCGGAGAATCCGGAACACGAAACAATGGGGTGGGTCACATTTGAAACAATCGGGGATTAAGAGCACGGCAGGTCAAAAGGGATAAAATTCACTGGGATACTAGAGGCCCCAGTCGGTCGGGTGATTGGGACGCCCTGGAGGAGATGTAGCACACTGTTATAAGGAAATTACAGATTTGTTCAGAATCACACCAGCCTTGGGAAGAGATCCAACAGCTAGATCACGTGTGCGCAAGACGGCACCGACGGCACCAATCATCGTTTTGTGGCTTTAAAACACTGAAATCAATGTCAACCCCCCCAAAATCGCTAAAATAACGAAAATTTCCTTTATGAGCCAAAGTTGCGCCAACACTTCGAAATTTGCACTTTTTTTTTTGTATTTATAACTTTTGAAATCCTAGGCTTACAGGTTCAAAATGTGTAATTTAGATTCCTCAGACTACTCTAAGTTCATAACCGCAAGTTGCATTTTTTGCAAAAATTTGCCCTTCTGGTAACATTAGGAAACAATTTGTCAAGTGTCGCCAGTGACATTCGCTAGTCCAACCCGGAAAGTGAAAGGTCATCTCCTTTATTTTGAGACTGACTGTGTTACTGGTTTGGATATTAACGTGCGGTGATACTGCTACAATGCGTATCATAGCTGTAAAAGAAATGAGAGAATACGTAATTCCCAGCATCTCAAAAACATGATTCTTGAAATATATAGTGTACAAAGAAAATATACAGCATGACAAGAGGTAACAGTGCAAAAGTATGACGGCGGTGAACGGGGAAATGGAAAATAGAAACAAATTTTGAGTACTGAAAAAGAAAAAAATATATGACGTTGATTTAGAAAAACTTGATAATAAAGAAACAGGTTCAGGTGAGATGCATGGAGTGGACCAGGCAACACCGACTGAACTTGGTACTAGTGTTGCAGTAACAAGCGTCTGCTGTTCAGCCCACACTCTTCAGCTGGCATTTGATGATGGACTTAAAGACTGAAGCTTTCTTTAGTTGCTAAAGATCCTTCTGTCTGCGAAAAATTGGGGATTCAGACGTACATGGTTATTATTCATAAGGAACCGATACCGGAGAGACCTCGCGGGATAGATCCAACTTTTGATATGTTTCAGCTGAAGCAATCCCACCCAATGGTAGTGTTAAAATGTTCAGCTTCATACCACACAAGTGGACTGGAATACACAATAAACAAATGGGGAGTTCTATCAACCCAGGAAAAATACCAACAAACAGCTCCAATCTGATCAGCTGAGAGAACAAGAATACCAAAGGCCACGGAGGACAATAAGGCGACGATCCCTTACAACAATATTTTCAAAGGGGGCGAGTGTCTCCTAGGTTGGTTACGTTTACTCTTTTGTAAAACGTTAGCGATTTTATATTGTGGAAAACTAAGCTTGCATTGTTCGGCACAACATAGATTAAACGAATTTGCTCGTTGACACTGCTTAAGAATGTTGACAATCTGCTAATGCGATTTGTACCTCGTTTTTTTTAGCACCTATTGTAGTCTGAAGTGGTGGAAGTGCCTCGTGTGCAAATTAAAAAGAAAATCTTTCCATCAATGTCTTTGTTTTCTGAGCTGGCTATGGAAAGCTACACCACTGGCCTTCTAATGTTCTCGTGACCGAGTTCGAACCTCCAATCCGGATCTGCCACGTTCGGCCGGCCTAAGATATCACCAGGTGTGGAAAAAATATTCTTCTCACATGTAAAAACGAGCGATCTTTAGCAGGGTTTTTCCGAAACCCAATTACTGCCAACATTGCTATCCAGACGAGCCCATGTGTGTATTTTTAGCCTTGCAGGTAGCATGTTTTGAAATCTGCACGAAGTCTTACGTGAACACACCCTCCGTGATTCTACCTGGTGCGTCTACGACGCACATGATTGGCCAACCTGCTGACCCGTTCGCGGCAAAGAAAGAAATTCCCATATTACTCTGCTACGCATTTAAAACGAATCACCGTGTTAGAGAGACATTTTCTATACTTTTATTACCGTTCGTCATGTAATAAAAAACCTCCTTTCTTCGTGCAAAACAGATTATAACATTGTAGACTGTAGAGCACTATTATTAACTCTTACGTCACTGTCGCTTCTAAAACAACTCCAACACGCAAGATGGCGTTTTCCAAAGTATTGATATTACTTTTTGTGTGCGGTTTTTTTCAATTTTGGCACTGAAATCGATTCATAAATAGTTGCGATAGCCTAGAACTAAAAGAACTGCGAAGTTCCATGCTAGTACGTCCTCCATCGTTTCAGTTTATATACTACTAAATTTCCATTAAAGGTGTACAACATGAGAGATTTCTCCTCAAAAGAGATGTTACACCCCTGTCCCTTCTGAAAGAAAAAAAGATAAACAGGATAAAATTGCTATAATATAATACCAAAAATCGAAACGACAACTCACACAACTAAAATATGGTAGGAATACAATAGTGGGTGTGAATAGGTGTTTTTAGAGTAACAATAATTTAAATGATCGTCATCGAAATCAGTACAAAATGATATAATTAATATACAAATTCGTTTAAATTTCTAGATCTGCAGTCTTCATAATGAAAAGAAGCAATATATCTGGATAGTTTATTATTGTTTACGGAAAATAACTCATGAGCACTAAGGAGTATATGAGATTTCAAATAAAAGTTCTGGCGGATGAATAGGCGAATCTTGCGAATTAAGTGACAAAGGAAACAGTGACTGAGCTCAAAAGTAGAAGTAAATATTAACCGGGCCGCTTCACGCAAAGAAAACAGCAACAATAACAAAAAACAGGGGTCTATAAAGCCTTTGATGTGTAATAAATAACTGTCCCCAGACCGACGTAGCATCTTTAAAACAGTAACGTCTGAACTGGCGGGACGGAGTTAAATCGGCTCGTCCAGAGATTCAGCCAAGATGGGGACAGTGCGAGGGAGGATATTCGTCGATTCGGCCCGGACATCAAACCATCTCTTTCCCATCGCTCTGTCCTATTTTTAGACCCTCCCAGCAGGCGAAATAAATAGAAAGAGTAGTAAACGAACATTACAATATAATACCCTCCCCTTCCCACCTGGGTAGAAACCCGCGTGTTTACTGACCTATAGCAAACCTGACGTCTACATTACAGGTAGGCGTCTCTACCCATAGCGCATGTCACGTCAGGCAGAAATGTAAGGGGTGGGGTGTGCGGGTCATCAGATGTAGCTCACCGCGGTGGTTGGCCAGGTTAGCCTAACAGCGGCCCGAGTTATCGTCGAACGACGACGAAGGCTACAAGAAAAAAAGAGGAGAAAGAAAGATGGATTCCGCGAAGCTGCAAGACATCACTAAACTCGAGCAGCTGAGTATCGACGCGATACTCCAGGTCTTGGAAAGTCGCTACCACAACGACCAGATCTACGTAAGTACAAAGACCTAGTAGCTAATGGCTTCCTTGCAGACGAGCAAGAGCGAGCCGGGGCCCTCCGCTAGTGAATGCTGGGTGTTGTCCCACACGGTAGCACCGCCAGCCTCGCTGGTGTCTCTTAGGTTAGTTGCTTTCTGAAGTAAACATCTCCAACCCCACCCCAGCCACGCAAATAACATTTTTTTTTAAAAATCGAAACCTTCATAATTCATAAACGACCCCCACCCATCTCTCTCTCTCTCTCTCTTCTCTCTCTCTCTCCATCTCTCTCTCTCTCTCTCTCTCTCTGTCTCTCTCTCTCTCCATCTCTCTCCATCTCTCTCTCTTCATCTCTCTCTCTCTCTCTCTCTCTCTCTCTCTCTCTCTCTCTCTCTCTCTCTCTCTCTTCTCTCTCTCCAATGTTCTGCCATTTTGTCTTTTACTAACACCAGTTCTGTGATTAATCAGCTTCAATAGATCGAACTGGTGCTCATCAAGTAGAATCACTGATATTTTGGCTGTTAACTTTTGAAATAATAAAGTATCAGTGGGGAGTAATAAGAGGACTGTTATAATGATAGAGTGGTTGATGCAGTAAGTATGAGAGCCTTCGAAAGAAGTCCTATGTTGACGAGAGAAGGAAACAAAGCAAAGTGACCCCTTAAAGGTATTCATTTAAAAAAAAAAGAAAAGTAAAATCCTAAAACGGACCATACTAAATGAATTCGGGATTTAAATTATTACCCACTATTTTTTTCTGTTTAAATGTTTTGAGTTTGGTAAAAAGTTTCAGCTTGGAGGAAGTTTTCAAATAATCTTACTAATCTGAAGATTAGTGGCCTTTGTTGATCCCTTGTTTCAATATCCGGTGGTTACTGTCGGGTTCGTTCTATGACATTAAAGTTTAATTATTAATGGATTTTTAAGGTCCTTTAAGGTCCACCATGCTTCCCGTAGGTTTTTTTTTAATCCTTTTGTTGCTATTTCTGTGCCAATTCTGGCGATGGTCAAGTGACTGTTTGTTTATCATCAGACTCTTTAGGTTTGTCGCCGGTTCTCTGTGATCGTCCACTTTTGGGCTACTCCGCTATACGACAAGTGTCCACGTTACTATAGACTGGCACCCGAATGGCCAGACAAAAAAAGAGCAGGTTTCGAATCAAGAAACTAAATTTAAATACACTAAGCGACCCTGGACGAGATATTAGAATTTTTGTTATTTCTTTGCAGTTTTGCCTTTTTCTAGCATTTAAAATAATGGCCGGCGCGGTGGTCCAGTGGATATCCCACTAATTTCAAAGTTCGGGACAGGCTCTGTTTGACGTACCCCTTTGGCACAGTTTCTTTCCGTTATTTGTCACCAATCGACCGCCTGGGGCTTCCAACCCCAAATCCGGAAATTGGATTTTCTAGCAGCGAATTTTGGGCGATACATCACCGTCTTGAAGATGCAGACAAAATAAGCTAAAAAAGCCAATAGTACGAGTATCACTAGATCCTTTTAGCGCTCATAAAAGAAGATTCACAGGGCTGCGCCTACCAGGATATGTATGATATTAATATTAGTCGAACCTTTGTAGTGTAAGATATCCGTCTACAAATTATAAACAAAGGCCTTGGTGCGCGAGTTTGCCTACAGTTTGTGAGTCATTGGTCGATTAGGAATTTAAAACGAGCCTGAAAAATTTGTAAGCGATCCATGTCGGCAGCCATCCAATAGTAAACTTATGTCCTCATTTCTTACTAACCAGATTCCTACATAATCAGTTGTTGTTATGGTCGTTTGTAAACAGATTACAATCAGTTCACAATCTCCTCCACTAGTTTCATGAAACGTATTGTAAATATTGTTAACCGTACAATTGCATGTACCGCTTACTTACAGAACAAATGAAAACACCAATTAAACAAAAATAGCACCAATCACATATATCAAAGTGAAAATTAGTATGCAAAAACAACATCATGTGAAAAATAATAAAAATACAATTTTCAGGCTACTGCAGATGTAGCCGTTTTCATATCGAAGAAGTTTTAATGATACATTATCGATAATCGCACTAGAGTCTATTCCACGTAGAATGCCATTTTCCGGGTCACTGAAAGAAATGCTTCCAGATGGTTACCAACCAGGGCATTCCTTAAACTGTTCTTGATATATATAAATGAATGCTGAAAAACTTCTTGTACATGTCACATGAGTTGCTGAAACTATCAGGGATTATTTGTATGCTAAATCTAAGTCTGTGCACGCTTCACTGAACAAGTTGTATCGCTTCAGACTATGGTAAACACGCACCGCACGGCTGTAGCCTCGTTTGCACACAGACCGCTTTTCATGCCACTCTAGCTTACATTTCGCCATAACTCTAATGTTGTATCACCAGGACTCGCCTCTTGCCTTTTTAAGATGCGTTTCTCGGGTTGTGGGCATTTCAGCCTGTCCCAGCTATTTGCTAAACTGTACCAGCTCTGATTGCGATTGTTCTTTGGTGAGTGGTTCGACAAACCCCACAAAGGCTTCGCTTAGCTTCTGCTTGCAGTTCCGATAAACTTCCTTCTCATTCGTCAGCTATGTCAGGGGAGATAATCGCACCAACATACATAGAATTTTTCGGGTTTTCTAATAAACCAAATATTTAAGTCAGTGCTACATCCTTTCGCTCACCAACGTTTATCGTAAGTGGACATGGCACCTAGTCGGTATGGTATCACGTTCAATCCATTCTCTTCCCCGGGAGATTTATTTAAAGTTCCAAAAATTCTTTTCCTTTGAAATCTGTACAGTTGACAACAGCCAGCAACTTTTTTTCTGGATGCCTGTGTTGTAGAGGAATAATTATAATACATTTTGACCAAAATTCTTAAAATTTACTACTTCTAGACCAACAACCAGATATGCGAGGTCAGTCGAAAAAGTATCCGACCTTAGGCTGGAAAAAAAAATTACGTATTTGGTGGGGTTCAATTGCTAATCTCCTTCTAAGTAGGCCCCTTGTGCCCCACACACAGCCCAGCGATCCTTCCACTGTTCGAAGCAGTCTGCAATGCTTCTTCCGGAATGGCTCTCAGCTCCGCCGTCGCATTCCGCATGATGTCCTCTCGGCTCTCAAAGAGGGAGGAGCCTTTCAATGGCATCTTCATTTTTGGGAACAACCAGAAGTCAGAAGGAGACATGTCTGGAGAGTAGGGAGCCTGGCGAATGAGCGAAATGCCTTTCTTTGCCAAGAAACCTTGGATCAGCTGCGACGAATGAGCCGTGACAGTGTCATGATGCAGCTGCCAGTTTTGCGAGGCCCACAGATCCAGTCTCTTGCCCCTAACTGCATCACGAAGACGGAGGAGGACTTCCTGATAGTACTCCTTTGTAACTGTTTGTCCTTCTGGTGCGTATTCGTGATGCACAACGCCTCGGTAGTCGAAGAAAACAGTCAGCATCACCTTCATTTTTCTCCGGACCTTGGCGAGGTTGGGAGCTTCCACTGTGATGACTGAGCTTTGGTTTCCGGGTCGTACCCGTACACCCACGTCTCATCTCCATTTATCACAGTATTCTGGAACTCAGGATCCCTGTTGGCAGTATCAAGCAGGACCTGCGCAACCTCAAGACGAAGTTGTTGTTGTTCCTGAGAAAGCAGCTTGGGCACAAATTTCGCTGCCACTCTGCGCAAGCCCAAATCCTCCTTTAAAATTGCATGTGCAGAATGCTTACTGATCCCAACCTTGACACCAATTTCCCTCACCGTCAAACGACGATCCTCCATTATCAAGGTCCGCACTTTCTCTCGATAACAACTGCATTGCTGCTTGTTGACGGCCCCCTCCCTGAACGCTGGTCACTGTCCACCGATGTGCGGCCATCTTTGAACCTGTTGTACCATTCTTTTATTTGGGTAACACCCATGGCATAGTCACCAAAAGCCTGTTGAATTTTGCGAATTGTTTCCGCTTGGTTATCTCCAAGCTTTTGGCGAAACTTGATGCAAGATCGTTGCTCCACACGTTCCGTCATCACGGGCAAAATGAAAATGCGACGAGCAAGTAGTACAGCACCTCACACGGTGGCTGCCTGACAGCGACTGACACATCCAGCCAGCCCGCCAAAAACCACGCATGCGCGTGAAGGCATGCGGCTCCACTATGCACACTTTTGCCTCCCTGACGTCATTACTTCCAACGGGGAAAAAAAAAAAAGTCGGATACCTTTTCGACAAAACTCGTATATATATTTAACTGTCCGTACGAGTACAATTAAATTTACTAATATAGACTATTAAAATAAATGCATAAGGAAATATTTAGAATCAAAATAATAACCAAGATTTTCTTGGATAATTTTCAAAGTCAGTTCAAGCAGAGAGATGGGCGCTAGTGTACTTTTATTTATTAAATGGTAGAACCTACACGTGGCTCCTACGGTTCCGCAGACCCATAATCTTTTTTGGAATTCTCCTTTCTTCCAGACGGCTTAATCCGCTCCTGAAAGAGTTGTGCAATTTTCAATAAATTTAAGATTTTGAATCCAATGTTTTATTATATATAACTGAAAGCAACCCATGATTGAGCAGATGTGGCCGGCCTAACCTGCTGAATGGGCTTCAGTACCGTAACAGCCAAAAGATATAGGAGATCGAAAAGGAGTTACTTCCGGAGTGATTAATTCCGCAGGGGTTATGTGCCTTATATCCTTACTGTAGGTTTGGTTTCTAAGCACAAAATAAAATGAACCTTAATAAGAAGAGAAACGTTGATAGAGAGAATGGAGCATTCCGGAGTATGTGCGAGAACAAATAGAGTTTAATGGGGAGCCGCAGTGCCTCGTGTTCTCAAACAATGTATGTGTTAAAAGAATCTAATATAATCACCACCAGGAGAAGTACGAGCTGCTGCCGTTAGTGACTTGAAGGACACATTTAGAAAACCTGCAGCAGTACGAGCTCTAGCCTGGCTAAGTTTACCCCCAGACTGGCCCAGACTAAAAAGCCTTTTACCACACGGCACAGTGGCAAAAGGTACACAGTCGGGGATGAGAAAATGGCAAAGCAAACTGAAATTACTTTTTAATAGCGATAGACGAGAGTACAGATATTAGGGATGTCGGCCAGCTGGTGTTGTGCCTGAAGGATGGCTCGAGATAATTTCTCCTATGAGCGGCACAAGAGAAGCAAATTTCCTCAAAGCGCTTGCATTGCTGTGAGTAAATACTGTGGATTTTTAAAAGGACTTCATGCATAGTGGCAGATGGCGCTAAATAAATGACTGGTTCCAAAAATGGATTAATAGACTTTCCAAAAGAGAATTGTGTTAAATGCTCTCATTGCACTATACACCAGCAAAGTCTTTGGAAAAAAAAAAGTTAAAAGACAATGGCGGGTGTCTAGTGCCAACAAACTGGTTCAATATCATCCGGAGAGGAATTAACTCAGAGACTGAAAGTTTGCGACATTTGTCGAAGAATCGGGTACCGCACCGCATACGGAGATTTGCCTCTCCATTCAGAGGTACGTACGGTGGCTAGGTGCAGAAAAGTGTCTTTTGCATTTTTTTTCAAGAGCAGGCGAAGGATTAAATCGTTTTTTCTTCAGCTCATTGACTTTCCTCAGCAGGCATAACTGTTCTCCAACTGCAGGATTAGAGTTTACCTGTTCTTATGAGATCTTCCAAACACCTAAAGAATTCTTATCGCCATCCTTTCAGAATGATGTCACGCACTTTCTGTCACGCGTTAGATTTCCAACCGGACCTGGGGACACTAAATGTTTTACTACTGTGCCCAATGCAAGTCCCTATTTTCCTTCAGCGTATTACGACATTTTACGTTAGCCCATTGCAGCGCAGTTTTCTTTGAAACAGCAGCCAGCTTTGGCTTCCTTCGTGGATGGCATTTCATTTTAAATCAGCGGACTTCGTATACACTATTAAAACCCCTCAAATCCATCAACCAGGGCCTTTTGTGATTGATTGTCGGGGGATTCCTATCCGTTTCTGAAGTAAAGTTCTTAACACTAAAAGAACCCTTCAATTTCGTTTTCAAAATTGTTTTTTTTATTGTATCTTTTAACCACGAGTGTTTTTTTTTTGTCAGAGAGAGAGAGAGAGAGAGAGATGGCGTCAGTACAGAGAGAGATGACGTCAGTACAGAGAGAGAGGGGGGAGAGATGGCGTCAGTACAGAGAGAGAGAGAGAGAGAGAGAGAGATGGCATCAGTACAGAGAGAGAGGGGGGAGAGATGGCGTCAGTACAGAGAGAGAGAGAGAGAGAGAGAGAGAGAGAGAGAGAGAGAGATGGCGTCAGTACAGAGAGAGATGACGTCAGTACAGAGAGAGAGGGGGGAGAGATGGCGTCAGTACAGAGAGAGAGAGATGGCGTCAGTACAGAGAGAGAGGGGGGAGAGATGGCGTCAGTACAGAAAGAGATGGCGTCAGTACAGAAAGAGATGACGTCAGTACAGAGAGAGAGAGAGAGAGAGAGAGAGAGAGAGAGACTTGGATTTTGTTAACAATTCTGTTCGTAACATTCGGCATAGACTCCAGGGCTTCATAGAAATACCTTGCTGAGAAGGGCGTTCCGGCCAGATTTAATTTCCATGTTTTAGTAAATCTATACCGCCATTCTACACAACACAGAAGGCACTTTCTCTGGACTGGATTACGTGACAGTTGTTTAAAAATAAGGAAGATACTCTGACAGACGAAACTGATAGGTCTGAAGACGCTAACTTATCATTGTTATTCAAATTTTTTTTTTAAAAAAAGCCACTAAGTGGAATGGTATCCTTGGCATTCAGTACACGTGAAACAATGGCGTCTTGTTGCTTAAGGTGTAGAGAGGTGTCTAAATGTGTTGGCGAATACACAGGGTCAATAAAGGCTAGACGAAATATTAATGGAGCATGAGTTAGGTTATGATATTCTTTTATTTGCCTATATTTTTCACATTCTTTTATGTCTAAAACAGATTGGACACGCTCTAAATTAGATGAGCTACTATGAGAAAATAGCTTTGATGACTTCAAGAATTATGATGGCAGCGTCTGATAGCATTTATGATTCTCCCTTACCTTAAGTGTTTATTTGGGTTAGGTTTCTGTTAAAGATCAGAGAATCTTTTAACTAGTCATGCATTTAAACACTTTATTTACCAACCCACGTATATACATAACCAGGATATTTATTCTTCACGTTTACCGCGCTTCTTTTCTGTTGACTTAGGAGTGTGGAACGCCATCCTTTCTTCTCCCTCCTGCTCCGTGCCATAATAATGCGGCTTTCGAACGCGGAACTGAAACCATTTGTGTTGGAGTTTCGATTCTCGTTTTCGTCTCACGGCGACTCTCGGCCATCGAATTCTCCGGACCTGCGTGTCGTCTGCTTGCCTCGGCTCGGACTGCGGACCTCGCCGGTGCGGAAGGAGAGGTGGTAGAAGAAAACGCTGGGCAATACTTCGTAGCTTGAATTTTTTTTTTAAAAAAGTTTTATTTATTTATTTATTTCAAATTGGAGGGGGTGCCATTATCCATTCGTTAATCAAACCACCGTCGAATTACCGCAGCATGGCGCTGTTTGCTGGGGAACAAAAGCCTATTTCTCGCTCCTGCGGTCCAGACCCGCCATCTTGATATTTAGTTTATGCCCGAAGTAGGAAAAAAAAATTCTGTGATGGACTGAAATGAAAGATGCAATTTAATCCGCCATATTAAAACAACAACAACAACAAAAATCTTCTTTAAATCCCTGATTCTCCGTGCTCACTGGTGCGTGGTGAATCGGGAAACTCCCTCCCCAAAACACAACGAGTCAAACTCCACCCCACCCAACACGGTCGAATACCAAAAAGGTCAAAGGTCGGGAAGAGAGTAGCGATATAGGAAGATACAATACGGGGCGTTGGAAGAGCGTGCCTATCCTCCAGCCCTGTAATTTATCCTGCGACATGATTTGGTGATTTTATCTTCCCGAACCCTGAGAAACAGCCCTCCCCCCCCGGGGACGGATGCCCACGAATATTTGTCACGTTTTCCACTGAGACAATCGTAAACGTTAGTGTTGAGAATCCTTATCTATAAATACTGACTGAAAAAGGGTTAAACGTTTCGTTTTGGTTTAAACATAATACGCATTAATTATTCACTTCTTTTATTTTCTCGCATATGGAAACAATACAGATATTTACAAAGGTTAATTTATTTCGCCGAGTCTTACTGAAGATAAATCAGAAAAGAAAAGATGCGTCTTCTTGACTATTTTTAAAAGCAGTTTTGATGATACAATTAAAAGCACGGGAGATAACTCTTGCGCCTTTTGTTTGTGATCATTCTGTTTTTGCCCAGAAGCACTTGACAAAAGTTGTCTATATGTAGCCGCTTTTAATTCGAAACAGCTGTGACCACAACGAAGCCACCCTAAGGGCAGAAACATCCCGAGGCGAAACGATAAACAAATTCTGTGGCTCCCCTGTTTGGCATTTGCTTAACAAATGGAAGGAATTTTAGTTATGTTCGAACAAGCAGAATTACGGATTATTTGGCAAAATGTTTCTACAATATTCATTTTTTTCCGTGCACGCACGACTGGGTTGGTCCTGTATCAGTAACTTTTCTTGATTGAGGCAATAGTCTCGCTATCAGCGTGCAAAATGTCACAATAAACCGTCGTTTACAGTAGTTTTTGATTTATACTGGAGATGACACACAAACAGATCACGAGTTATTTCCTTTCGGAATGCAATAAACGTTTTCTTTTCTTTGCACGGAATGTGTAATTTTGAGATAATAGCAATTTAGGTAAACTTTAGTGTATTGATATGCACTAATGCATCTCTCTCTCTCTCTCTTCTCTCTGTATGACGCCATCTCTCTCTCTCTCTGTGTGTACTGACGTAATCTCTCTCTCTCTCTCTCTGTACTAACGTCATCTCTCTCTGTACTGACGCCATCTCTCTCTCTCTCTCTCTCTCTCTCTCTCTCTGTACTGACGTCTCTCTCTCTCTCTCTGTACTGACGCCATCTCTCTCTCTCTCTGTGTACTGACGTAATCTCTCTCTCTCTCTCTCTCTCTCTCTCTCTCTCTCTGTACTGACGTCATCTCTCTCTGTACTGACGCCATCTCTCTCTCTCTCTTCTCTCTCTGTACTGACGCCATCTCTCTCTCTCTCTCTCTCTCTCTCTCTCTCTTACTGACGCCATCTCTCTCTCTCTCTCTCTCTCTCTCTCTGTACTGACGCCATCTCTCTCTCTCTCTCTCTCTCTCTCTCTGTACTGACGTCATCTCTCTCTGTACTGACGCCATCTCTCTCTCTTCTCTCTCTCTCTGTATAATTAAAATACTTATCAAAACACTTTCTCTTTTCACAGACGAACTGCGGAGACATTAACATTGCAATCAACCCATTTAAAAACATACCGATATATTCAGACCAGGTAAGTCAGTATTTCGATTAAAATTAATTCTTTGAAAAAAAAAAACAAAACAAAAATGGTTGGAATACGGAATAATCCACTTCTTTAAAATATTATTTTTCTCTTTTTATCTTCATACCTGACATTTCAATAATTTTTTTTTACTATGAAGCCTTGTATAAAATACGCACTGTTACAAATAAATTCCGTAACAAAGCACGTACTGCTTTATAACACTGGTGAAATAACGTTAATCTCTGGTTTTTAGCTGTTTATGAATTTCTTCAAACCAGTTTATGTTTCTGCAAATACAAACTAAAAACTTTATAAAGCAAGCAACCTTATGTTGTTAGTTTATTTCATGTCGACAAAGCAGGTTGGATTCTTTCCACAAATATCGGACATCATTATAAATTGCAATATTTCCTTTTCGTATCCTTTTCGCTCGTATGATAACAGAGGGTGGCCACATACGGGATGTTATTGCTCAAGACTCTGACTTATCAATGTAGCCTTTCTTTGCCTGATGACCGTTTTACACGTATGGGACATCTTACAAGAGTTACCTGCATCCATCAGGACCTTTCCCCCCTTCTTTTTCTCCACCGTTTAAATGTTGCCAGAGTGTGTTTGTACATTTGAGATTTGTTGCCTTTTCACACTCAGCGGGGAATTGACCTGAGAATGGCGTCGCTCAGTCCACGTTCCGAGTATTCTTCTTAGATTTTTCTAACTATCTGTACACACAACTTTGATAAACGTTTGGAATGCTATCACTTTGAGAAAAAAAAAGGGAAGTGGGGCTCACCTGCTGGCAACATGTTTTCGTATGGTATGGCTCGGTGAGCGGGAATAATGTTATCTACATCGTAGTAAAATGTCAGGCAAAGCATCACTACACTATAATCGTTCTTTCAACTCGCTCACTGACGGCCGACACCTTTCTTTGAGGCGTGAGTCCCGACGCCACTCAGCACAAGCCCCCTTTGTTCAGAACTGGACAGTTTAACTGAAGCTTCATCTGTTTCCACAGAAGTTTTTCATTGCCTTCGCGGTTTATGTAACGGTTTTCAGGCATCAACATGACCACGAATTCCGACCTCCATCCATCGCATAAGCGGCGCCAGGGGGCGGGGCGGTACCAGAAGGATATAATAATAAATATCTTGTAGACTTTGATTCAGTGTCAGATGCTGCGAAAAGTGCCTCGACCATTTCACATATTTCAATAACAGCAGGTGACTAAGATATTGTGGTAGGGCACTGTATATGCGGAACAAGCCAGAATGTGAATGAAGTACAGAATTTTGTCCTAAAAAAAAAATCGGTAGAAAAATAATAGATAAAAGCAATTGCAACAACTTTAATTAATTAAAGATGATTGAATATAATAAGAAATAATATAAAGTCGCTGTCTTTATTCCCGATACGCAAACATTTCCAATTTCGAGTAACGATTAGCGTTACAATACTTGACTTGCTCCTTCGGAAAAGCAGTTAATTCGAAGCTTAATAAAAGTCAGATGATTTGGAAAAAACCATTTCCTGAAGTGTGTTGTTTGAAGCACAGGCCATCGTCAGGTTCCGAGCCTACAGTTAACTACGAGCTATTGTCAGCTTCCTAGATTCCCAGAATTAACCATGAGCCATTGTGAGATTTCTAGAGTTTGATCCCTGTTGTCAGCTTCCTGGAGTTAGCTGTGGTATTGTCAGGATCGCATCCGAGAGACTGTTCTGAAATGAAAAGATTTTAACCCGGAAACTGCGGTAGGATAATATATCCGACGAAATTTGTAGAAACGATTTAATGTTTTTTTGAATATTTATTATCAGTTAATGTTTTGCTTTAGAAAAAAAAAAATTCCCTGAGATTCTTTCGTTTCAGATTTAACAGAAAACACTGGAGACACATTTGGATTTATTGTATTAGCACCTTTATTGTAAAATATATATATATATAAAAGACAAGATAAAGAGAATTTGTTCCTGGTGGTGGTGGGTGGACGTAACTTTCGTTTTGCTCGCAGGAAAATCTGTATTTTTAAATTCTATTTTCTAGTGGCATTTTAAGTATGACTCTGGCAAACCCACCACAGAACAGCCTCCGCACATCTTTCAAATTGCAAAGTTTGCTTTCGAGCGCATGTTGGACACGACCACTAACCAGGTGATCATTGTAAGCGGGGAGTCTGGAGCCGGGAAGACGGAGAGTACCAAATACATGCTCAAGCATCTCATGTACTTGTGTAAGAACCAGCAGTCCGAGCTGCACGAGAGGATCATAATGGCAAGTACGACGCAGAAGTAACATTTTTTTTAAAAGGAGATCTACCGCTAAAGCCCGGCTACAACGCACTAAGCGCCGGGATAACCTGGCTATTACCTCCCCTTTGTATTGTTCCTGGGCTCGTGATGATTATCTAAGGGTGGAATTAGACCGTATGGCTTCCGTTCAGATGTTTCTTTCTAGTATCTATCGACGCTGTGCCGGGGCTGATATAAACAAATACAATTTTTGTTTTAAAAAAATACAATTTAATATAAACACGCCCAAAGCCTTTCCAAGCAGGATCCATACAAATTTAAATCCAGATCCAAACTGTTTTCTAAATTTTAAAGTTTGTGTAAGATATATATTATTCTTATAGGTGAACCCTCTCTTGGAGGCCTTTGGTAACGCCCAGACGGCCATGAACAAGAACTCCAGTCGATTCGCAAAATTCACTGAAGTCTCTTTCGACGCGAAAGGAGCGGTTGTCGGCGGTGAGTACAGACCTTGGGAGGGGAGGTAACTCTGTTAATCATTCAGCTGCGGTTTGACACGACTTTTACGATATCGTGGTGTGATTTCGCCACTGGCGCAATTTCCTTTTCAGTAACACGCTCTCTCTCTCCTTTTAAAGTGCCAGGTCCTTGTCTTACCTACTCGTAGGAGCGAAGACGGAACGGATGCTCAGCGTAAAGACAACTTGGTCTCCAGCGAGACGCTGTTGTCCAAGACTTAGAACCTTAGGTGTGCTGCTGGGTTTCTGATTTACCGAATAACGACACCGCACCATAAGGTGCTCGGCTGCCGCGGACTGGCACGGCTGGGGGTTCGAGTCGAATCCCGACCGGGGACAGGCTCGGCAGGGTTTCTTCACCAGCGCGTGGATTCTTTCTACGTTTGAGGTGGAGAGCTGTAGTGGGGGGTTTTCCCGGGGTAATGTGATGGGGAGTAACTTCTGACTGGCTCGCACCTTGACCACCCACCCACGCCTTCTCGCTCTCTGGTGTGGGACATCCTTTGAACTGGAACGCTTGCACGGAGATCACCGTGAAGAAGACAGTGTACTTACTGTTGCTTGGTTTCGGCTTCATCAGTAGTATTTTAAAGGATCTAATATTACCGTGATAATTTGGCAAAACCAACTATTATTAACGTTTTTCTGTTTTTGGGAAGGTAATACACATTGTATTAAATAGCCAGAGTTAACTCCCTTAGACAACGTTTCCCTCCCGAATTTTCCTAGTAAATTTAATTAATCCAGAAACGTAACTAAATAAACTAAAAAGGAGTGAGGAGGGTTAGACAACATTTTGAGGAGTAGAGGAAATAATAGAAAAAATATTAACGACAAAACAACAATTTAAAGTAAAGCTTAAAAACAATATAGCATTTAGCTCCGTAATGCTTAGATTTCTCTTATTTTTTTGATGTTGTTCCTTAAAACAGAAATTCACTTCTGTGTTTTTAGATAATAGCTGAATAAATGAAACTGGCGTAAATAACAACAACAGAATTCTTAGATCTGTTGGCAAATGACAACGGACCAACGGGAAAAGATAACTTTCTTACTTTTCTACCAGAAAGAATCATTGTGCTATTATCCCATAATGATAATCTGCTGTTTGTTTAACTTAAAATGTAATAATAATAATAATAATAATAATAATTTAAATTAACAAATTATGTATATTACGCGTTGACAAATTAATTACTTAATATCTTTCTTAAAATTTTGACTATTATTATTATACATGAGCGTAAATAATTTTGCATGTTGCCATTATTCAGATCTCGTTCCAAGAATAATTTTGAGAAGGTTGGCATGGCAAATGTAATATAATCAAAATTTTAAAATATTATTTAAGGTTTTCTAAACATTAATGAAAGCAAAAACAAAAAAAGGAGGTTTTTTTTTTTACTTTTCTTTAAAACGACATTTTAATGCCACATTTAAAGGACACTGCTCAGCCTCGTTTTGGATTACATTTGAGTTCAAGTTCTCTTTTCTTTATTTCACATGACGTGAATTTCCCCTCACAGTCAAAATGATGCATTGATTAACTGTCTTTTATTTCTTTATTTGTGTGTCCATACAGCCGTGATCAGGGACTACATGTTAGAAAAATCCCGGGTCGTTCTTCAGTCTCCTGGCGAGGGGAATTTCCACATATTCTACTCATTTTTTGCCGGGCTTTCCCAGGAAGAGAAGGACAATTATAATCTCCTGAACGCCACCGACTACAGGCACGTGTTTGCTTGTTTTTTAAATTTTTATTTCTGTGCATATTCATATCAGGTAGGGCAAACGTCTGGAAGCAATAGAGAATAGTAGTTATCTCCCCTTTTGTGCAGGTGCACTTCGCAAAGAATCCGGTTGAACACGTCAAAAAAAGAGCTTGTAATTCGTTTGGGAACTGTGTCCGGACGTGCATCACCCTCAGTGACACGTTTTGGTTTGCTGGGGAATTATAGTTGGCGCCAGATTTTTGTTTTGCTTTATTCTGGTTGAGTGAGAGAGAGAGAGAGAGAGAGATGGAGATGGTGAGAGAGAGAGAGAGAGAGAGAGGGATATGACGTCAGTACAGAGAGAGAGATGGAGATGGTGAGGGTGAGAGAGAGATGGAGATGGTGTGTGAGAGAGAGAGAGAGAGAGAGTTATTTATTTATTTATTTACTGTGCAAAAAGAAAATGCTATTGTTTTGGTTTTTTTTTTTGAAGAAAACTATTTAATTTGTGTTACACATTACATTTGTTTGCAATATTCTTGACTAAATTACATGATGTTTTCTGAAAGCAACAATTTGCTGGAGCAGACAATAAAGGCGGGACTTTAAGTTATTGTTATTAAAGCTGAAACCCTACGGTTTGTGGACTTGAAGTGACAATAATTTCTTGTGTGACTGATATGGATACAGTAGGGTACCCGATCTGAAGAAGACTGGAGGAATTACACTGGACAACAATGATTTTTTCCACCGGAACACCATCATGCTCATTTTGTAGTATTTTGCACGCTGATTTAAAATCTGAAAACTGTTTTGCTCTAGGACATCACGTTTTTTTTAGTTATGGCATGTGACTGATGACTGGAAGTTATTCATAGACTCTAACAAACTAAGCCTTAAAGTTGTGTTGTTACATCATGGTAACCAAAAACCTTCGGTTCCTAAAGCTCTTGCAGTTGGCTTGAAAGAGACATACAAGTCGATGGAACTCCTTTTGGAAGTGACGAATTATTTGGATCATAAATGAAAAATTTGTGGTGATCTCAAAGTTATTTCTCTCCTCCTTGAATTACAGCTAAGGTACACAAAACATGTGTTTCTTGTGCCTTTGGAATAGCCATGATGATGCCAAACATTACACTCGAAAAGACTGGCCTAAGTGACAGGAACCTATAGTTGGCAGGTACAATGTGCAACATATGCCATTGGTAGACCCTCAGAATGTCTACCTTCCACCACTTCATTTCAAACTCGGCCTTATGAAAAATTTTGTCAAAGCCATGGATAAACACGGTGATGGCTTCAAGTACCTAAGAGAGAAGTTTGGTGCTGACAAAAGTGAAGCTAAACTCAAAGAAGGGATTTTTGTGGGGCCCAAAATTCGAGAACTCATGTGTGATGATGGGTTCAAAAAATAAGCTTTAACCCACTGGAGTCTGCAGCATGGGAAACATTTATTTTAGTTGTCCAGAACTTTCTTGGAAAATATAGAGCTGAGCACTATGCTGAGTATGTGGAAAACATGCTAATGGAGTATCAGCGAATGGGGGCTAGGATGTCTCTAAAGATGCATTTTCTGCATTGCATCTTGGTTTTTTCCAACCAATCTAGGGGTTGTCAGTGATGAGCATGGTGAAAGGTTCCACCAAGACATAAAGGTGATGCAAAGTAGATATTAGGTGAAATTCAATCCCAACATGATGGGTGATTACTGTTGGTTCCTCCGAAGGGAGACTGATACCTCACATAAGCACAAGAACAAGTGTCTAAAACATTTTTGAACATTTGGAATGCACCTACTCTGTAAGTTAAATGTGTTCCATATCTTCCATACTGCTTTTATCAGTCTTTCTCATGCATCTGTTGTCTGATCATGGCAAATATGTTTCACATTAAACATTTGAATACCAAATATTATTGTTCAGGCTTTATATAGTTCATATAACATAAGTTATAATATAACGTTAGTGGTGAAATTCCTCCTTGTGTATATCATCAAAAAAACTTACGTCCTAGTCAAATTCTGACTTCAGATTTGAAATCAGCACCCAAAATTTAGCTAAGATCACCCACGTTTTGCTCAGTGGCAGACAAAAAGTTTCATTTTGTTGTCCAGTGTTATTATTGCTGTTGTACTTGGACTGGCAGAAGACAAAGCACTGTTGCATTACTGACCAACAGTGGTTGGATACACAGCAAAATAACCTCACACATTCCCCAAATACTTTTTATGGGAAGCCTAAGGAGAAAAGGAATTTTCAATGATATTTTTTCTAATTTTTCCAGGATTTTGGCCAACACTGACCCACAACTGTTGAATGATAGTGCACATTTCAGTAAAGAATTCAAGGAGCTCATGAAAATTCTGGAGATTATGAAATTCCCTGAAATAGTAAGCTTGCCTCTTGTATATCCTTCACTTAATCTTTCAGAGGATTTAGATTAATAAAATAAAGTCTCTCCTCTCTTTTCTGTTTCAAGAAACTGAATAAACCAAGACTTGCCATTTGTTTTTATCTTTTATAATCAGAAATGTTGCCAGGGGATTCCCATGCAATTCAGTGCTGGGTGATCATTCTTCATTATGATTAGCAAAGAATTTTTGGAAAATGTATTCAACATATATGAGAATTTTGCTTAGAAATAAGTAAATAAAAACACTGAAATTAGATAGTGTGTGAAGTATTTAAGAATCAGAATTGATTCGTTGCTTAGAGAGTGTTTTTTTTCCTCTGTGATTCTTTGCAGGATATATCTACTATCCACACAATTCTAGTCTCCATTCTTCACTTGACCAACATAGAATTTCTACCTGATGATCCACAAGGTGTCTACGTAGTTAATGAAGATCTGATAGAACAGTGTAAGTAGTTTTCATCAAAATCAGAATGCACTGCTAAAAATTTGAGGAAATTTATAAGATGAATTCTTGCAGAGAATTATTAATATTATAAAACAACATGCTACTGTACTTTGCAAATGATGTCGAAGGCAGTGTGCTGGATTATTGTTTCAGTATGTGCTTTTCTTTGTGGAGAAGGAAATTATGGGATTTTATGTACTGTTTGTTTTTACTGGTAAATTCTCACATTTTTCCGACTTGGAAAAATTTCATGAGAAATTAATTTTATGATTTTGCATTCATTCAGTAATTAAAGAATAATTACACACATAATTAACTGTAAAAAAAATAAACAAAAGGAAAAGTAGTGAAATTAAGTAAATACATTTTTCAGAAAAAAAAGAAGAATTGATTTACCAAGAGGTTTTATTAAAAGTGCCAGAGTTTTATAAATATTACAGCCTCATTATGCCAAAATACCTGAACCAAGAAACAAAAGGGAAGCATCTGATCAATTGTTTTGCTTCTTTGTACCTGACAAATGTGTATTCTTTGTTTTAGGTTCCAGGTTGCTGCACTTGGATGTGAATAGCTTGGCAACAGCACTGGTTGTAAAAAATGTCTGTGCAGTAGGTTAGTGGCATCAGCAAACCATTGATCAATCTCACTCGCGCTACATTATTTACAGTTTCTTCATTCAGTTTAAACAGCAGTTGTTTGTTTGTTTGTTTTTTTTGTCTCCATCTTAAAACTGCCTAAGACAGAACAGACCAGCTGTTGCATGAAAGTCGAAAACAAATAATTTATTACTCATTTGAGCAACAACAACAACAACAACAACAACAAAAAAAACTGCACAAATGACACAGATGAAGGCTGGTATTTTCTTGACAAACAAAAAAGAAAAACAACAACAAGAAGCAAAGAAACGAGTTTCTTACATATCCGTTCTGTTATAGGCAAGGCCTTCCAAATTGCATCGTGTTACTAATTTACAGCATGATTGAGTGTATTAGCTGCTATATCCTTCAGGTACAGAGCTGAAACATTTTACATTGGCTTTTAATTAATCACCAACATTAGTTGATAATTCTGGCAGTGCACAAAAGGTGAGACTTAAAATTTAAACCCAGAATAAAAAGATAAGAAAGAGCGTTGGAAGCTGTGAGACTTTAGTTATTGTGATGCAGCGATATACTTTTAATTTGGAAACATTTAAGACACCAGAACATTTTTACATTATCTCTTTCTGTCTAGTAAATTAAATGTCCTTCTACATTAATATATTTTTTCTTTCTTTCCTGCCATCAGGAGAAACACTTCAAATCCTGAAGAACATGGATCAGGCTAATGATGGAAGAGATGCTCTAGCTAAATCACTGTATGAGCGCCTTTTTGGGTGGATAATTCGTAAAATTAATGAAACTCTGAGTCCCACAGAAATACGGTATGTTAATTTAAAAAAAAATAAACAAAAACACTGCAGCTCACATTATTATTATTATTATTATTATTATTATTATTATTATTATTATTATTATTATTATTATTATTACTTTTTCCTTTAGTTTTTTGTTTTATTGGTAGTAAATGAACCACTTTGAAAAGGTATTAGGTTAATTCATGTCTGGGTTTGTCTTTTTCTTTTTTAGATTAAAATTTGAAATCTTGAAAATGCCAATTTTAAAAAGTATATTTGCATTTTTCTTAACTAAAATCGTACATGGTGTACATGTAGCAACTGGGAAATTAACTCACTGTACTAAATAGATTGTTTTAGTGATTCTGATGAATATTGATTATCCTAAATCCAGTGTAGAGGGTGTGAATACATCTGTATTGTATCCAGTGATGTTATCTTGACCACACAAACTAACCATTAGTCCTCTTCCATTATTTTAAGTGGGGTGATAACCCTGACATATAACAAAATTTAATGTCACAAAAACATGTGTTTTGAAGTTTTAGGATTTTTCAAAACTTTTTGACTGCCCTCAGAGCCATAGAAATCTTCACGGAGGCTGAGCTATTGATACTAAACCTTGTAACTCTGGGCATCTTGGAAAAAAAATGGTAGTATGACAATGGAACTAAACAAACAATGAAATCAGTTACAGCAATATATTTGAAGAAACCGTTGCACAGAATGCATACCGTTTCTTAGTAATTACTGCCAGTGAGAATCTGCAGAAGTAAAGATTTAACTTGAACGATGTTATTTTAGTAAGCATTTAAGTTTGCTTTGATCATCTTATGTTGCTTTCAAACACAGTAGCCTTGTTTACAAGCACTGTAAACATTGTAGTTTTTAATGATGGCCAATAAGTTGTTGGTTTATTTTTCTGATCATCTTTCAGAATTTCTTTTACTTATTTTTTCAAATTTAAAGGCTTTTCAAGGAGTTTATTTCATCCAGCTGGTATTTGTCAAGCTTGAAATTGTCATTTGTGCACCCTCTCTCCTTTCTTTATGCAGAGCTACCATCTCCTGCAATCTTGGCATACTGGACATATCTGGGTTTGAAAACCTACCAAAAAACAGCTTTGAGCAGCTCTGCATCAATATCATCAACGAACGCATGCAGAGCTTTCTGAACAACCACATCTTCGAGTGCGAGAAGCAGATCTACGAGAGCGAAGGGGTAGACTGGAAAAATATCGACTTCAAAAACAACGACGAAATCATCCAATTGTTTTTCAAAGTAAGTTGGGCAGTTCTGAATCATGTTGCTTGGGTTCTGTGCATTTGTGTAGCTGATTCTGGTGATAACACTTTTTATTTGAATCAAGTTGTATCTATTTACTTATACATTACATTAAATCTGAATATTTGTTTTTGTTAAAGAATAATGTTCTTTTGTTTTTTTCTATTGTCTTATACAATGTTTACATTTTTTATTGTTCCTTTGTTTAATTAGCAATGTTCAAACCAGTTTTCTTTTAGAAAATCTTATATAAAATTAAACATTATAACAAAACTGTGGTTTAACAAAATTCTGCAGATAGAAAATTAAACTTAGAAGATTTTGTAGCTTTCTTGTGTTAGCTCAGCATTTTTTCTTACATATAAAACGGTTTGCCATACATTTCTCTTTTATGAACAGTAAGTAATATTAATGTAGTATCGTTTAATGTAATTCCAGAGTTCAATTTGGATCAGTACTACTGTTAATGTTTTTTTTTTTATCTATTAGTTTAGACTTTTTGAGCAATTTTTCCATTTGCTGGCAGAATCTCAACCATTTTGGATCATGTTAAATTAGAACTTTGGCATTTGGAAAGTAGCACTATTTTTTATCATCTCCCTTAACTTTAAGGCTGTTATGGCATAAGGCCTTTGCAAAAATTATGGCCATCTAATAAGTTACAGGATGCTAAAAGCACATCTCTGACAAATTAAGTTGTCCAGAAAACCCTATTCATGAGAAGAGTAAATAATAGGTTGGTTCAGAGCGAGGTAGAAGGCAATAAACCATGGCACCGTGGAGATAGAATAAAGCCCATGTTCATCAGGGACCAAATTTACCTTACTCATTTTTTATATATACCAGCAATGATGGAGCAATAATAGCAGGCTTAACAGGGTGGCGCCATGTTTGTTACCAAAATAGTCATTGAGGCTACTTGAAGTGGAGTCTTGTCCATTGTTTAAGGTTTCCCTGATCTTGGTCATGGTAACATATCTCTTGCTTGTTACACTTATCACATATATTTTTGTGGGTACAATCCATTAGGATCCACTTGATGATGATGATGATGGTGATGATGAATGATGGTGGTGATAGTGGTTTTCTGCAACTGTATATATTGTTCAAGACTGGGAAAAATTAAAATTTTTAGAAATTTACTTGTGATCTAAAAATAAAGTGTATTTTAACATACAGAATTATAATAAGTGCAGACACTTTTGTTTTTGCTTTCACTATATATTATACCTGTAATGTCTCATGAAAAAAATGGTTTAAAGAGTTTAGAGTTTCCTTTTTTCAAGATTCAGATTAATAAATAATTTACAAAATCTAAGGTTGAACTGAATATTCAATTCTCAGATGCAGTATTAGATATTTTTTTATCCTGCATATTCCATTTGTAATATGGTTCGAATCAAACCAAATCAGTTATATATTTTTTAAAGTAATATTTTTTTATGCGTTAATAAAAGAACAGATTTTTCATCAGAGATCCCACTCATATCATGCTTCGAGACCATGTTGCACGGTAAAATTTTGCCATAGTTCCAGTTTCCAGAACAATGTTTAACAACAGATGTGAAGATACTCGGACAATATATTTTATCATTTTAACTGATATGTTTCGGGCAACTTCTCCAAATGTAGCAATCTTCAGCTAGGATTTTAAAATACATGCTGTCAGTCCTAGAGTAGTTTGCTTGTTTGGAATGATTTAAGTACAAGTTCAGCTAATGTGCATTGAGAGAGAGAGCGTCACATCCAGTCCTTTAAAGAACAACATGCTGTAGAATAAATGCTCTCTTTAATCATTCCTACATCTCAGCTCTTTAAGACCAGGACTAATGTTTTACTCACTTATTTCTTTCATAAAATTCCATCAATATCTCTTTTTTGTCCTCTGTCAAGCCACATGCACATATCTAATGAGAAATATTTGTTTTTTCAGCATGGTTCAGCAAACACCGTGTTCAGCATTATCAATGAAGAATCTCGCCTTGCCACTTCTACTGACAAATCTTTGGTTGAAAAACTTAACTATTTCTTCGAAGAACACCCACATTATGTGAAATCAAAAAGAAATCCTCATGTCTTTCAAATCAATCACTTTGCAGGTCAAGTAAGTGTTATTGATTGATATACTTTTCACACTGTTTCAGGGCACACGTGTGTTCGAGAAAACAAGCTCTGTAGTTTTGTGTTTTGTTCTTTGTATTGTAGGTGATATATAACAGTGATGCTTTCCTGGAAAAGAATCGAGATGATCTCAGCCAAGACTTGTTGAAGTGCATGAAGGAGAGTAAGTCAGAGTTGATCAGCGATCTCTTCACTGTTAAACGAGGTCCCACTGGAACAATATCTATGTAAGTAGTTTTTCTTCATTTTAGGGGGTAAATCTTACTGAAATTAGTCAGAAATCGCCAAACAGTGTCCGATGTTTGTTTGTTTGTAATTATAGCTTTTATATATATGATCATGATAACAGATTAAACTAACATTAATACTCAATGCTTTTCTGCACTGGAAAGGCTGGAGGCATCGCATGGTGGTTACCTGATGAACTGTCGTTCAAAAAAGTATCTTGCTTTTACAGTACTATTTACTAATAATGGTGAAATACACAAAGCAGGTAAAATTCTAAACTCAAGTAATCTCTTAGTCTTTAAAAAAACTTTTCAATATTTAATGTATATTATGTTTCTATCAATCATTAACTGTAATATCTCATAAGTAAACAAAATTAGTAGTTGTATATAGTTTTGGAATTATACTTAACTTCTTTTTCCAGTTTGTTAGGCTCTGTGCACACTGTGTTTGTTTAGCATTTTAAATACCCTAGCACCAAACACTTTGGTGTTATGTGCAACTGCTAAGCTTAAGTACTTGGATGTTTAGAGTGGGCATCTCACACGCACAAAACATCCCTTTAAGAATAGAACTTCAAGTACAGTGTATTTTGGCACCTGACTTTACTGAGCCAATTTTCACTACCCATTGTTTTCTGTCACTTTTCATATTTGCTTAAATGAATGAACATGCAGTACTTTCAATAGCATGTACATTTTTTAAAATATGCATTTAGTTGTTGCTTTATTGTCTTTTTCAGGACACCATTTAATTACAGAGTTTCCAGAAAGCATTGCTATAAAAAAACACCTCTGGCAGAAATTCATAACATGACAAAAAGTATTTCTGCGAGTATCCGGCAGTCCATGCGGTCAAGGTGCTTTTAATATGAACACACATTTCTTCTTTTAAGATATTTCAGGTTTTATAAACGAATATTGGTAGCTAAATCAAGAATAAAAAAAAGACAAGAAAATTTTTTTCCTTTATGTAAAAAAATTCTTGAAAAGATAAACTGAAAATGGTATTTATGTCCATGCACATGTGTGTGCCCTTTAAAGATTAAATGATTTAACTGCCATATAAAATTTTGCACAAAAAATATTATATATATATATATGTACACTATTCTCCTTGAATTAAGCCATTGCCAAACTCTTCAAATGCTAGATAAACAAACGTACTTTGTTTCTAAACATTGAATACATTTTTTAAAAGTTCTTATTGCCCCCAATAAAAAATGTAAATGGCAAATGACTTTTAATTAGCTTTTATGTATACATACACATACTATTTAAGAGTGCTTTTTAGACTTTGCCAAACGTTTGTTTTATTGCTTGCTTGTCTAGACTGTTTATACAACGATTATTTCGTGCCCTCGTTTAGAGTAAAAGTTTGACATTATATCTTGTGAAAGTGTAGTTTTCTGGATCATTAGGTTAAAGATCAACAAGTAAAAGCTACTTAATGCACTATTTTAATTTTTAAAATTTCCAATCAAACGTAAAGATGTTTTTCTCCTTTTTAGCCCAGCGAAAGATTTAAGAGATAACATCAAGAAGACAGTCGGTAAATCCCCAGTTGTCACTGTTGTGTCCTATTTGGAGGTGAGTGGATAGTTCTTTTTAACTAATCCAGGTTAAAAGAGTTACATTTGTTGTGGTGCTGTTCAATTAAATTTATTAAAAGAGAAATTGGCCTTTCAAAAATATAAGGAGTTCTGATCAACAGTGCATTGTGTTTTTAAAGAAGCATTTTGCATAAAGTACGCTGTAGTTCAAAAGAAAAAGGAAAATAAATCAGGTGCAAATATTTCTCCTCAAGTAATAAATATAAGCTGTTTGTTTACATGATTTTTTGAATTGTTACTCATCATATTTTTAAACAGTTTTTAAAATGCTGTCAGTAGTTAATTTTTAATTAGACTAAAACTTTATGTAAAAGTTTTGCTTCTTTTGTTTTTCTGTTCAAGATAGATTTAGTATTTTATATGATTAAAATTTCAAAGCTATACGTACTATATATATAATGTATACAATATTTTTTTGTTTCAAAAGTTTCAGTTTTTAAATATTTTTATATATTTATTTGTTTAGAAATCTTTAGATGACCTGCTAGAAAAAATGCGAGCTGCTGAACCACTTTTTGTCAGGTAATTATTGTCTAAAATATGTTTATGCAACTGTTTTCATTACTTTTTAAAACAAAATGCTTAATAAATATTTAAGTGTGTGTATATATATATATATATATATATATATTTTTAAACTTTGTTAACCATTTATTATTATCTTAGTGTTGCTATTTATTTATTCTATTTACTTCTAATTTTTTTCACAGGTGCATTAAACCAAACCATAATGCAAAACCCAGGAATTTTGAAAAAGAAATGGTTAAAAACCAGTTGATCTATGCTGGTATTGCTGAGGTAGCCAAAGTGCGAAAAACAGGATTCTTTTACAGAAAGAGTTATAAAGAATTTCAGAGCAGGTATTCATTTTCTATTAGAACTCTTAACTGTTTTGTTTTTTTGTCTTTCTCTTTTCTTTTCTGCATTCCAGAATGTTTTATAATTGAATTCACCTGTACTTTCAGATTAATTATTTAACAATGCTACCTAGCTCAGTGTATCTGTTAAAACAACATTACTTCATCATAGTAATTAGGGCTCAGTATTAACAATAATTACTAGAATGCTACTATTAATTGCTAATCTGTTATTCACTCACAGACTCTTGTAGTTGTTGGGCCTTTCTTTACTCCATTGCTATTATTTTACAATAAATTTGCCCTAAAATATGTGGGATGAAACAGAGAACAGTTAAATATAAAATAAAACCTTGCTGTGAAAACATTAAAGAAGGTATTATCTGTTGATATCTCAGCACCAGCTACTACCACAAAAAGCAACTGATATAATACAGATCTATTTAGTTTTGTTGTGTACATGCAAGGCATATGTACTGATTTTGAACAGGAATCAGTAGAAATAAGTGAGGGTTATCCCACCTTTGTGAAAATTTATGCGCATTATGAGGTATCCAGTCACCTAACTTCTTATTTTCAGGCGGGAGAGGTGGGATTTATCCAAGTACTTGCCTCAGATACAGTTTTTATTTTTCTTTCTGTACATTCTCTGTCAGCTGAAAAATAAAAAGGAAGTACATGAAGATTCTTCAGTTAGAATTGTTTTCCTTACCTAACAGCCTCCTGATCAAAGACTAAACCTATGTGTATTAAACTTTCTTTTTTTCTTCTTAAAAATCTAAAAGTTTTCTGATATCAAGGATTAGCATTATTAGCAGACATCCAAATGAAGCCTGATACATTAATATCGATGTTAAAAAAATATATGCACATACCCCAGAAAACTAGAATACAGAATTTACATTCATTAAAAATACTGAATTATTAGATTGAAAATTACTAATTGTTGTAGCTGGTTAGCAAGGAGGCCAGAAGTCACATGTAAGTTAACATGCAAAATGTCTGATTACAAACAGAAACACTGCTTTAGTATCTGGTAAAAACTAAAATAATAATTTGTACAGTATGAGATTTTATTGTATCCAATATGAATTAACGTTTCAGGTATGCTTCTCTCCTTTGGAAGGGTAAGAGAAAGATTTCAAACACAGACATTTCAAATTTCCTGGAAAAACTCGGTGAGAAAAATAAGGATTTTCAACTTGGATTGAACAAGGTACATATTCTCTAGTACAGCCCCTATATGCAAATAGATTATTAAAATAAAAATAAGTATTAAGATTTTATTTTTTACTAACTACAGTAAAAACTTGTTTCTGGAAGAAAACAACAAATACAGGACAGAAAATGGTTTTCTGTATTTACGAAAATAACACGTTCAGGTAAGCATTTATATCCAAATATAAAAACAGGAAAGAGCACCATTCCTAAATATTTTAATTAAAAAAGAATTAGCATTGATTTTAACTTTAATAAACCTTTAAAGTAAAATTCTCCCATGCTACCCCCCCTGAAATTTTCAGACAAGTGATTTTAATAGTGTAACCTGGTACTGATATTCATTAGTTATAAACTGTCTGCCATGTAATGCTGGAAGCATGGATGTTTTCCATTTATTTAAAAAGACCCAGTAACCCATTTTCTTTTAAAGATAGATATCTCTAAACATTTTCCAGTATTGTGTTTTTTAAATAATTCGCTGTTCATCAGATTGCAGCTCAGAAGCTTTGTTTTTACATTGAAATATTAACAAAAAAATATTATCAATGAGTTTTATTTATTAATTTAATATACTCTATTTTTAAATTTAAAAAATGAAAAAAATATGAATCACTGAAAGTATTCTTGTAATATTTTACCATTATTAAAAACTAGATTTAGATTGTTTAATTTTCCAGATGAATACACATTATACACAATTCTGATTGTCAAACATTTTCTGTTATTAATTAAAAGTATTTACAATGATTAGATTTAAAAAAAATAGTTTTGTTTTAAACGACCGTAAATAAAATTTCATTTTCTCACCAATAATTTCAGTTCAGATGAATTTAAGTTCTAAAGAATTCTTTGATTAAAATTTCTTTGTCATGTGTAAACTAAAACTTACAAGAAAATTTATTGCTCCCAGAATGCAAAGGGGCTCTTGAGTAAAACTACTCATCATACGGTAGCAGGCTAGATGAAGACTTGCTACCTCTGCTCCCAGAATGCAAAGGGGCTCTTGAGTAAAACTACTCATCATACGGTAGCAGGCTAGATGAAGACTTGCTACCTCTCATACCATAAAGCAGCTCAGAGCAAAACATAAGGTATATTGAGGCAGAAGATTGTTATGGCTTTACATGTTTGGTCTTAGTCTGAACTAATAACTCCATACTAGTGATCATCGCTGACAGGTAAAAAAAAACAAACACGTTGCACTACAAGCATCAGTAATTTTGATTACTATTTCTGTAAACTGAAATTGCTTTTGTTTTTGTTTTACCAATTTAATTAAAAGTACAAATTTAAAAATCTAATCTTAGCTAAAAAAAAACCTGTTCAGATATTTCTTTTTCAAATTTTTTATAAGAAATAAAACTCAAAAGATTTTGGAACTCAGGGAAAGAAAAAAAAAAGGAGAGGTTAAATGGTGAAAAAATGTTTTTTACACACAGGTGTTAGCAGGCTAGATTTAAATGGGTAATTCAGTATTTATGGAGGAATTTGAGTACAAGAAGAATGGTTTCTCCTGAACAGCATTAAAAGTTGAATGAGAGTTTGGCCGCACAGTCAGACTTATAATCATAGAAACACTGGTAGTCGTGGATTTTTCATGTTGTTGGAATAATTATCTTATGGCTGTCAGCTTGATCTTGTTGAACCCTAGCTTCCTGCTAGACCAGTATTCTTAGACAACAATGCCAGCTTCACCATCTGGTTGCACTGTTGTACTACTTTCAGGGTAGTTCTAGGGCCCCCTGTGAACTTTAGATCTGAACAAAATCAGTAATAGAATGGGAAATTACATTCATTACTGAAATATTACAAGTGCTTCCAAGTAACGTTTATTTGTAAAGTACTGATAATGTATGTAACATCATGCACTTTAACAACAATACTTTTTCAGTAATCAGTTTGTACATTTTAAAATTTTACGAAGAGCTTCTGGTGGTAGAATGAAAGAAAGTTAACAAATGCCCTCATCTATCTCTTTCCAGAAATAAATATAATGAAACCAGGTTGATAAGTATTGAAAAGAGAATTTCAGTGAATAATGATTACTATTTTATAAATCAGAAGAAAACATGGTAATCATCTCAGTATCATTTGTATTTAATAAGGACTAAAGTAATTGGTACAATATGAGATTATACTGTATCAACGTATGCACTGATGTTTCAATTATGGGCAATCTTGGGATCACTTTATGATTTTTATAGCTAAGAAATTGCAACTCAAAAAACTGGCATTTGTCCACAAAATTCATTTACCAAGTTATTAAGCATATTATTCACAAAAGGTGAAAATTGCTTATAGTTTATAGATGGAATACATCTTTATTGTGGATATGATTTTGCAATGTGATCTTGTTAGGTACTGCAATTGAATAGCATTTGTAATTTTTGGATGAAATAAAATTGTGTACGCGATTTTTGTAGGCAAGAAAACAAAAAGAAAAAATAATCATGAAATTGTTTTGATACCTCTGATGTCCAACAACAAGAAGGGACATATGGTGTGCTTCTCTGTGAAACCAGTTCAATAGAGATCACAAAATGAGTGGAATTTTTCCGACTTTGTAGATAACCACACAACTATCACTTTACTGCTGTCTGAGGAGTCAGAATTCAAGGATTCAAGTAAAGATAAAGCATTTCAAGTTGAATTCTTGCACCAGGCTTGGATAAAAACTGCCATCTGGTATCCCAACATCTCCATCTTCTAGTTTATGACTATATTTCTTTGACCACTTCAGTTATAATTAATACCTATTATTGCACAAGTTGTAGCTAAGGTTATTTATTGTCTTTTAATAAAGTTTTCAATCAAATTATTGAGATGCATTTTTATTTACAATTAATTTTAAAAAAAATTTTAACTTTTCATTTACTGTTAACATTCAGAAGAGATCATTTTTATTTGATTTAGATCTTTATGAAGCAAGATCTACATGCCAAACTGGAAAAAATTCTCCGTCTGAAACAGAACAACAGTGCAAGAAAAATACAGATTGCATACAAAAGATATATTAAAAGAAAGGAATTAAAGGTGAGCCAAATCAATCAACAGAAGCCTGATTTAAACACATTCATTAATTGCTTTTTGGTGTTGGTGCCATTTCTTTTGCCTTGCCATTGGTATCAGTCTGCAATTTCTGTCTTCAGTGTTTGCCATGTGAGATTATGTATTTTCACAATGCAGTATGAGAACTCATTCTACTGTCCTGAAAAACTTTGCGTGTTTTATACTTTCTTATTCATTAACAAAAGGCTCATCTTTCATCTTTCTTAGTGTTTACTTTTTAATATTCATTGCTTATTTTTGTTTGTTTTTTTAGAAATTACTGAAAGTCACAAAAAAGCCAGACGTACTACCTCATGTTTCTTTTGCAGACACCTGGAGTAATGCAGAAACTGCCACAAATAGTTCTGAGGATCCCAGTGAGAATCTCGGTGATGATCTACACCTCAATGATTCTGCCAATTACAATTATGTTCCTTTAGATCAAACAGAAAGACAATTGGGATCGGAAGATATCAACTTCCAAGAACCAGTGGCTGAAGATAATGATGAGGAAATGAAAGAAGAGCAAGCGTACGTAATTCTTCAGATTCTTGATTTTGATAATAAAATAATTTAACTAATATAAAAAAATAAAATAAAACAAACCAGGAAAAAATATTTGGTGTTTTGGTCAGGCTGGTCTCAGTTGGATCCACAAACAGTGGTTAATATAAAAATCATCAAATTAAATAATATTTAAAAAAAAAACATTTTAAAGATTTTAAATTTTTAATAAGAACAGTGAAATAAGAAGGGTACCAAGACTGGTCTATATTTCCAAAAGTTTGATCCAACTAATGTTCTGTCTGTCTCTTTTAGAATGGATGTTGTTTATTAAACTTAAAAAAAATGAATTCACCTGGCTTCACATTACTGTACTCATTAGTATAATTTTCAGTTCAGTTATTCAGCATACTTGTACAGTGAACTTTGTCTTTAACTGTTATCAAGTTGGTAATTATTTCTTGATTTTTTTGTTTTTTTTCTCTCCTCCCCAATGGAATTATTGTTCTGATTATGTGACTTTCATGAAAGAATCTACACAGATACATTTAAACTCTGTGACTGGATATTTTAAGAGAACAATGCAATATTTGATGTAGTGTAGATCAGATGAGGTTTATGATTGCCCTGCAATACAGGGCTTTGGTGTTTGCTATCAGACCATTTACCCTTGTCATTGAAGGAGCACCATCTGTAAATAGGTGACAAACTTTATTCAGGTCATGTCCATGCTTCTAAAAAATTGAAGTAATGTTTCGAGAAATAACCTCACCAATAGTGTAACTTTCCAATTGGAGTACCTCTAACATTTCTTTGTGGAAGCAATTTCCATTAAAAGAAAAAAATGCATGTACATACACAGATGAGCTATGTCTGTATTTCTGTATTCTCTCAGTGGACTCATCTACAGCAGATGACATAAAATCAGCTCTTTTTTATAGACTAGCTAGAAGGGTGTCAGAAATGCCAATTTTGCCATTTGTAGATGTACCTGAAGGTGAAGTTTTTTGAACTGACAAAACTACACTTGATTCTGTTTTTTTCATCACTGAATACCTTGTCCAGAACTGCCAGCACGCATTCTTTAATTGTTTCAGTGTCTGTGAACAATTATTTTTTCTTTGCTAATATTCAAGTCACATGTGATGAGGCTGCTGTAGGTAGTTTTCTTTTGCTGAGTAAAAGAGTTGCATGAGTGCATTGGTAAGAAAAACACCTTTACTTTTTGAGCTACTAATTGCCCAATCATCTGGATACATAGTTCCCCCTGTGTTTGGTTTAAAAATGCCTTTTTATATTATAATTCCTTAACTCTTTGAGGTACATTTGGAACATAGACAAGTATTTATTGGTTTATTATCCATTAGTGAACCTATGGTTTTCACCAACAAGTTTTCTTTTGTTGCTAGCTGGTGCAGAGAGCACTATATTTATTGTCTGCCCCTCATGGGCCAGATGTGGGCAATTCGTTGAAAAATCCTGCTCTATACTTTTCCCTTCTATCATGCTGCTGTGAGAAGACCTTAGACCCTGAAATTCAGGACCAGGTTTTCCAAAAATATTTAATTTTTAGTTGTTAGTATTCTGGTGAAACTTACAGGTTGCACACTGTTAACCTTTAGGCAAAGCTTGGTGTTATTAACAACAAAAAGTTCAAATAAATTAGTTTGATTCTAAAATGTTTCAGTATTTATTTCCTTTTAAAGAATTTAACCTTAATATTCATTTCAAAACCTTTATCTGTTGTTTCTTCATGTCACTAGGATATTATATTAGCTGCCAAACCTTTTTTGGAAAGTAATAGCATGTCTCTAACTGTAGTGGCATTGGAAGCATTTTTATATCCTAAGGTGATGAAAGTTAAAATATTCTAATTCTGAATAAAGTTATTAAAGATCATATAGTATTGGAAATAAATATGGAAAAACACATAGGATATCCACAACTAATGAGTAAGTGCAACTGAAAGACATCTAAAATACACACACAAAGCATTATTACAGAAAATATACAAAAACAAAACGAATACATTGTACAGTGCTCTAGTATTTGATATGTGAGCCCTTTGCATTATATAGAGCATAATACCTTGTTTTAATACTCCCATACTAGTTATTAATGTATGAACATGGAATGTTGTTTCAAATATCTTGTAGCATTTTCCACAATCATCCAAGGTGTTTGGTTGCCATTTGACATTTTCAGTAGCCATGTAGCCTTAATGACGTTTATATCAGAAGTTTTTGTAGGCTAAGGTGTCTTTGTTGGTGTTCCATAAGCCTCTTTACATTCCAGATAGTTTTTCACCATAATGGCTGTATGCATGTGGTCATTGTCATGTTGGAAGATGAATCCCTGCTCAATGAAATGGCATGATGGATGACAACCTGCCTGTATTTGTCAGCACAACTTCACACTAATAATATGTATCTTACTCTTCTTGAAGAAATATTAAAACCTGTACTTGTAGCTAGGTCATTTTCGGAGTCTCTACCAGCTCATCGTTTTTCACGCAGAGAACATACCATGAGATACTTAGCATCACTTTTGGAGAGTTTGGGCTTTCTTTCTTGAGCACATCTTTTTTTTTTCATCAGTGCCAGTTTCATGTATCTTTCTCAGAGTTTTGCATATAGCTCCTTTTGAAACATGAAGTTGGGCTTCAATCTGCTGTTTGGAATAGCCTGATATTTCCTTTTCAGGAACTGCAGCAGTTACCACACATTCATCACATTACAAGGATATCACTGCCTATACCTAGTTTTTCCTCTGTTTCCGTAATTATTTTCAATGCTGCATGTTTATATGTGAACAAGCAACTTGCACAGTAAAGATCTGAGATGAGTTTGATGACAACCTTTAGCCCAGTATTTTCTATGCTTATTAAGTCAATGTAATGAACAACTGTTTTATTGTAGTTTTTGGAGTTTAAAAAAAAAATTGTGCAGGTCTCTTTGAAGCCATTGTTATAATGTTTTGACTATTTTGTATAATTAGCATACTTAATTTTTGTGCTAATTAGGTGTCAGGGAGATTAACACATAACCAACAAAACTATCCCTCAAAACTGATCCCTGAGGTATTGTAGTAAAGTTATATCACTACGAACCATCAGGTTCTGACAGACAGTCGGAGAGCCAGGTAAGAAGGGCTTTACTGAGATAAAACTATAAAACCAACTGTCAAAATGAACAGGACTCTAACCTTTTCAAAAACAACAAAACAAACATGTTCAAGAATTTCAGTACATCTTTGATAGCTGATTCTTAAAATTTACTTATCACCATTCATCTGTAATGAGACAAAGTAAAATGCTGATATGATTATGTATATTTTAATTTTTTTAGCTTGTGCTAAATTTGCTCCATTTTTTTAAAAATATTTCTTTTTTCTTTTCCACATTTTGAATGTTTTTTAGGGCTGCAAAATCTGTATGCTAACTAACTTTGTTATGGTAAACAAAACATCAACAACCATGACCAATGAAATGAAACTTTACTTTTATCAAAAAGTAAACCCAGGACGAAGTTAATTTGCATAATTTTTATTTATTACCTCAATTAAGACAAGTTACAGGAAAATGTAGCAATCAAGAATAATAATATGATGTATTAATTTAATATATTAAGTCTGATGACAAAAACAGTTGAATATTTTAGAAAATCTTTGTCATCTTTAATTGGATAACATAATAAATGTTGCATATATAGCATTACTGACCTTGAACCACTGGTGATCTGATCATTTTGTTCTCTAAAACTAATGGCATAACTGGTTTTCTCTAGCATTAAAAAAATGTTATTACTTTTGATATGTCTTAATAAATATTAAATAGAAATTTTTTTAGATGTCATATTTACTCTCAGATTACCAGTAATTTTTAGAGAATGCGTTACTGAACCATTTAGCTTATTGAAGCCTTGTAAATTGGTGTATCTACACATGCTGAACAATTTCTTAACAGCCCACCTTAATCTAAAATCACATTTATTGTTCTAAAAGCAGTCTGTTGCAGTTTGATAATCTTTCAACTGAGTACACTCTGCAACTGGGAATAGATGATAAGCATTAGAAAAGAACTTGAAACCCATGTGCCAAGAAGTTTTATGCTTTTAGAATTAAGAATATGATAATGAACTTTTTAGTTTACCATAGTTATACTAACAATTTTAGCCATAATTATAATATTTTAAGTTTGTTTTTATTTATTTACCTATTTTGTTGTTTTTTTTTTAGGTTTTGGGATATTTTTCAGTATATTCCTAAGGAAAGAGAAAGCTCAGAGATGAATACCACAATAATTTTCAAAATAATCAAAATAATCATGTACATATTCTTGTTCCTTGTTGTGCTTTCCACATCTACAGTTCAGAAGCTGAGTTTAGTCTTATTCATCAAATTTGAAAAAGTGAGTGTTGGTTTTTGTTTTGTTAAATACAGGAAGATTAATTTTGTTTTTGAAAAAAATTTTTTATTTAAAATTGAAATCTGTTGAAATAGGATTTGCATTTATAACTAAAAAATAATTTAAAATGAGCATTGAAATTTGTTATATACATCTGATATCTTTACTCTTGTTATTGAAATAATTTCCTATTGTTGCTGCAGAAACACTCCAGTGTAAAATTAATATTAAAAATTATACCTATTACATTTCTTTTGATGTTTTTTGGATAATGAAATTTTCCAAATTTACATTAATAATTTTCTAACCATAACAAATGTACTGTACATATTAACTGTAGTTTCATTTATTCTTTTTTTTTCTATTAAGTGTCCCATACATTACGTTTAATATTTGTTTTTTTTTACTTTTCAGGAACATAGTGATGGAAAACATATGCTTCTGTTGACTGCAATCTGTATTCCTTATTGCATTGCTTTACTGGTTAACCTAAGCAAGTTCCTATTTGGCAGGGGTCCACTGCCAAAATATCCTACCATTACCAAGGTAAGTCTACGCTATAGATATTAACACAGCTCAAAGTTATATTTTCTATTACCCTAGATGAATATAAATAGTAATTACCGATTAAATATTTTGTTTGCTTTGTAAATTATACTCAGCCATTAAATCAAAATACACCGTTAACATTTGTAACCAGCTTAGTTTTTGTTTATTTCTTTGGCGAGATTTCAATTACTTTTTGCTTAAAATAGTTATATTATCAGTGTATATATATAAAACTTATCTTTCAGGTCAAGTCCTCTTATCATTTTATGTCTGTCTATAGCCAAAAATCAAATATGAAAATTGCTTCCTATTAAATGCTACATAACAAAAACAACTTGTAAGAAATGGGACTTGTTTGCATCTCCATAGTTTTATATTCTAAAATGATGGTGAAAAGTTGAAGGTTGTAGCTAAGAATGAATGGGACAGATTATTAACTTTTTAAAAAACTTACAGCCGCCTACTTCCTGAGAGTAGTTTTTATTCAACATGGTTTTGCAGCAAGTGTGACAGTGGTTGTGATAGAGCTTGTAACTTTTTTTTCTTTTTTGTATGCTCAAACCTCACTTGCTTTTTTTTTGTTTACCACTATGCATTTTGTCACAACATAAGTGAAGATGCTAGTTGTAACATGAAACTGGGGCATTAAGGAAGATAACGAATTGCTCTTTTAAATGAGAAATGAAATTCAGACAATAGAAGTGTATCAGACTTGCAGCTGAGGCAGTCAGTAACTTTTTTATGCATACTATCCAAAATTTTATAAACATATTTGTATGCTTTCTACCTAGACATTTTGGAATGAAGCTTAGATTCTTTATCTTTTATTTACTTGAAAAGGAAAAATAATGTAAGAACTTTTAAAAATATTCTTTGAAAAAAGTTTTATCTGAATCTTTGCATAACGAGGTATTTGATTTGGATAATTATACAATAAAATATAACAGGTGTTTTATGTCTAGCCTATTAGATATACATACAAACAGCTGCCATTTTCTGACATTCTATGGAATCCCATCATTTCTTGGAGGGAAGGGGTATTTTCTAATGTTTTAACTCATCTTTAATTTTTTTTTTCCTACAGGTTTTAATTTTGGAAACATTTCACTCTGTGGGTCTCTTACTGTTGGTGTTTTCTGTTTTCAAAAAAGTGGACTTACACTCTGCATTACTACTGATGAATGCTGTTGGACTGATTCCTGCTCTTGGTAGAGCTTTATTCATAAATTCATCCACTACTGAAATTATCAGCTTAAGAGGTTTTAAACCTCCAGAAAACCATTTGGATGGCAGCTCGAATGAGAATTCTGTTTCTGAAGACAACAGCCGGAGACATATGATTATGAAAGCAGTCTGTAAAATGTGTGATGTTATCTCTGTAGTCATTCAGTTGTCACCAATAATTTTGTTTTCTATAGGCACCTTTCGTGATATTGATACAGCTACAGCTAAAGCAGAGGCTATTTTTGCCCTTATTTTGGTTTCTTTTTCTTGCTGGGAGAATTTCTGCGATGATTTGCCAAGAACTTTTTATGGGCAAAAATTACGTAACAAGATACTGAGTCTCAGGTGTGACTTAGATTTAAGTAGACATGCGATGGCTGTGATATCAAACATCTGGAAAATTGGACTAACCTTCCTTTTTGTTCATTTAAAATTTCAAGATTTAACAGATCTTAACTTCACAGTTAAAAATGGCGATATTGGAAATGTAAATGGATATCTGCCAATTATTTTGCTGACACTGTCAAGTGCCTTTGGATATTATTTTGCATACTTGGCCTGTAAACTACGCATGCAGATATTTTCTTTTTCTTTACCACTTTTAATGTCTTCCATAACTGCAGTGATAACACCATATATTTTCCAATACTTTGACAAAGACACATATAAGGATATTTTCTCAGAGAATTTTTCATTTAATATTCTTAACTTTGTCTTTGGAATTTTATGGTACATATCAATGCAGTGGATTTGCCGACATGTGTGGATACCTAAACAAAATCGTTTGGAGAAAATAGAGCGGTAAGTGACTTGAATGAACAGGTTTGATTTAAACAAATATGTTAGGAATAAAATGTTTTAATTATCATCAGATGAATTAGCTAAAGTCATTTTCAGAATGAGTAATTATAACAATATTTTCTCATAGTCCAAGCCACATGAAAGGCTATTTTATAAGGACAGACAAAAATTAAAAATGACAGTAATTTGTGCAAACTATTTAGTATGGAATTTATTGGATTTTTTGTCTTTGTCTTTTGCTTTTGTAATTATTTTCCCTTATTTAATCTTTTGTAAGAGCAGAGCTTTTGGATTTTACTGTAGATAATATTAACATATTTCCAAGCATTTGCAGTTGGTATTGTATGGATAGTTCTCAAGAGGTTCACATCTGCACCTAAATTTTCTCTCTCGAGAGAGAGAGAACAACAAATGTCAGTTGTTTATGTATCTAGCGAAAAAATTTTTCCTCTGTATGCTTGGCTGAATAAGGTTAGAACAGCATCCTTGCTCCTGAATTCTAGAAAATGTTTTGAATAAAGTCTTTGATAAATCACTCCACATACAACAAACTTTTAACCCTAGTATTATCATAAGCTAGAATTTAAACTAATGGTAATGGAATCAAGTAAATAATGAAAAACCTACTCAACAAAATGGAAAGCAGAATTTAAGGGTAGAATGAAAATTCATTCAAATAAGAAATAGGAAAACTTTTCAGCTTATTATATATGATATGTATAAGGAGAAAACACAAATTTATTAAAAAAAAATTTCGGAGTAATTATCAATAAAAACATGAAGAATAATGTTTTTTGATGGTTGATAACAATAAGATGTTAGGAAATTTTAAATGAGCCATTTAAAAGCCAAGGAATTTTGGTGTCATTGTACACTGCCATGGTTGGTGTACCTGCACTAAGTATGAATTCTTTGATATGAAGTCCAGATATTGTACTTGAATGAATTTCAGAAGAAAACCCTGAGAACGATTTAAAATATTAAACCTGACTGACCAGTAGTGTGTAGAAATAACTTTTTTGTTGTTGGCTGTAGCAATTAAAAATAACAAATTAGCTAAATTGTTACAAGGATGAATGGAACACACAGCTAGTAGTAGTTAGTTAAAAATTACATATTAAGAAAACCTGACCCCGAGCAACTTGTATAAGCCATGGTGGCTTCTCACTTTTTTTTGTTGTAATAACTAAACTAAACTGATAGGTGCATCACTCAGTAAAGCACAACCACCAGATCACCTGATTAGGTGGACTAACGAGAAAAGAGGCCCACCAGCAAGTATGAGCAGCAGTGATCAAAGAAGCAGAACCGATGGATGGAGAAACATTCTCCCTCCTTCCGTAAAACAAATTTTGAGAATGCAACCTCCTTGCTTGTCGATGTGACTTCATTCTCTTTAAGCAATTATCAAATAATTTATGTATAATAATATTCCATGTCATATATGCTAATTTTGCTTGATTTTTTTTTGTATTTTTTTCCCTGCAGGTTATTTCTAAATCCTTCCTACTGTTCAGTGTTGTTTGAACAGTTTATTTTACTGAATCGCCGCAGACACAATAACAAAATCTATAGGAAGACAGATGATAGCTCAAAATCAGTCTATGTTGTTGACAAAGACGAGGACATCAGATCTCGTCAAAAGGCTAGTGCCAGGAAAAGACAAGTAAATAGGCCTGACCCTGTTGTTTATGCGTGTGCTACCATGTGGCATGAAACAATTAATGAGATGACCCAGCTTCTGAAATCCTTATTCAGGTAACTCTTTGTTTAACTCAACTTATCCTATTTACTGGCCTCAGATCATGCAGCACGGTGCTGCACCGAATGATTCACCTCATCCCACATAAACTTGATTAACATTAATTGAGCATAGAAATGTTTTGTCTTGGGAAACTTTTTTTAGTTTTGTAGTATCTCTTTTGAAACTTTATTAGCATCTTGCTTTGGTGGAACTGGGGAGAGACAACAGGTCCGTGGTACTTTTGAAGCCTCTTTCATAGTGTTTGGTGGTTTCTAAAGTTTTTAATTGCTCTAGTGTGGCCTTAATGCTAACCAGTGCTTAATCTCTTCTGCTGGATTACAGCAAAGCTGTTTATGGATGATGCGACTCAAAACGTTTTATAAACAAAGGAAAGGCAGAACTGATATTCACCATATTGTATCAAGAAACTAAAACTGCTCTTTCCTACTGATTCTGATGTGTTTGTGATCATCAACACTTCGTTTGCCCAGTTTTTGCTTACAAATTAATTTATGCTCTCTTTTCTTGCAGAGTATCTCAGGACAATGAATTGCGAAGAGATCTTAAAAACATGAATATGCCAAAAGCTGACTACTACGAATTTGAAGGTCAGAAATATTTTTCAATTGAATTTACTATCCAAGTGAAACTGTTATTTACTCTGTTTTTATAATACACCCCAAAATCAACAAAGGATTTTCACAATGCTAAATGAAATTGTTTATTGCTAAAGGAAGATTATAATGCACAGCTAAGTTTTTGTTTTGTCTTTTACTTACGTTTTGTCTGATTCATATAACACACTTTTTTAAAAAATAGCTGAACACATGTTAAGAAAAACAGATAGTTGAACACATGTTAAAGAAAACAGCAAAACAAATAGGTAAGTGTTCTCAACCCGACACCCTTTACTTAGCAGGTATTTTGACAGTTTCCTATTCACAAATATCTGTGACAATAAAAAACATCTTGCCTGGGCTTATTATTGACTCTTAAAAGACATCCTCAAGTAAGGATATATTGATTGTCAAAATTACCAATTAATGATTAATCAGCCATTCTGTAAAATTCATAACACAATTTTTTTGCTTGCTCCCACTAGGAAACCAGATATTTATTTCTCTATACAGATTATTCTAATGCCTTTCACCTTACTGCACTTAAGGTTGTACACAGATTTTAACTGCAACATAAGAAAGATACAACTTGCCTGCATCAACTGTCTTTATGCCATTCCAAATCGCAAAAAAACATGATTTTTCACTAAAATGGTAGAATCACAACAGAAATATCAGCACAAACCAGAAAATAAGTCTGAAGGGCTGCTCTTTCCCATTTGAATAGATGGGTACATGAAACTTCGTGTCAAGTTTTATTAATTTGCCCAAAATCTTAATAGAATTATTAAATGTATTTTCTATTGAAAATTAAAGAGCAAAGTCACCCTGAATAATTGTTTACTTCACATACAATTTGAGAATTTGTGATATATTGCAAGATTCTGTTGACATATTGTTTTGACAGTAAAAGAAAAGATACAAATAAAGATACACAGACTTAAACAGATATTTAAAAGGTGGTTGAAATCAGAGATGATTAATGATTACATGGAAAGCTTAAATTGTGCTGCATCATTATTAGAATGTTCTTTTGCAGCATGTGAAATTATACATACATATCAACATTTCAAAAAAATATATCTGAAAGATTGTTTTTCATATGCCAATTTAAGCAACCATTATAACATTAAAGCCTGATTTTCATCATACTGAAAGCCTCTCCAGTGTCTTTTGCCTACTTATTCATTCTTATTAATAGTATCTGTGTTGACTGATCAGAAATTGCTAATGAAAGTAATTCTTCTTTAAAGTATTAACTGACTGAGTGATCAAGTTGCCATTTTGACCCTGTTTACCTTATGAAGAATACCTAACCCAGCTTACCATGGGTAGCATGGAGAATGGTTGCTGGGAGTGTACTGTGACAAGAGCCGCATGGCTTCTTCCTAAAAAATATTGTAGTTGGAGAAAATGACCACAGTGGACTTTGTTAGTGGTACCACAAAACTTAATTAATCATGGGTATCATAGAACCCATATTTTCGTTAGTTAGTATTTTTTTCAGATACTGGTTATCTGGGGAAATATGAGTTGGTACATTTCTTTTGGGGTTGCTTTCAGTTTCTGGGTTGCATTTTGGAGGCTATTTGGCACATCCCGAAACCCCCTTTCCTTTTAGGGTGTGTTCCCAGTCTTTGGAACAGGAAAAAAGTCATTTGGTGCCAAATCTGATGAATACCAAGTGGGTGAAGAAGCAGTGAAATCTTGTGCTTGGCCAAAATTCTCACGTGGAAAGTGCTGAATGTGATGGTGCATTGCTCTGATGCTACCTCCGTAAACCTGACTCCCGTTTATCAGGCTGCTTCTGTTGAACTGCATTTCTCAGGTATTTCAGAACAACTAAATAAAACCACAAATTGACTGCCTGGTTTTGTGAAACAAACTCATGATGTACAACGCTTTCACTGTCAAAAAGCACAAACATCATTGCCTTCACATTTGAGTGCATTTTCTTTGCTTTTTTTGACAACTGGGGGGGGGGGTCTTCCACTGAGATTAATGATGCTTAGTCTTGGAGTCATAGTGATAAACTAAAGTCTTGTCACCTGTAACGATGCCTTCAGGAAGTTTCCATCACTTGCTACGTGATAAATGAGTTCCTGAGACACTGTGAGGCCAACATCCTTTCTGTTCTGGAGCGAGAACCCGAGGGGCAAACTTTGCCAAAATCTGCGTTGTTCCAAAACCTTGGGTCAAAATTGTTTGGCATGTGCTGCAGAAGGTGCCATATTTTCTTCCACTACTTCACAAACTGTCATTTGTTTGTCACCATGAACCATGTCATGAACACAAGAGACGAATTCCCCACTATGCAAGGTTGATGGATGACCAATCAGCAGCAGTTCAACCATTTTTAAGTCAAGCAAACTACTCAAATGTTTCTTTTTTTAAACAGCTAAGAACTTTATTCCCAAATGTGGCTTTTAACATTTCATAGTGTGGTCTCAGCAGGGTGCCACCTGCTGGTCACCAGGAGTGGACATAATTTGCATAGTGCAACAGGGGGACAGAAAAAGTATTCTGGGAAGAATGCACGCACACAAGGAGGGGCTCGTTTTCCGTTTCCGGGGAGACAGCATGAGAGTCAGCCAGCGACCGCTTGGTGAGGCAGGGATCAAGCGACATCGGGAAAGCACCAACGAGTCCTTGAGGAGAGTGGCGTGAACTCTGACTACTACAAGCCATCTGACAGGACAGAAATGTCTGACATGCGGTTTGACCTCAAACTGATTCCGGAGCTCGACGGTTCTAACGCCGACCTGTCCGTGGTAGGATGGATGGAGAAAGTCGAGCTGCTGTGCAATCTGTGTGGCATCAAGCAGGTCGAGGTGGTGCTTTCGCCTTGTACCAGCAGCTGAGCGCTGCTGAGAGGAGAGATGCTGAGAAGATCAAGGACACGCTGTACACCGCATTTGCGGTCGACTCCTTTGTAGCCTACGAACAGTTCGTAGCAAGGCAGCTGCACCCAGGTGAGTCAGTGGACATGTTCTTGGCGGAGCTGCACAGACTGTCACTGCTGTTTGGTGGGGTGTCTGAATGTGCGCTGGCCCGAGCCAGGGCTGTACTAAAGGATGAAGTGGGAGCTGTGAGACTGGCTGCCGCAGTGACTCTACCAGCAGACAAGACCGAGCTGACAATCCCAGAGGGTCGAGAGCCTGAGCTCATATGCTACAGGTGTCATGGGCCTAACCACATGGCAAGAGATTGCTTGCTCCGATGAATGGCAACGAGCATTGATCATGGGCGAGGTACCAGAAGAGGAGTCTGGTGTTTTCGGTGTCGTGAGTTAGGTCATGTGTCTTCAGATTGTCCGGGAAAACGGAATGGGGGGAGGGACATCAGTGCCAGTCTCCCCAAGCCAAATGTGAATGCAACGCTACCTGTCATTAAGGTCCAGGTCAATGGAATGCGGTGCACGGCACTGGTGGATTCTGGATGCTTCCACTCCATTGTAAGTAAGTCTGTGTGCCGGTCATGGAGAAGGAAGGATGTGGATGTGTTGACTGTCATTGGGAAGGCCCATAAGTACCTCCGGGTACAAATGGGGGTGGGGGCACCAAAGTTGAAGTAGCAGGTGAGAAACTGGTGGGATTCGACCTTCTCGAGTTTGATGCCATCAAGGCGCTGGGTGGCATACGGATCAACCAAACAGGTGCAGTGTGCTTCATCAGGGAAGAAATGCCTGTGTGTGCAGCCATTTGGATCGTCAAACCCGACTTCACTGTATGTTTCGATGAGAAACAAAGCATGGTCAGGTGATTTTGAGCCAGAGAGACTACGGAATAAGGTCTCTGGGTACCCTGTGTCCGCACAGGTTACGGAAGCATTCGAACGTGAGCACCAGCCATGGGTGGACGAGGGCTGGTTGCTACCATACTCAGAGAGATTTGGACCTCCCAAGGGCTTGATTCCATTGATGGCTGTTGTGCAGGAGAACAAGACAAAGGTGCACCCTGTAATGGACTTCAGAGAGCTGAATGAATATGTCGAAGCATTCACAGCCAATGTGGATGTCTGTACAGACAAGTTAAGGGAGTGGCGACAGCAGGGGGAAAATGTGTCTATCATCGACCTGAGGATCACATACCTGCAAGTGTGTGTCCACAAGTCATTGTGGCCATTTCAGACAGTCATGTTCAAAGGAAAACAATACTGCCTGACAAGGTTAGGGTTTGGTCTCAATGTAGCACCATTTATAATGAGGTCTGTGCTGAGTGCTGTTTTTTTGCAAGATGAGGCTATCCGATGGGCAACATCAGCGTACATTTGTCGAATTTCAGACTGATCAGCAAGGACCCAGAACGACTAAAAGATGGTACCTGAGTTCTTGGATCAGAGGTCTGGAGGGAGCATGATGATCTGTATTTGAAGTGAGGCTGCAGAGATCCCCAATGTCATCACGAGATAGTGTTTTCTCCATGTGTGGGAAACTTGTGGGGCACTTCCCAGTTTTTGGTTGGCTCAGTGTGGCAACAGGGTTCATAAAGCGCAGAGTTACAACAGTCACAAAGTGCTTGGATGAAGGGGTACATGATAATCCCCTTAAGAGCATGATAGAGGAGACCATCACCAGTGTACGGCAAAACAATGCCCAGGGGGATTGGTGTGTTAATAGCAAAGAAATGAATGTGTGGGTTTATGCTAGCTCCTTGGTGATTGGAGTTGTATTAGAGGCAAGCGGGTCTGTGATTGAGGATGTGTGCTGGCTGCATCCAGCAAACGATACGCAACACATCAATATGGTGAATCTCAATGCCATGTTGAAGGGAGTTAACCTAGCTCTTCAATGGCAAGCAGAGGTTTTGCATCTGAGAACAGATTCCCTCTCTGTGTATCACTGGATACATGGCACCTTGCCCGGTAAGGTGAGGTTGAAAACTAAGGCTGCAAGTGAGATGCTGATAAGAAGATGGCTTGACACACTGTGTGCTGATAAAGGAGTACAGTCTCTCTGTTGATGTAACACTGGTGAGATCTGAACAGAACCTAGCAGATGAGTTGACTAGAGTGCTGCAGAGGTGGTTTGATGTAGTGAAAAGAAAGATTGAGCCCATAACGCCTGTGTGTGCCACTGTTGAGGAGTTGAGCCACAGTCAGATAATGGAAATTCATCGACAGAGCGGACACTGTACTTTGATAAATGCATTAACCCTTCCGTGTCACGGGCACTTGTCCAGTCAGTGGTTAAGGAACACAGAGCATGTCAGTCAATAGATCCAGTGCATTGGCAAAAAGGAAAATTGGAGGTGGACAGAACCTGCTGTAGACTGGGGATGGAGTGCATATGCTCCATCAGGAAATGGAATTGTAGAGAGGTGTCACAGAAGTATCAAGCAAATTGCTGCCAGGAAGCAGTGCTCCATTCCTGAGGCAGTGTACTGGTACAACGTGACACCAAAGGATGACAATTCTACTTCAGCTGTGCCTGCCAACCAAATATACAGGTACGAGGTTCAGCTGAAAGGTATTGACTTGGTGCCTTCCTCGGAACCCGAGGTGGAGCATGACATGTACAAGGTGAGAGACACTGTGTGGGTGAAGACGCCTCCACACTGCTGCACATCTGAGCTGGAGTTAAGGACTGTCAGTGGAATTGTGAGCCCACAGTCCATTTAAGTCGATGGAATTCCGCGTCACATTAGGGATGTTCGACCATGTCACAACTCAGAGTATTAGAAGACATTGATGATGCATCCTCTGCAAGTGAAGATGCCATAATGCTGGATCTGGTGGTGTTCCGCGAAGCTCCAGAAGAGAGTGAGGCAGCCAAAGATGAGCCTGAACTTGATGGGGTGGAAGAAGCAGCCCATGCTGAGTCATTCCCATGAAGAAGCACCAGGGAGAGAAGGCCACCCCCACACTGTAGCTGTGATAAAGAGATCAGGGGGGAGTGTGGTCTCAGCAGGGCACTGCCTGCTGGTCACTAGGAGTGGACATAACTTGCATAGTGCAACAGGGGATGGAATAGGGATTTTGGGAAGAATGTGTGCGCACAAGGAGGGTCTCATTTTCCGTTTCTGGAGAGACAGCGAGAGTGTCAGCCGGCAGCTGCGTAGTGAGGCAGGGATCGAGCGACATTGGGGCAAGCATTGTGGTGAAGTTGGGAGAGCATCAACGAGTCCTTGAGGAGAAAGTGGCATGAACTCTGATTACACATAGGTTTCTGCACTGTCCTACTAAGTTTAACACAGAATCTGATGCTCATAGATTGCTCCTTCAAGTCTGACATTTTACAATGGAACAGAAAAATAAGCACATCTGCTGGGAACAGCATGTCACTCAAGACTGAGACAAGATGGCAACTTCCTGCCAGAGGTGTGATGTCAGCTGGTGTTGCCATGAATCCCATTGGTTCAATAAATTTATTCCGCGAACTTTTTGATCAGATCTTGTATATCTACATTCCAGCAGCCTCTGTTTGGAGGACCATAAATAAAAACCAAGTCAAACAAAACTGAAGAGTACTAAAACAACAACAACATTGTAATGCCATATTTTAAAAAAAAGCATCAAAATGCCTCACCTGTCATGCAAAGAAATACAACAGAGCAGCTCATAGAAGTAATCATACATTGTTAAAGCATTTAACACACAGCTTCGAAGAAAAATTGATGATAGCTAAATGTACAGGCTACTTGAAACACAACTTCTGGACTGCCAGACTGTGTGAAATAGAATATCAGCTTTTGTTTAGATAACGGCACACAATTTTGGAATATTTAAGTTTTTGACTTTATCCGAGTTTCTTTACGAACGTTTCCTTGTCCAGGGTTAGGCTTAGAAACGGATATAGTAGTGATGACATAAGGTTTGAAGGCAATATCAGGTAATGAGAAAGGTGCAAGATCACATTCATACTAGTTTGAGCTTCCATTAAGGGCTAATTGCAGGAAAATACTACACCACCACCACCTTGGGTGATTGACTGACTGGTAGGTTTATAATAAATTTGTAGAGAGAAAGATAAACATGCACGCATGCGTGCACACACACACACACACACACACACACACACACACACCATTTTTATGCATGAACAAACAATGCCATAGAGTTGTAAAATAAAATTGATTTACTGGTAATTATGAATGTTTTTGGTTTAGTACTTTTCCTTTTTGATTCTTTCTTATAACTGTTATATAAGTACAATGTTTTTTGCTTTCATTTTCAATTTTGTAATTAAAAATGTCTTGATTTTATTTACACATGTTCTCTCTCTGGTTACTCAGTAAAGTTATTTGTTTTTTTCTCTCATTTTACAAGTACAATTGACATTGCAACTGAAAAATATCTAATTACAAACAGATAATTTCAGATTATACTTGTAGATACTTCCAGCTTTTAATAGTGTAAGAAAGTGAATCCTGTCAAAACAAAGCAGGGTGTTTTATTATTACTAAAACTAAGATGGAAACTATAACTAAAAGTAGATTTATAGTCCCATATCAGGACCAGATTGACAAAACTAACTAAATGGACAGCAATGATATGAATGCATCACTTGACCACACAAAGTTCTCTTAAATTGGCATAGAAAAAATTAAGCAGGTTCTAGTGTATCAGGCCAAAATGTCTATCAAGTGCTCATACTATGGAATCTTTCAGTTTAGCTAATCCAGTGCTTTTTACTTGAGCTGGCTTGGTTTTCAACATTCATAGCTTAATAAACTGAAATATTGCTTTATTAAAATGACAGTAAAATTTGTAAAAAAAAAAAAAAAATGGCAAATATTTGAACTTTATATGCGGTTGTATGAAGCAGAATGTTACAGAAAAAAAAAAGACCAACAAAAACAGGCTGAACTACATAGAACTGCATGACTTGGAGAATTAGGGAAGCTTGGACCTTAGTCAGTGGACCAACTGTGAGATTATAGACTACAAGGAAAACGATCAGAAAAGATAAATAAATAAACCTTCCATGTGACTCCCGAAGTGATCCCCATCATTAATGGAGTGGGGTATGGGCAATGCTCCCCTATTTACCCTTAACTAGTTTAAAAGGTCCTTGTTTAAAGGTCATAATCTCTTAAAACGGAATGTTTGAATATCATGTTGTCATTGAAAACAAATGTAAATCATGCACAAGCAAATCTAATACAGAAGAGTACATAATACTGTTGATGTTAATCAAAAATATAGGATTTTGAATTTCTTAACCTTTTGTCAGTTGATATTTTATTTAACCTTTTTAGAAGTGTTTTATTTTTTGAATTTTTGATCATTCTTTGAATACACTCCTATTCAGTATAATGATACAACCATTCCTCCAGGTCGCAGTGACCTAGCAGGTGATTACACAATAGTCAAGCTCCATTGTGAAAGAGCAGAAGAGGAAATATCTCTTGTCCAACAAACTTTGGTGCTTGCAGATTTATTTGTTTGTCTGTGACTGGAGAAAAAAAACAGAACAGAAGAGAGTAGATAGAAACAAACATGAAGAAACAATGCCAGCACAAAGACTTCATCCATGTCCAAGTCCCAAAAGCAGATTGATTCAATACAAAAAAGAAATTACCAGGAACCAACAATTCTCCACCATTTTGCTAGTAAAGGCTCAATTTCTGATGAAACAGTGATTTTGTTCTCTGACTGCCAAGTTCATCCTAAACATCTCACTGTTATTATCCAATGTTGGCACTTTGTCCACCAATGCCAGCTACAAATGACTCACAGTAAGTACTGTTTGTGTATCTAGAAAAGAGTTAACTCACCAACTAGCATTGTATTTAACTTAAAAATATGTAATAATAAAGATAATATTTGTTAAATCCTTAAAACTGTGTTCCATTTTGATTTCAATGAACATTGCTCGTAACATCAAGAGACAGGAATCGATATTATGACAGTTACTATCAACAGTTATGTAAAAATTTTAACTAAGAAAACAATAAAGCAAGCAGTATTTTAATTAACTACTAATACAATTTCTGTTCATAAGATTCTCAATTTTTATTCATGAATAATATTTTACTTTTTCTAAAGATTTAAATTTAGTGAGGGACTAAGATGTGATTTACTTGTTTCATCAAAGGGTTAAATATTTACTCAGGTTGCTGGGAGGGAACTAACTCTAGTAAATAAATTTAGATCTTTTTGTTTAGAAAATTATAGAAGTCTAACAATTATTTTAAATTAATGTTAATTCATTTTTATTCAACATTTTTGTTTTCTTTTGCTATATTCAGGTAAAAAAAGTAAACATTTCTCAGCTGATGTGTGGACCTGCAAAAAGAAAGTTAAGAGAAAAAGGAGAAAGAGATTTACAAAGGAAGGATAATCAAAAACTGACAATTTTTGCAAAAATATTAACATCAAATTCACCTGAAAAAAGCAGAAGCTGGAAGCGATTTAAGCCGCAATAAAGATGGAAATACTAAAGAAATCCCTGCTGAACATGCATGTAAAGAAATTCAAGAAGAAATGCACATTAATGAAAATGAACAAATGTTATCGTCTGAAAATTTACAAGAATCAGAGAGAGAGAGAGAGAGAGAGAGAGAGAGAGAGAGAGAGAGAACAAATAATTACAAAATCAAAAATGCTGCTGAAAGCTTGGGATATTTGGTACTCCATGGATTGCCTGAGAGTTAAAAAAAAGGTGAAAAATCACTGGAATCCACCAAATGATTATTTATACATATCCTCATTCATTCCATTTCAAGAAAGGTAATAATAAAAAAATGATATTTAGGAAGACAACATTGTGGAAAATATTCTTGTTTGATATAGTCTGAAAATGTTCAAGGTTTGTCTCGCACGTACTGCATTGTTGTGGTTGATTAGAGAATGGCAGGTACAGGAAAGTGAGTTCCATTAAACAAATTAGCCAAAACTCATTATGTTCACATATTAAACTATTTGGTAAAGATGGAGGTCTTATCATTGCAATGCAGTTGAAGCAGCTGAAGATTTTATAATCACCTATGAAACACCAGAAAAATAAATAATCCATCAATTGTCAACTAAACAACCAGAGCACATGAAAGAGAACTGTAAATGCCTTTCTTCCAATCACTGAAACAAAGTGCTTTGGAGAGCAATGATTCTCAATACACTGACATCATGATGATGGCTTTTTCAGTACAGAAACTGATCTTTTTTTTTGTTGTTGACAAAGAACTTGAGCACAACATGTATCAGTACAATGACTCAAAATGAACTGACACAATGCATAGGAGATTTAATTCACAACACCTGTTAATAGTAGAGTGAATGAATTCAAATTATATGCAATCAGGTTTGATGAAACTGGATATTCTTCATACAAACCAAGTCGGTAGTTTTCTTTAATATCTTTAAAAGGCTGTAATACATAAGGAACCTGTTTGAGACTGCTTTAAATTAAATTATTGATGGAAACTCAAATTGCAGAACCAAAAATTACTGGAAAAATTCTTGGAGAAACAGTTTTTAAATAATTTGTAAAATATAGCTTAAACCCAAACCATTATGTTGGCATTGCTACAGATGGCTGTGTTATGATATCAGCATTGTGGAGCATTTGCTTAAATTCAATGTGCTAATCAGCATTTAAGCTTGTCAAGATCTATAGAAGTACAGCCAGTGAGAAATGCTGTAGGAATGGTAGCATGCAATTTTTTCAATTAATCTACTAAGCATAACTTTATGCCAAAAAGTAATTTGTATTGCCAATTTATTCCACTCTATGCAACCCAACCAACTGAGACATGACTCCATAATATTATTTAAAATTGCTCTAGCAGTACTATTCAGTCCTGAAGAGAAAGTGGCTTGAGATTACAGAGACTCGTGTAGTGAAGCATTTAGTTTGCTATTAGCTGTAACAAGTTGTACATTTACTATATCAGTGCAGTGCTTGTCTGAACTATTTTCCATAACTTTGCCATTGAGTAATTTGTTACAAAATGAAAAATGGTTTTAAATCAAGTGTTTTTTCTTCTTCTTCCCTTTTCGGTTAGAAATACAATAGATCTTCTCCAGAAACATGGAGGAAAAATGCTGAAAAGAATTTTAGTGAACTGTTCTGAAAGATGTGCACTGTTATAAATACAAATTTCTTAATAGGAAACAAGCTGCCAGAGAAAATAAATCTACAGAATTCCTCTTCTTGAACGGTCTACTAGATGACATGAATATTTGCTTTTAAAATTCCATGCAAACTGCAAAGTAATAAAAGGAGTCGTAAAAAAAATATGAAGTGTGTATGCGAAGTTTTACCATGTGGTATTATAGCTGTCAGGGTTATGGAAGAAATGAAGATATGGACTTACAGGTGGAGTGAAAATAATTATAAAGAGTTGATTCCAAGTAATGGAGTAAATTCAATTTCGTGTTCTGCTGAGAGCAGTTTTCCAAACATAAGCACAATTTTAAAGATATTTGCTATTTCTTCCCTCTGAAACAGCAAGTGCAAAGAAAGTTTTTTGACATTTTGAAGGTTGAAAACATGATAGGATCAACCATGAAGAATAAATGGTTAAATAGCTTGGCTTTATGATATGTACATACAGACATTAATGTGGAGACAAAAGAAATAACTGACATATTTTCTAAAATCAGATCAAGACGCACTCCTTTTATCCTGCAAACTTTTTTTGTAAACTTAATAATAATAATAATAATAATAATAATAATAATAATAATAATAAATAATAATAATAATAATAATAATAATAATAATAAGATATTATGTTAAATAAAAAGCTGTTAAAAATTTATATTGTGTATTTTTGTAAACTAATTAATGGAATTTTGGAGTAAAGGGCCTCCCTCCCCTATAAATCTGTTCTAGATCTACCTACGGTTCCCACATTGAGCATATCAAATGTAGAAAGTCAACTACCATTAGTAAGTATTTGGTTGTAAAGTTAGTTAATGAATTAATTATCTTGACCTTTAAAACTCTGTGAAATATTCTTCAAAATATATCTTGAGGGTCTTTTAATTAATAAAGACAGGCACATTCATCTGCAGGGCCAGACAGTTTTGTTGAAATGTCAATAAAAATAAGGTTATTACAGTGGTGATGATGCAATGTAGAAAGGCTATGAACCTTTCCATTTTCATTGATGAGTCTAAACTGAATTATTAAGTATAAATGCAAGAAATTATTCAAGGTGACGTCCCATCTATCTCATTCTGTCTGAATGTTTGTACCTGATGTATTTTCAAAGTGTAGTTTTTTTTTGTGACATCTTATTTTGTTTTTTCAATAAAAGATAAAAATTGAAAGAGATAGCAAAAGTTAAGATAGTTTCTCTAACCAACAAACAGACCTGACTTGTAATAATGTATAAACAGTAAACATTTGTCTGTATTTATAGCCCACATATTCTTTGATGACTGCATGGAAAAGGATGATGATGACCGAAAGATTACCAACGGCTTTGTTAGAGAACTAGTTGCTATCATGAATGATGCATGCAGGTGAGAAATCCTATGAATTTTATTCTTAAGCTACTGTATTACTAGATCAGACACTGACATTGGAAAACGATGGTCCTCAAAACTGGTGAAGAATTTTTTTGCCATTTAGTCATTTTTTTCCTTCTTTTAAAAATCTTTTATCAGGTAATGTGTACACACAAACTGGATAAGTCTGATATATTCCTGCCATAATAATTTGAACACTATAGGTTTTCCACACGTACATAAAATCTGTCAGCAGTAACCCGGTACTGAGTTTATTCTCATTCCTGGCAGTATTTTTCTTTAATTGGTTCTGTAAGGTGGTCTTGGTTGTTTGGTACGTAATCATCTATCAAGATTCTCTAAAAGGTGCCCAGTGGGATCCATACTTACACTCTGTGGGGATCCAGGAAACCAGCTACTGTTATATATATATAAATATATATATATATATTATACAGTCGACCCCCGCGTAATTGCGGCCCCAGTTATTCGTGGAATTTTCCTTAGAACCTAACTAATAATTGTTCATAGAAACCCCCGCATATTCGCGGAATCACAAATATCTTCCGCGATTTTTTATGGATTTTTTCATGGCAATATATACTTTTTCACGCTTTTTAACGCTAAATTATTAATAACAATATAATTTACTAATTTTGTAATATAAATACTAACGTAAATTCAGCAAAATATCGACATAAAATAAACGCTATTGGCTGGAGGTTTGAAAGTAGCCAATCCGAGAGCGTTATTCATTTCTCCTCGCTGCTGATTGGCTGCTGCTCACGAGGCGCCGTCACAGGCAGATGCAGCCCAACATCATCCCAGTTTACTGCATGTAGCTATGTCGAGTGTTTTGCTGAGTGTTGTATTTTTATTAAATTATTATTATATATTTACTTATATTTTTTTACTTATATTTTACGTTATATTTTGACGTTTATAGGCATTTTTATGGACCACGTCCAATATTCGCGGTTTTTCACTCTTCGCAGGTGCTCAAGGGACGTAACCCCCGCGAATACCGGGGGACAACTGTACACACAAAAAATACTTTTTACAAAGCAGTTATGAAAAGTTTTTCATCATAAGAAAATGAAACAAAAATAAATGCAAATATGGTTACAGTGCTTGATACATAGATATTTAATTGTAGTTTAAAGTGAGAATCCTCACATTTAAAAGGAATTTATGACCAGAATTAAAAACCATATGGTTGGAGAGGGCAGAATTTTCCTTCTCAACAAGAGTGGAATATGATGGTTTAGCTTGTCAGACCTGCAGGACTTAAATTTAACCTTATTCAAGAGATCTGTCAGGGATAGAAATTTTATTCTTAAATGAAAAAAAAAAGAGAGTCAGTTTTGTTCTTTTGAGATTTGTGGTATGAAAAACCTTTGATAGTTTATATAACTGTTTTTATTTGAAATCTATGATTAAAAAAAAAAGATAAAGAATAACTAAATATAGAGCTTCTTCCAGTACAGTGTGTACATGCAGTCATGGTAACTAAAATTTACAAAACATTACAGGTGTATGTTGGTATTATAGATCAGTGATCCCATTCTGCATTTACAATTTAGTAATGAATTCAAGCTAAATATGAAAGTTAAAATAACAGATCTTATAAGCTTAAGAGACCAAAATAGTGATAAATGGATATGTTAACACCATGCCGTTCACCACATAATAAGAGTATCAAGAAAAGAATGTTGGCTGTCCTTCTCTACCTCTTAAGTGAAAATTTATTATTTTGGCCATGACTGTTTGTTTTCCTTTTAACAGCAAATTGTATATTCAGCTTGATGGAGTCCTCATAGGTTCATTTTTGGCTGTTTTTTGCCAAGATTTTCTTGTTATATTGAAGAAAACTTTTCTGTGTATTCAGGACAATAGTCTTATCTGCTTACTGTATTTTTGATTTCTGCAGATGCAAACTTTTTTTAAAAAAATTGGTTAAGCAATTTTAATTTAAACTTTTTGCTGGTTTAATTTTAGATATTATAAGAAACCAGGAGCACTTGGTTTAAACACAAGACTCCCAGATGAAAGAAACAAAAGTTGGAACCTGATTTCGTTTTAAATGCAGTGTGTAATTCATGCACACATTGGAAAATAAATGCAATCATGCCATATATAATTTTGAATTTTAAAATGATTAATGAATGAAAGATGTTTTGTTATTTCTTTGCATAAGTACAAATTTAAGTTTTTTTTGTACATTTATGAGAACAAAAATTCAACTGTTTTATATTATGTAAAGACATTAATTTTTTTTGCATAACAAAATTACTTCTCTTGGATGATCTTCCTTTATCAGCTCAGTTTACAAAAAAGTTATGGATGTGGGAGACCCATTAAAAGTGCTTACTCCATATGGAGGTCAGCTGATTTGGGTGATGCCAGGTGGATGTCTTTTGTATGTTCATTTGAAAGACAAGGACAAAATTCGACACAAAAAGAGATGGTCACAGGTATGATGAATAGAACAGATGAATTAGTGAAATCATCTGCCAGTTATCATTGCCCACTTTGAAATCATCTAAGAGTATCATTAAGAAAAGAAAGTACAAAAAATGTTTTCTTCTAAGTCAGTCATTAGACCATCATGCAAAAAATATGCAAATTATATTTATTGCCAATAAACTTTAGTTAGAACAATGTAGAGTTTTGCATATTTTGGTCTAGTAAAATAATATCAGACTGGAGAAGTTCTGATTCACTCATCTGTTTATTAATTGGTTAAATTTTCTAAAGAGAATAAGCATACAAGATGTCCAAACTCTGCTTGAAATATTGCACAGACCTTTACAAATTAATCTGAAACAGTTTGAAAATGTAAAACAAGTAAACACATTATACTTTCTGCAAACCAGTATATTAGAATTTAGGAGGTTTGAGCAAAATGAAAAGATAAAGAAGAGAAAAAAATAATCCTGCTATAAAAGACCAACTGGTTTCTTTAATAAATGAAAACATTTTCAAATGCTGTAAATTTTGCAAGGTATAAGCAGCACAAATAAAGAGAATTTTGACAAAATCATTTTAATTGCAGCCACCATAAACTTTTGGCTGATCCCAAATCCACAAACAGTATGTGGTGTGCTTTAATAATGAATTCAAACCTCAGAAAATCCATGTAATTTCTATATAAGAAAAGTTAATTTCTATTTACTTGTGAGATTTAATGTCTTTAACCAAATGAGTCAGAGTTCAATAAGAGTTATATTAGAGCAAGATTTCAAAAGGATACCTCCCAAAGAATAAAGGGAAAGGAAATACCCTCTTGTACCTTTTTTTTTTCATGTTGCTGAATAGAATTTAAGAAGACAAAGTTTGACCAATTCTTTGCCTCCCTTTGACTCATAATTCCTAGGATATTATAAAAGTTCAAAAATGGTACCAATTTTTGTTTGTTTTATCTTTTACTCTAGATAATGTACATGTATTACTTGCTGGGTTTTCGATTGACTGAGGAATGCCAGGAGAATCTATTGGAAGCCATTGAAAATAATCAGTTGCAAAACTTGTATTCTTGCCGAGAGAGAGAGGATACAAATAACAGAGATATCTTTGCAAAGAGTACAGTATTTGATCTCCTGTCTGATGAGATAACTTCAAAGGTATGTTAACAAACTTAAATTTTTATTTTATTAAAAATTTTACAATTACAATAATAATGACAGAATTAAATGAATTTTTTTGGTGTGACTGGTGAAGAATGTGCACTTGTCATTTTGCAGTGGGTGTTTCTAGATCTTGGATCTGTGATATTGGTTGTTAAGCTTTTGGATGTGATTGACCAATGCTCACCTCCATGACATCTCCACAGTTAGATGTTACTTATTTGCATATTTAAACCTTCCTATTAGTTATCACGGGTACCCAGATATTGTTTTCAATACTGGGTATACTTAGCATGTTGGGTTCCAGGATCATGTGGATTGCTTCTCTCGTTTTATTTTAGATTCTGTCCTTGTTGATCACATGACCACAAGATCTCATATTGATGACCTTTTTAAATGACCATACCTAGCTGGTCTTCTGCACTCTTTGCTCTGATTTTGGTGGTACTCCTTTGCTCACCTATGTATATCTTATCATAATTGCAAGGGTTAAAATAAATTGTACCCTTTGTTGATAATGGAGACCAGATATAATAACTTCTTCTTAAGTGCTTTTGGGGAGAATTTGATGTTGAAGTCCTCACAGTCAGGCCAAGCATTTGGAATTGCCTTTAATGTACAGAATCAACCTGTTTTATTTATTGATTTGTTTGGCTCCATTTTCCTTCAGTTGAATTGTACTGGCTATAAAATGTTGTTTTTATACTTTAAAATTTTCACCATGCATTATTTCTATTCTACTTGAAATCCATTTATCTATTCATTTCTTGACTCCTTGGTGTTGATTGGAATCAAAGTGCAGTTAGCACAGTGCATCTCTTTGTGCATTCATTAGTAACCAGTATGTCTTCTTTCCTGGAAGCCAAAAAAATCTAGAAAAGGAAACCAGTTATTGCTTTGTCCTCATTGTAAACTTGATAGTTGGATGAATATTGCTCAAATGTTTTACAAACTAGTCAGATCTCTCTCACCACATGATCAGATAAGGAAGGTGCCATCAACTATCTTAGCAATTTCTTAGGTTTCTTATAAGCAGATGGTATTGCTGATTATATAGATTAATTTCAATCAGATGTTTGCAAGCATAGGAGATTTATATATATAAAGGTGCATCTCAAAAAATTAGAATATCGTGGAAGAGTTCATTTTTTCCATAATTTAATTCAAACAGTGAAACTTTCATATATTCTAGATTCATTACACAGCAAGTGAAATATTTCAAGCCCTTTTTTTTGTTTTAATTTTGATGATTACGGCTTACAGCTCATGAAAATCAAAAATCCACCATCTCAAAATACTAGAATATTTCATAAGATCAATAAAAAAAGGATTTATAATATAGAAATGTCGAACTTCTGAAAAGTATGTTAATTTATGCACTCAATACTTGGTCGGAGCTCCTTTTGCACGAATAACTGCATCAATGCGGTGTGGCATGGAGGCGATCAGCCTGTGGCACTGCTGAGGTGTTATGGAAGCCCAGGTTGCTTTGATAGCGGCCTTCAGCTCATCTGTGTTGTTGGGTCTGGTGTCTCTCATCTTCCTCTTGACAATACCCCATAGATTCTCTATGGGGTTCAGGTCAGACGAGTTGGCTGGCCAATCAAGCACAGTAATACCATGGTCAGCAAAACAGTTACTAGTAGTTTTGGCACTGTGGGCAGGTGCCAAGTCCTGCTGGAAAAGGAAATCAGCATCTCCATAAAGCTTGTCAGCAGACGGAAGCAAGAAGTGCTCTAAAATCTCCTGGTAGACGGCTGTGTTGACTTTGGACTTGATAAAACACACTGGACCAACACCAGCAGATGACATGGCACCCCAAATCATCACTGACTCTGTGGAAACTTCACACTGGACTTCAAGCAACTTGGATTCTGTGCCTCTCCACTCTTCCTCCAGACTGTGGGACCTTGATTTCCAAATGAAATGCAAAATTTACTTTCATCTGAAAAGAGGACTTTGGACCACTGAGCAATGGTCCAGTTCTTTTTCTCCTTAGCCCAGGTAAGACGCCTCTGATGTTGTCTCTGGTTCAGGAGTGGCTTGACACTAGGAATGCGACACTTGTAGCCCATTTCTTGGACACGTCTGTGCGTGGTGGCTCTTGATGCACTGACTCCAGCCTCAGTCCACTCCTTGTGAAGCTCCCCCAAGTTCTTGAATTGGTTCTGCTTGACAATCCTCTCAAGGCTGCGGCCATCCCTCTTGCTTGTTCACCCTTTCCTACCAGACTTCCCTTCCAGTCAATTTTCCATGGATATGCTTTGATACAGCACTCTGCGAACAGCCAGCCCTTTCAGCAATGACCTTCTGTGGCTTACCCTCCTTGTGGAAGGTGTCACTGAGTGTCTTCTGGACAACTGTCAAGTCAGCAGTCTTCCACATCATTGTGGTTGTGTGTAGTGAACCAGACTGAGAGATTCATGATATTTATACTGCATAAATAGTGATTTACTCAAAGTTGAAATGGAATATTCTAATATTTTGAGATACATTTTTCTATTTTTTTGAGCTGTAGGCCGTAATTATCAAAATTAAAATTAAAAAATGCTTGAAACATCTTAGTTTACATGTAATAAGTCTAGAATATATACAAATTTCACTTTCTAAAATAACTGACAAAAAATATTGAACTCTTCCACAATATTCTAAGTTAGATACACCTGTATATATATATATATATCATGGCTATCCTTTCAGTTTAATCGTATAAGGCATCATTGAACTGGAAGTTGATAGTTTTGTGATACTTCTGAGGTTGGTTCTGTTCTTCAGGTCAGAGTCTTGTTGATGTTTATTCCTTGTAACGAATGTCTCATTAGTCGAAACATTGGTGAACAGCTGACTAGCCTATCTTCAGGTTGAACACTGGAGATTCTGATTATTTTTACAAAATGCGAAGAGTATTTAAAGTATGAAGCACAAAATCCAGCTAAAAATCAGCATCTTCTGGAGGCATTTTAAACCTTGCTAAGGGTTTCATCGGATTATCATCTTTGGGAGAACCACGAGATGGTTTACTATGGAAACTGAAATATACTCCTAACTGTTTTATGTATCATTTCTTTGCAGAGTTTCACCATGGTGTTCAGTCTCAGCTTTGTAGATGGTTTTTTGGATATAAAAAAATTTTTTTTTTCCTTCTTTGATATTAAGAATGTTGTTTGACTGTTTCCTATATGAGAATATATAAACAACAATCAATTAATATTACATTATTCCTATGTTCCCCAACGGCATGGAAAATCTGAAAATGGCTATAAACTTATAAAATTGTGTATTTTTAACTACGTGGACAATACAAAATTGCATTGTTAATCTGTACAAAGCATGAACTTAAATACATTATTCCAAGAGTATATACAGCTGTAAAGTGCACAGACTACATCAGATAGATGGTGTTTTATTATCCTCCTCTTTTACTTCCATATAATTTACTTGTTAGTTGGTCTGTCCATAGAAGATCAGAAAATTAGTTTGGGTTTTTCTAATCACCTTATAAAATCAGCTAATAAGCACAGGTTTCACCGATCTCGCTCTGTTTTAACACACACACAGCGGGATATTAGCCACCACCAAGCAGTGAGAAATTTCCATCAGTCACTTTTAAACATAATCGTTTCATCTGGTTACCTAAATTTTAGAACAGTAAAAAGATTATTTCTAGGCAGGATATTATTAGGAATCTAGAAAGAAAAAAAAAAAAGTTTGCTTAACATTAAGAAGGAACTGAAAAAAAGTTTTTAAAACAAATTGTGGGTTTCAGGGGTGTATCGTGTGGGTGGCGGAGGTGAAAGAATGATGATAAGACAGGAATGAGGTGTGGCATTATCTGAAATCATCTTCTAGCAATAAATAATTTTAAAAAATTCTTAAAAAAAAGAAGAAAAATCAGAATCAGTTGCTGTTAAAACTGTTTTAAAAATTATTATGGTACCAATTAATGATGTTTGTAGTTTACAAAATGAATACAGCGCACAAATGAAATAAAGGTTTCTTCTTTGGTTCGTAATAGAATTCTAAAGTGATGATGTCACACTGCCCTGGTAAATGACTTCTCTGTTATGGAATATTCTCCTCACAATTATCGAGGGTCATCTTATAATTATTGTAATGCTGTAAAATACCTACTATAAACAATTGATTCCCTTCCCTTTAATACTTCTGGGATAAAATATTAACAAAGAGCATGTGTATTTTTCATTTGTTTTTATTTTGCATAGTATTGTGCCATGTAATTGTAATTACATGCATTTTATTAATATACACATGTCTCTCTCTCTCACAGCTGTCTATTGTAGCTTGGAGTCTTTGATCCTATTATTTGCTCTTTCAATATGAATACAGAACCTCGCAGACAGACTTGTTAGCCATGACCTCACTTTGTGAAGTTGGCATCCTCAAGAGGAAATGTTACAGATACACCATTGGGTTTTAGAAAAAAAAAGAAACACCTTTGTGCACCAAGATTAAATACCCAGGAACCATACGACTTCGACTTCGTGACAATTTCTTTTGTCACGATGATCAGAGTCAGTGAACACTTTTTTGGTACAAATGAAATCACGAGGATTAGTAAATCGGAAAAAACAAACGCTTGCTTATGACTTTATATGGAGGCTACCTCAATCAGAACTTTGGCAGCTTGATTACAGTGTGTACACAAATCTCAGGTCCTGCAGAAGTTATTTGTATTTAAAGTCTGAGATTTTGTGATTTAGAGACGGACTATTATCATTTACATGAGGGGAACCAGGGAATTTTAAGAAATACAAAAAAGGTTTGTGGCTGGCTAAAAAAAAAAAAAAAAAATCATAAGCATGCACTATAAGGTTGGTTATTCTTAAACTGGTAGTTCATTTTTTAACTACCAAATCAGGTTACAAGCAATGATAAATGAGAAATTTTTGGGAAACTGTAGCAGCATACAACTGGTTGGTAAAGTACTCCTTGATTCTACATGAATAATAAGAAGCTAATCTAGTAAGGGTTCTCTTCCTCATCCTCAATCTTATCTGGAAAACCCAAAAAATCTACTTGTTGGGGCTCCTGTGGCAACCCTGCATCTATTTTGTCAGTAAGCAGTTGACTCACTTACAAAGGAAAGCTTAACCTTTAGTTGAAAAATCTTGGTTTTCTTTGCATTGAGATAATCTATCAAAACCTAGCTGTGAACAGGAGTAATTTTGACAAAATAAAACTCACAAGATGCACACGTGGTAAATGCCATTGTTGAATGGGTTTTGGTTGCTGTGACATCGTACTTTAGCACTCTATTCCATTGTTGTGCATTGATATATTTGTCATAGATTTAAGTATATTTATATAACTTAGCCAACACCAATTTCTTTTCTAGTCATATTTGTTATCTTATTATAAAAACCAAAATATCTAGCTTTTACAAAAACAATGTACTTATGAATCAGCAGCACTGTTATCATCTGAAATGTGGATGAGCAAATTAAGACTCAGTCCTCAAAAAAAAGAAAGAATACATTAAAATGCTTTTAAGTCTCATATTGCCTTATGTTGGTAATTAATTATTCATTAACTTAATGAGTAAAGATTATTAATGTGTTAGTTGAAACATTGTTTTCCAGGAGAATTCAAACGTGTAACCTATTTAAATTCTTTGAGTAACTTTCTGAGCAGGTGCTGGGTCTCAAGTCTCTTTTGGTTTATCATCAGCCTGCTTTAGGCATGGGAAGGCAGACTGATATTTAATTTATCTCTGTAATACTTGTATTCAAGAAGCATGAAGATTTATACATATTAAGTCAGACATTCTTTTATCCAGGCCAATAACACATTCTTGCTGGCATTAGATGGAGATGTGGACTTTACTCCTGATGCAGTGCTGCTGTTGATTGATAGAATGAAAAAAAATGATAAAGTTGGAGCTGCTTGTGGCCGCATTCATCCTGTTGGTTCAGGTAATTTAAAATTTGCATGAGATTTGCATCTCAGTTTACAAAATAGTTTTCAATCACTAGTATAATCCATTATTTTTATTTTCTCAAATAAGAGGTAAAATCAAAGCATTGAAAACAAAATCATTTCTATTTCCTTAGCTAATACAGTAATTTTACTAATTCTGAAGAGTTTCCAAATGATTTGTTAACAAATATTTTAAAGTAGTTTCTGAAAAAACAAAATGCTAAGAAACATTGATTCCGAGTTCAGGCTTTTAGTCTGCTGAAGAAAGCTATTTTAGCATTTATACAGTTTCACTGGTAGCCATAAGTTTCATGAAGTTTCTGTCTGTAAACAAATAGAACATCTTTGTTCAATGACATAACTGGTACAAACTCTTAAGGTGGTGGTGGTTGCACTGAGAAACAATTCCTTTAACTTCTCTCAAATAAATTATATAAACTACATGTGAATGAGGTGGCAAGGACATTTTGACAGTTTTCCTTAAATAAGTAAAGTTGATAAATAAATAAGCCCTTTTCTAAAAAATTTTTATGTTTTATTTTCTTCTAGGTCCTATGGTTTGGTTTCAAATTTTTGAGTACGCTGTTGGGCACTGGCTACAGAAAGCAACCGAACACGTGCTGGGGTGTGTGCTGTGCAGTCCTGGGTGCTTCAGTTTGTTCCGAGGGTCTGCTGTCATGGATGACAATGTGATGAGGAAGTATGCCATCTTACCTACACAAGCAGGGCATTACCTGCAATATGATCAAGGTGAATTTGTTTGTTGTTTTTCTCTTCATTGTAATGCTCTAAACATATTTAGACATACTTTATTACTGACTTCATCACACTTGAATTTGAACTTTACTGTGCTTATGAATGTTGCTTTTTTTTTAAATATTGCATTTACAATCTGTAGATCTGTAAAATGTACGTACATTGTTACAGAAATTAGATAACCTAAATGATGTAGTTAGTGACTATGAAAATAATAAAAAGAAGAGAAAGCAGCAAACAGGGGAAAATCTAGACATCTTTATGCTTTCCCTAGAAATTAGTTGCTAGTGGATTTCACTCTTATTGATGATATTAAACTTGGAAAATTTTGAAGCAGAAACTTTTGAAGGTATGTAGCTGGTATCTCCTTTTTGTTCTTATAAAGGGAATCAGTTCATTGCCACCATTCAAATGCTACGAGGTGAGAAACTCTGTTGGTTGTCATATCCCCTAGGTACCCCTCCTGTATTATTTCAGTTTGGGCCTAGAACACTGGTGCTGGGAAAAAGGGTAGAAGGTGATCAAATCGGTATCAGGACAACTCCCCCCATCCGAGGAGAACATGGCTGTGTATTATTTGCAAGTTTAGTGATCACGTGTACAGTCGACCCCCGCGTAATCGCGGCCCCGGTTATTCGCGGAATTTTCCTTAGAACCTAACTAATAATTATTCACGGAAACCCCCGCATATTCGCGGAATTGCAAATATCTTCCGCGATTTTTATGGCTTTTTTCGTGACAATATATATTTTTTCACGCTTTTTAACGCTAAATTATTAATAACAATATAATTTACTAATTTTGTAATATAAATACTAACGTAAATTCAGCAAAATATCGATATAAAATAAACGCTATTGGCTGGAGGTTTGAAAGTAGCCAATCCAAGAGTGTTATTCATTTCTCCTTGCTGCTGATTGGCTGCTGCCCACAAGGCGCTGTCTCAGGCAGATGCAGTCCCGCATCATTCCAGTTTACCGCGTGTAGCTATCTCAAGTGTTTTTTGCTGAGTGTTGTATTTTTTATTAAATTATTATTATATATTTACTTATATTTTTTATTATATTTTACGTTATATTTTGACATTTATAGGCATTTTTATGGACCACGTCCAATATTCGCGGTTTTTCACTCTTCGCGGGTGCTCAAGGGACGTAACCCCCGCGAATACCGAGGGACAGCTGTACTAATAAATACATATGATATATGATGTATTGCTTTTGGATAATTCTATGAACAAGCGGCCAGTAGTAGTATCTGTGGGACGATTGTCTGGGGGCAGTTTTCTTGGTACCATACGTGTTACAGAAGAGGGCAGAACATTTCAGTGCTAGACGATTCGGCGAAAGAAGCTGTTCGGATAATGCCAGCTAACCAACCCTAAACAAGAACCCAGGTACCACTCAATTCTAAAAGGAATAGCTGATAATCGCGGTGAGGCGGCGGTAAATATTCAAGACCCGCCTCGACGACTTCGCAAATAAAATTATTTGGGATAAATCTAAGGGTGACTAATTCACATTTTATAAGCTTTATTACAGGTAATTCCTTTACTGAAGCGGCTCATCCCGGATATAGGATATATGACAGGACATGGTGTATACGCGATATATCTAATATAAGAATATATGCTAGTTTTATTAGTATTGGTATCCTGCCGTCCAGTTGTGCTTGGGGGGGGGGAGTTGTCCTAGAACCGATCAAATCATGGTGAGCACAGCGTTAGATCAACAATGAAGGATTAGGACACCTCTTTTGGAAGATAGCTTTCCAACCACTTATGAGCCCCCAAAATACAAACCACCACCAAATGTTCAAATTTAAAAGGAACTTTGATTTTTTTTTTTGATTTACTAAGTCCCAGGGTTGTGTGTGTGTGTGTGGGAAAGTGCTTTCAGCCATTTCATTATATGCATCAGCTTCACAGTTTGATGCAGTGATTTAAATGTGAAAAGTAAACAAAAACAACTGGAGTTTACAAATCGTAATCCTTGTAAATTTGATTGTTAGAAAGAACTAGTCATCCTACATAAAAGAAGAGAGAAAAACCAGAATCACCATGGGAAAAACTTACGACTACAATAATATTTGGGAACTTCTGTACATTTGTCAGTTAAAATCAACTAAGTATTTATTAAGTTTTAAATTAAGAAACTCAAAGTGCTTGTTGCTAGATTTGAAATTGCTATATTTTAATTTATTTTTTAAATACAGACTTATTGTAGTATTAAGGATTTTTCAAGAAAATAACAGCAGTTTAAAATATTTTTAAGATGATTATGTATTTATCAGAGGACATTATATAGTTGTCTGATTAAATCAATATTGTCTCTGGCTGTTAAAAGCATTCATTAAGTTGGAAAGTGAAACCAACAGAAGACACCATATACTAACAGGTTACAATGTAAAGACAAACAAACCATTCATTGACAATGAAATAAACAAACCTGAATGACTAAATACACATTGCATACACAATGCCATAATATAAAGCAATTCTCAAAACTTTGTTAGCTTCTATTTAAATATTGCTGACTTAGTAACAAGTAATCAAAACAAACTATAACAGATAGCTTTATATAAATGAATACTGATCTCCCATAATCAATACTTCCTTCTGATCAACTTCACTTGTGTAGCTTAGTTTTGAAATTTTCAAGCTTTAACAGACTGATTCTGTGTACCAAGCAATATTTCTCCCTAAATTGCATTGGTGATAGAAAGTTAGTCAATAACAATGGTAGAATACAAATATAAACATTAGTTACATAATTTTTTCTGTATCTTCTTTCAGAGGAAAAATATTTATATTACCAAATTTTTTCTGATTACCAGCATAAACTCTTTGAAAAAAGGTATTAAAATTTAACTTATCTGGTTCCAGGTGAGGATCGCTGGCTTTGCACATTGCTTCTGCAGCAAGGATACAGAGTGGACTACTCAGCTGCGTCTGATGCTTTCACATATGCTCCGGAGTCATTTAATGAGTTTTTCAACCAGCGTCGCCGTTGGATGCCATCAACCATGGCAAACATTATGGACCTTCTTGGAGATTATAAGACCACAACAGAAGTAAATGACAACATCAGCAATCTCTACATCCTTTACCAGTTTTTCCTGCTACTGGCTACCATTCTGGGACCTGCTACAGTGATGATGATGATTGCTAGTGCCATACACGAAGTCTTCAGCCTGTCTATTACCTACTCATACCTAGCCATCATCATTCCCAATCTGATATTTTGCTATATTTGCTTTATGACAAAATCGGCTACACAGCTGAACGCTGCAGCCCTCCTCAGTGCTGTTTATGCTTTCATTATGATGGTGGTTCTGGTGGGAGTGGCAATTAGCGCTGTCAAGAACGGCGTGTTTAGTCCAGATGTCCTGTTTCTTACAATGTTGGTCATATTATTCATTGTGACAGCGCTGCTCCACCCGCAGGAAAAAAGCTGCTTAATCCCAGGATTTCTGTACTTCCTTTGCATTCCTTCAGGGTACCTTCTGCTTGTGATATATTCCTTTTGCAATCTGAATGTGGTCAGCTGGGGAACACGCGAAGTTCCCAAAAAGAAAACGAAAGCAGAAATAGAAGAAGAAATGAGAGAGGCAGCAGAGCAAAAGAAGAAGAAGGGGATTTTGTCTAAAATCTTGCCATCCATCAATTTGAAAGAACTGAAGGAGTTATTTTCCAGACCTAGAGAACACAGCGAGGAGATGAATGTATTATTGGAAACCATAAATAAAAATGTCATCAGGTTGACTAAGCATTTGGTTGACAACGAGAAGCTTCCACCTGAAATGCAGACAAATACCAAAATGTCACTCAGCAAGACACTTAGACGTAGCACAATAAAGGGTAAAAATGATTTGGCTGCTCAGGTGCAGTTTGAGGATGAAGGTACTACAGACATAAAATGTGCTGATGGAGATGAGACATCGTTGCCATTTTGGATAATGGACCAAAGAATTGGTCACGGAGATGTTGTAGCATTAAAAGAAACAGAAGATGAATTCTGGAAAAAATTAATTAAAAAATATTTATATCCAATGGAGAAAAACAAAAATGAAGAGAAAAAAGCTGCTGCAGAATTGATCAATCTTCGAAATAACGTATGCTTTGCTATGGCAATGGCTAATCTACTCTGGTTAGCCATAAATTTTATGTTTCAATTCAGAAATCCCACTGTTGTTCCTATCAAGTACAATTTTCAAGGAAAGGAAGAAACTTTGAAGTTAGAAGTGTTTGGATTGTTGTTTATTTTTTGTTTCACATTTGTATTATTACTACAGTTCATTGGCATGTTATTCCACAGATGGGGAACCTTTCTACACATTCTTTCAATAACTAACCTACAAAATCCTTTTGCTAAAAAAAGCAATAAAAAGGTTGTAGATACGAAAGAAGCTCTGGCTGTCTTGAGAGAATTGCGATATGAATCTATACAAAGAGAGACTAAAAAGGAAGAATCCCAAATCTTTAAAAAGCAAGCACAGGAATATCTTAAAGAAAGTCAGAAACCATGTAGAGTTGTTGACATTAGGAAGAGTATTAAAAACATAGGAAACACCTTGTATACAATCAAGGAATCTCAAGCATACAGTTCCACTAGAAATTTCTTTGGCTCTACTAATCTTAGTAGACAAACGAGTGAAAATTATAATCCAAAAGTTAGATGGAATTTCAGTGGCAAACATACACTAAACAAAGCCTTTGAGAAGCGGCTTAAGAAAAGTACAACAAGAGGGCAGCTAGATTCAGCTTTTAGTACTTGGAAAGAGACTATAAGGCATTCAAGACTCAACAATCAACAGGAAAGAAACTCTGCATCAAATGGTATTGGCATAGCAGATCAGGTAAGCTATTCAAAACTTTTTAAAAAATTTTATCCTGCTATTTGCATATTTCATCATGAGTTAATTTTAATACAACTCAACCACATTTTCTTGGGAGTTAAAATTTTAAATGCTGAGAAAATTTTGCTTGAAACAAGCGCACAAATTGAAATCCACTGTGATTATTGGCAATACCTAACAAAACAATAAGTTTTATGCTCCCATAGTAACATTTGCTGGATGCCAACAGTAGGAACCAACTTTAGTTGAAAACAGAACCTGATTGAGCAAGCCCACATTAGTACATTACAAAGTATTCCAACAAACTGCTAGTGGCTCAGATCACGGAAACAGTGCCTAAATGATACACTGGTAAGCATTTTAAGCTAAAAGCCAGATTATTCTCTCTTCTCTACCAGTCCACCTACATTGGATTTCTCTGGGTATTCCAGTTTACAGGTGATCATGGTGGTTCTGCAGCTAACTCCCACCTTGAAAGACCTTGCTTGGTGTCTGAGGCTTGCCCTTAGGTTAGGACAAGTTTGCAAAGCACTGAATATTAATGTCAGATCAAGATTTGTAGTTAAAATTTTATTCATGTTGCATTTGCAAAAACTCTGCTTAAATTTTGACAAGATGACAAACATCACCTTCTATAGTGGTTTTGAAACAAACAAACAAAAAAAAAAAATGGGAGTTATTTTTTTATTTGTAGTTTAACTGTTTACAATACAATGCAATCTTGAAAACCTTTTAAAATTTATTTTGAGCCTTTGGCTAACTAGTTTGATAGACTGTAAGCATAGTTGTTGTTTTTTAAAATCTATCTTTAGCTTAGTTTAATTGAATAATGTTGAGTTGTTCAGATTCTTGGCGTAGCATCAACAAGCTACAGTTGAAGTTCTTCTATCAAGCCAAGCTGACAAGTGACCTGTAACTTTAGCTTCACTATCCACAGCAGACTATCACCATTATTTTCATTATTATGGGCAAATGGGACTTTCATCAAGGTAAAAGGGCAAAAAAATGATTACTTTAAAAAGCACTTCTTCTTCTCATCACTCATTTAATTTAAAAGAAAGAAAAAAACCTATCACATAATATACTAACTTGTCTTAATTTCTTTAAGGTGATAACTCAGCTTTGATACCCATATGCTGATGGACTTGCAGTAACATCATCAACAACAGATTCCTGACTGTACAGAGTATTTATTTTCATGTGATTTGCTTTCAGAATCATCACTCTTATTAGTTGTACTAATTTTTTGTTTTATATACTGTATGTAAAAAAATTTTTCACAATAGCTTGACTAAAGTATCTTCACCATCTATATTTTTTTAAAAATTTGTTTTGACTTTAGTCTTGAAGAACATTGCATTAGTATCATCACAAACCAAAAATATAACCAGACTAATCAGTGCTATTTTTTTTGTTTAAACTTGCAGTATTAAACATGTTAAACGTTTTTTTTAAAAAGCAAATGAGAAATTCAGAGAGAATTTCTTTACTCATAAATTTAATGGAATAATTGTGCTTATTTTAGTGTCATGAATTCTTCACGAAAACTATTATTATCTACTTAAATTTCTGTACTGCTTTGCACTTACATGTACACTCATGATATTGCAGCAGCAACTTAATGTTTACTACCTGTACTCTGGCTCAACTTCCAGCCACATCCTGCTGTGATAAGGACTGTTAAATAATGGATGCTATACTGTAACTGAATTAAAACCTGTTCCTTAAATCTGAGGGTAGTTCATACATGGTATCGTCAAGAAGCAGATGATGGTTTCTGCTACATTACAGATGACAAAATTGTTCAGAATTTTAAAAAAAATTATACATATATACAAATACATCTTAGGAGTTTGGTTAATTATTAGAATTATGTATTTTTTTAAACGGATCTTCTACTAAATTAGGACAGCATTAAAATCTTTCATAAAATTGCTTAAACTGTACTGGCAACTATTTTTTTGCCATGTTGTGAACGAAATGTGATATTTTTTCTTTCTTTTCAATCAAAGTGCAGCATAAATGTGCACAGTGCTGTTCAAAACATTTTTTGATTTCAATAGACAATTTTCATCTATTTTTAAGCAGCAAAATAAAAAAGACCAGCTTTTTGATAAACCAATTGAGTTTTAAGTATCAATTTATGTAAAATGTTAATTTGAAACTTATTTAGTTACTGATAAAAATAAATAAACCATTTTGTATTCTTACGAGATTTACTTATTCTTTTGGAATGGCACCCAACTAAAACACCTGAAAGTCAGCAAGATGGAATCTTTGTTGTTTTTAAGTGTTTACTAAAGCAATTCTTTAAACACTTTGTGTGTATTAGAATGGAATACAACTAAAAACAAAAAAAAAATAATAAAAGTCTAAAGAGATTTGCCTTTAATTTCTGTATAATTTAAAACAGGCATACAGAGATGAGGTATGAGAAAAGTGCATTTCTACCCAGCACCTCAACTCTCCACTTTGTAATAACTTTCCTGGCCGATAAAGATAATGGATTTATTACCCCACTCCTTTCATCTTTATAAAATCAAAATCACAATTGCTATCCTCCAGCTTGACTTCTGACAGTGTAATGTACTGCAGTGCAGAATGCCTTCCTTATTTAAGGAAGTTAACTTGGCCAGCACTTACATATTTCCAAGGATTAATGAATACAAAGCAGCATAGCATAAACAGTAAAAGATCCCCATCTTTCTCCAGTTTATTCGCATCACATCCACTGCCAAAGACTGACATATTTCAGTGACATCAAGAAATCGCCAACAATAATCTAGATGAAGAAATTAATGTAATCTTTAAAAAAAGAAAAAGACATCTGTATGTATGTATGTATATATTTCTTTTCATTAGTGCTCAATGGTGATGAATCATTTTAGTATTGCCAGCTATATTTCTTGCAATTGTCAACTATAGGACACTGATTCAGTCCTCTTCAATGTCAGCTCAATCCACTAAAGATAAACACTTGTTTATTTCACATCTTTCAGCAGCATTTTGTAGATATCATTTCCATCATCAGCAAAAACTAAAATGAAAGAAAAAAAATTCACATTATATTAAATATATTTTCAAAGTGTCTTCTATACACTTTCCATCAAATTCCTGGTTATATATATATATATATTTTTTTTTTTTTACTTTTTGCATGTGCAAGAATTACTGATACAGAGCAAGTCACGTATTAATTATTAAAACAATAACAAAAACAACACACATTTTAAAACCTGTACCAATAATTGTGTAACAAAAAGTACATTACAACATTATTCAGTATTTGTTGTGAACATTACAATAGGTTACGAACCTTAAAACTTTTGGTATCAAATTTTCCACACAATGCATTCTGGAAACTTGCAAAATTATTACTTGAGTGTGGAAGCATCTTTAAAGCTGTTTATTCATGGCACCCTAAATTTCTAGCAGGTGCTTTATTTAATACTACTAGCATTTGACTAATCTGTATTAATAACACCCCCTCACCCCCCCTTTTTTATAAACAAAATTTGGCTAAAAGATAAACAGAAAAAGTAGTAATCAGCTTGGGTTTCTAAAGAAATCTTTAAAACTTACATTTAAACTTTTAAAACCAAACTTTAGCCTGATAACCTATCTATTGTCAGGGTTTGAAACTTACCCAATCAACATGTAGGCCAGTAAGCCTTGGCAGTTAAGAAAATTGCTGTACTCCCTAATCAAGAGCTGGTCTAAATGATCTTTTGACCGATATCACATGCAAAAACAGTCCCCCATTGTTAAGGTGGTGGGGTTAAAACTCACATTCTTTCAACAGTATCACTGAAGAGATTTTTTTGCAATAATATAAACTCATTAGTTCTTCATAAAATCAAAAGTTCTGGTTGATCCTAAAGAGAAGCAATGCGTCCTGACTGCCAATTCTGGCAATATTGTACACAGAGGAGATGGAATGTTTTATAAGTTACTGAAGTTCAACATGGATGGAAGGCCATTTGATGAGAGCTGGTCTGAGGGTTATTAAAGAGAAGGTGCTAGACATTGTTAATATGTAACTTAATGGTAATGGATTGGCTATTTTTTGTATTGTTTTTTTTTTTCATCTCCATGAAAAGTTTAAATTAATGCTAAAAAATTTATATTATAAAATGTGTTTTTAAAATCCATTAAAAAAAAAATCTTGCAGCATTGTGATCCAATTCACTTTTGATGTAACTATTTATTTTCTTATTATGGATAAAGTATTTATTACCTAGAAAACTGAAAGTTTACTTTAACGAGGCTTTTGTTATACTGAAGTTCATTAAGTTGGTTTGACTGTACTTTTTCTGATAAAAAGGCGTGTTTAAATATGATACCAAGCTTCTGAAAGCATACTCAAGAGATGTGGCCTTAACAGTGCACACGTTCTAAATAAACTGATAATTCAGGGAGACAAATCAAGTTACATCCTTACTATTATGCATGTTTGTAGATTTATATTTAATCTTTCATTTGTATCCTCCCAATGGAAAGTAAAAAAAATTAATAAATCACTCATCAAAATGTTATGGAGATCCATACAATAAGCTTAACTTAAAAAACAACTGCAGCCTGACTTCATATTTCAGCAGCAGCAGTATGCAAGACAGAAAAATACATGAAAATGGTACTGTTAAAAATAGATGAGGTTGAAGAAAAAAGCCCATACTCTCCAAAAGTAATGTTAAGGACATCTGAGAATGTTTTCTATAAGATAGACTATGAGCCAATAAAATAGTGCAAATAACATAGCTGCATGTTTTAGCATTTCTTCAAGAACAATAAGATACACATTAACCTGTAGTAGTCTCAATGGATGCATAGCCATGCAAAAACCATTGTTTAGGAAAGGCAAACAAATGACAAGGCCGAAATTGGCTGCAGAAATGAAACAGTGGGATGACCAAGCCTGAAAGTTGCTCTTTACAGGTAAATCCAGTCCAAGTTTTAACTGTTTGGCAATAGTCAAAGGCAGTTTGTTTGAAGGTGAACCAGGAATCCATATAACAATCAGTGCACAACAACTACAGTAAAGCATAAGGCTGGATTAATACAAATGTGGGGCTTTATATCAGCCAAAGGATTCAGAGATTTGCATAAAATTGAAGGTATATTGACTGCTGACAAGTACAGGCACGTTCTCATCTGTCATGCCATTTTCTCAGGAAGACATTTCACTGGGCAAATTTCCAAACATGACAGACCCAAACACACAGCTAATGTGGTGAGAAACTATCTGGAACATAAAGGAATTGATGGAACAATTGAAAAAAATGCCTTGGCCTACACAAAATCCTGACATTAACACTGAGGCTACATGGCTACTGATAAAGTCAAATGGCAACCAAACACTTTGAATTATCTGTGGAAAGTACAACAGGATATTGGTTGGAACAATATTCCAGTCATTGATGACCTGCATGGAAGCAATGTATAAAACGAGGTCAAAGGTCATGCTCTGTATAAAACAAGACTCTCATACCAAATACTAAGACTGTATATTTTCTACAATAATACTTTGTCTTATATATTATACACCTTTCAGTTGTAATTACTCATTAGCTGCACACATCCTGTGTTTCCATAATTATTTCCAATAATCTGCAGTAACATACATTTTAGACAACTAAGGCTCTTATCTGTGTACATTAACATTTCTAAATGATGACATTTACAAATAGATACCTTTGTTTGTGAATTTGTAGGGAATAACTTTAATAAAAACAATGTGGTTATAATTTTAAAATATCAAAAAATTTAAAATGCCATTCACTTTATATACATTTATTTTAAAATGCCATTTAGTAGGTTAACGCAACCTTAGAATTTGTGGACAATTTTCTTTAGAGATATTCATAAGCCAATTCTCTTTTAAAAGACTGTCCTTCCCTCCCTACGTAATATAGTTTAATAAAAACTGTGGCCTTCAGGTTAAAAACAAACTTTAAATTTCAAGCTGATATTTAATTGATAAATCAACTGCTCATTAATATTTAAAATGTTACATCTATCCTGGTTCTTTATTCCAACAGCTGACTGCAGTACCAGCCCATAACAACTCGAAAACCATGAATTTAATCTTTCATTCAGACTGTAGTACATACCTTTAACAGCTGCTATCATGAACCGTGATTGGTCTTGAAAGTTTCGTATAACCTGAAAAGGAAAATTACATGCTCATATTAAATGTCTACTTGGTCTTTCTGATTTAATTAACAGCTATACAAATACTGTTTGCAGGGCAAAACTTGAAATCAAGAGTTAAGCAGCATCAAGAATAGAAACATTATATATTTTTTAAAATGAAAATCTAAGTAGTCTCATTATTTGCAAGCTAATACAATGTGTATAAGATATATTGATAGTAATCAAGCATTTAAATTACAAGCTATTTTATTTTCTGAGAGTAAGCTTATTATTACAGAACTGCAGAAAACAAAGCTGTCAGAAATTTCAATGGTATGAATGCATCACAGAAAGAAAAAAAAAATTAAGACAAAATACAATTAAATGTGAGAGACTGAGTTCCAGTGTCTGTTACTTTGTTTAATTAGTATAATTCAATTTAAAAGGCATGCAAATATTTACCTTTTTAAAAATATAGTAATATAAAAATATCTGCTACTTTATTACTTCTGAGAAACAAATATTAGATGTTGCAAAGCATTATTAGGTTTTTACATCCAGATGATTTTTCTACAGAAACCTGTACAATTGACAGATCTTGATCTGGACTTAAGAAAAATGCATACATATTCAATGTTTGCCACCTTGAGTACAAATTTAATGTTTTATCAAACAAATAATTATCATTATTTAGACAATTTCTGTAGAGACAGGCAGAAAGGCTGACCCGATTTGTTTTGGAGTGTTTTAGAAACCTTACTGGTATAGATGCTGATGTATATAGCACTTGCTATGGAATGCATGATAATTAGCTACATGTGAGCTTGTTTAATATTGTTCTTTGGATACGACAACAGGTGTCACAGCTGAACACTTTAATTTCCAATTTGCAAAAAATGTTTAACTTTTTAAAAGGCCAATTCAACACCTGTCCATTGCATACATTTTAATGGAAAATTAACACAGTATTATATTGAACCCTATCTACAGGGACACTAAACTAAGTTATTTGAAACACTGGCCAACTATGGTCTTGTGTCTATCAAAACACCTACAGTTAACCAAGACAAACCAATCACCTTATTTAGGAGTAACAACATTATGTAATTCATAGTGTACTTCACACTGAGGTTCTCATTAGTTTTTGTTAATTTTACTAAGCTTAGTATCTTCAATTTTTTTTTTAAAGAAAGAGAGAGAGAAAACTAACTTGTGTCAATCAATCAATCAATCTCGAATCAAACTGTCCTAACCAGTGGAGGGTTTACACAAGTGGCGGAAAGTAGCAAATTTGGACCAATTTTCTAGTCAAAGTGAATAAACAATTCAAAACAAAGTTTTGTTACCTGACAAAATCTAAAATGAACTTTACAGAATTTTTACCAGATGAAAATGTGATATACAGCCAACATTCTGAAACTTTTCTCCCTGAGAACACCTTCACTGTACATTCCTTTAATAAATTTTGGTTATCACACTCCACCAAGCCACACAAAAAGCAACTGAACACAAAGAAAATTATTTATGAAACAAATTTACTGCTAACTTATTTCTAGTTAGAAATTTTGCTATCAGAACCAGAGTATGTTTTTAGTTTTTATTTTCAAAATAAATTTATGACTGTTTATAGCAAATTATGGAATCCTAATTCACAAATTTATCAAACTATAGTTTGACCCACCCATCCACCCCAACAAATAAAAAAAAACACAAAAATCAAAAACAACTTAAAATTGATTTCCCGGGAAGCACATTCATTTACTTCCTTCACAATCTGGACAACTTGATTTGTATAGGGATGACTGCTGATACTAAACATTGCATGCATGCACTACATATTCAGAATGAATGAAAAATTTGGCTTGGTTGGTTGGTTAAATCAGTTACCAGTGCTATTCCAGAAGATTCAGACCTACCCTTGGGAGTGATACTCTGAAACAGTGGGGGAGCACCAAGCAAGTGTTATTTTATAGACAGTTTGTAGAAGAAAGGCAACTTTAAACAGACACTGACCTCATCGTTAACTACTATATGTATTCCTGATGGACCCTGCCAATACACTTCAGATATCTGGTGAACCTGGACGGTGAACAGATCTGCAAGCTTCTGTATCAAGTCTCGACTTGTTGGGTTTTCCAAAAATAGAGCATGGTAAGCTGAAATATCATTAATAATAAAACAAATTTACCTATGAATAAATAACTTTTCACAAAAATGCAGGTGCTGTGATGCAAATGAAACTCAGTAGTATGTTTATAAACATGACTGCTACCACTGAAGATATCTGATTTTCTGAAAATTAAACTTTCTTATATGCAAGTAACACTGTCTGAAACTCTCAAAAGAGGATAACCAATTATTAAAAACTGATGAGAATAAATTTCAATGATTAATTAACATCACAAGTGTAATCATTCAAAACTGGAGCTTATACAAACCAATTTCTTGGTTTTGAAATGCCTGTAAAGATACATATGCTACATATAGCCATGGTCCAAAGTTTTGCATTACCCTAAATTTCCTCATTTTTGTTTGATAAGTAGAATTAAGTCTGCTGAATTTGCATAATAATTTTATGTTAACACGTTGAAGTGCATGGCTCCTCATAATTTTCATACTGAATGAAAACATAACTGAAAAATGTAACAATTTGAAATCTAACATGCAAATGCATGATTTTTAAAAAGACCTTACAAATCACAAGTGGGACTCCATCAGAATTATTCAAAAGCAGACTTTTATAAGTGGTCATGGGTACAGTGCCAAGCTATATGAGCAAAATTTGATTTTCTTGCTATTACTAGAGTAATGCAAAACTTTTGGCATTGGCTGTAGATGTTTCAAAAACCTTAACATCAAAACTGAAATAAAGCAACATGAAAATAAAACAAGTGACATTTATTACTAAATACTGCACTGTAGCAGGAGATTGAGTGTTAAAACCTATTTTTTCAACCAGTAGATCACAAGATGATTTTGTTTAATGGACTAGACATGCTGTTTTGAATGTTGGCTTATTCCCTCAGTTCATTAACCACCATTTTTCCTCCTCATCTGTCCTGTATTTAGTAACATTTAACTCGACCACATGTAATTTTTCAATTCACTAGGCCAATTATTTCAGTCAGAATGACCATTTAATCATGAGAGGGTGGTCAATAATTTAAATTCTGCAATTAACTATACAGCATAGAAATAATCATGAGTAGCAAAATCATCATATTTAAGGAATGTATTAAAATATGATATGAAGAAATTATGAAAAACTAGCCCTTTTAGTGAAATATATATATATATATATCAGGTAAGGAAGTTTAATTGGCTTGTATTTCAGCAGTTTCCTATTATCCCTACAAGGCTATTTTCACTGCTATGGCTGTACTCATTAACATGACCCACAACATTCCTCCAAGACTGTAACAGGTGTTTATCCACAAGCACCTGTTATTACAGCATTAGAAAGCAAATCTCTGTTGAACTGATGCAATAATAACCCAGACAGGAAACATTCTTGAAATCAGATTTTTTTCACTTGCAAATGTGCAAAATGTGATTTTTGGACAATTTTTCTAGATATTTTTAGAAAAGTCTTCTCAGAAAGAGACACAATAGGTAAATAACTGCAAAATATTACAGGGTTAGAGCTTCATTAGTTCTTTTGCAGTATTCTACTGTGCAAATGGACCCAAAAACACATGCAAGTTTGGATGATCCACCCACCCCCCACTAATGCTTTTATTCTGACTGAAGTAACTGGCCTATAGAACTAAAAAATTGTGACCTGGTTCTATAGTACTCAAGCCTAGGATTTAAAAAAAAGGGGGTGGTGGTAATGCCAGAGGGTTCCTGAAATCTGGGTGATTTGGCATGGAATGACCCCATTACTACCAATACAATTCATTAGTTTCTGGCTGTCACATTTACTAAGAAACTATCCACACAATGATCACCAAGCACACCAATAATTAAAAGACTTAGATACTTTCTACTGGCAACATCCTTTTGTATATTTCATACTAACACCAAAACAGACAATTTATTTCAAATCAAAAGCAGCCTCCAATCGAACTGAGTTTACAAAGTGTCCTGTTTCCATGACCTTGAAAACGGAAGAGTCACTGCATAGAAAACAACAGTCCAATGTCAGTACATTTCCCATAAACCATGTCAATGATCCCACTGGTTAAAGATTGCATAGCCTGTCATTCAGAGTCATTTTACTGTTATTCTAAAAGGAGACTTCAGACTTTTGGATATTTAGTCAATAAGGAGCATGGATGGCCTTATGAGGGATTACTGAGAGATGAAAGCTGATTGGTTGGTAGCACTGAAAAAGAATACAATTCCTCTTTTTTGCAATCTCTGTTTGTTTATTACCAAATTATTTTTGATTTCTATTTATTTTTTGCTACCCTTCATTTATACAGATACCACTTAATACTGTATGTACTTTCTGTTACACCTCAGCCAGGTTCAGATCCCAAGTTAGTACAGCTCAATGGTCTTATCCTCTGCACCATGAAAACAAGTTTGCAGGCTAATATTTTCCTATTTATCTGCACCTATCTGACTAGATCTCCACTACTATAGTGGCAAATAAGATGTTGCCCTGAACGTCTTCAAGTAACAAATTACACCAGCCAGTCGAGTGGACACTGTTAAAGTCCGTACGTGCAACAAACAGAGCGAGTGCCGATTAAACAACAAACTACTTTCCAAAGTGAGAAATAGTTTTTATAGTTTTACTTTTTACATTTTTTCTTCTATTTAATATGTACAAAGGGAATATAGCATCAGAAAGATGCAAACTAACTTTGGGTAACTTAAAAAAAAAAAAAAAGACATTTTATTGATCATAGCAGTCCGTTTCTAAAACTGCAAACTAAAAATTAAATAAAATAAAAAAGAAAGAAAAAGTGAAAGGTGGCTCAATGAAGTATCAAAAACAGCGAATACTAGTTACAAAGACCCTCAACAGAAAAAATTTTTTATTTTAAGGATGCCTTACTAAATCTTTAAAAATATATTTTGTTCAGTAATGTGTCCCCTACTACCCCTTTTTAATAATATCTTATCTGACTAACCCTAATTTGACAGTATTCTTCCCTGGCAAGCAAAAAAAAAAACAGTTGTAGTCAAAATGGTTTATGCACATACCACTTAACAGGTGCATATGAATTATGTAGCTTTGTATATAAACAGAAGATACTGTCAGTGACATTCTTAGTCAAGTGAGATCCAAATTCCAAATGCTATTTTGATGTGTACTTGCCAAAAAAATGTATTCCATCTTGCAGGCTCTGTGCCAATGGTTCCCAACCTTTTCAGTAACACAGCTCACTTCAATGAGACAAATAATTCCACAGCACACCCACTTTTTCAGCTGAATCAAATGCACATCAACATCAGATTTACTTACATTTACTATGGTTACAGTCTTACTAGAGAGGTTTGCAACATAGTGCATACAACCAGCTAAACAAGGATTAAATGCATTAATGTTTCAAATCCATCACAGAACACCGTCTTTGAAGCAGGAAGACATTTTCAAAATCTGCTCAACTCAACTATTTATAAGTATCTGTTCCATATGCAGCACTCTGTTCAGGTGTCTGAATATTTCCTTTTTGCGTTATGAATTTCATATTTACAACAATATTTTTACAATTATGATTTTTATTAAATAATTGAAATTCAATGGATGGGAGTAAAATGAAGAGTAGAGTAAATAGCAACATTTCAATTGATCCACCGCTTGCAAATAACTAGCCTAATACTGTTTCTAACGAGTGCACTGATTGGCCAATAAAGTTGTTTGCATTTACCATGTGCTAAAATTCCAAAATATTGGAGTAATGGGATATTGTAAATATTTCTATTACCTCAAAATATAGGGGTCACAGGTTCTAAAGGTTAAAGTATTTGATGATTAATTTTCATGAGTTTTATGAATTGTAATTTTGGTTGGTTTGAATGTCGTTTAAGATGAAACAATGTTTGTTTTACATATATTTTCATTATCTTTGTACAAAATTTCACAGCACACCGATTGGGAACCACTGCTCTATGCTACAGTTCAAGTGGACTTTTCCCTTCTACTTTCATTTGAACGTTATCTAGTCATTTTGTACACATCTTACTCTATTCTGTAACTCATAGATACTGTAGCACATAACTAGTACTGCATGCTTTTCACCTATACTTAATATCTTGTCTGTTCCACATATTTATATTCTAAATAGTAGCCAATGTGTGTAGCACACATCACTTGTTTATATATACTTGTGGCTTCCAAGCTCCAAACTGTCTTCAAAGTTGGCTTATACTGTTCATCCACTGACCCAGCCTGTGCAACACTCTCCATGAACATCATTCATTCTTATTACCTAATAGGCCATTCACATACATGTTACTATCTCACTACCACTACTGGCTACAATTCTCAAAGTGTCTCCTTTTTGGTACCACAACAAACACTTAACCAGATAATCAATCAGCTGCTATAATTTCAAACAAATCTATTATTCTTTGATCAAGATTCTGTGACTCAAAATGAACAGTTGCTCAGAATTACTGAGAAACAATAAAGTTAAAAAGCAACAACAACACTGCACCAAGAAACAAGGCAAGTAAACATTCATGCAACACTCAATCTAGGGAAGTCAATACAAATTTTTTAACAGTGTGTTCTTTAATAGCCAGATTTTTTTTTTCTTTTACCCTGTGATAAATTGTACACTGACATAACTGACCTTAGGAAAAAAAAAAACAAAAATTTACAGGATACAAAACATGTATTCTTGTACCATTAACGAAGCTTCATTTTAGCCAGTTCATGGTAAACTTTTCAAGGAGCAGAGTTACATAATCAAAGCTTACCGTGATCAGATTCTTGGCACACAAAAAGTGTTAGCCGTGGTCTCACAGACCTATTTAAAAAAAGAGAAAGAAATAAGTATGACGACAAATTCTGGCTTGGTTTATATTTTTTTCCATTAATTTTCTATTTATTCAACAGAGAAAAAAACAATTAAAATCCAATCTACTGAGGCATTCAAGTCCTGTTCTTGTGCAGTTAGATGAAATTATTTGGTAATGCAAACATTAAATAATAGTAGTATCCTTGAATATGGTTTTCTTCCCACAGCAATAACTCCCTTGCAAATCTAAACTTTGCACAAGCTAATTTTGAATTATTTGCTTTTATATATATATTAAAAATTCTACGTGAAAAAAGAAAGTTAAACATAAGCAAAAACAATTTACTTAGAAAATAAAAAGTTTCATGCACAATTTAATTTTGCTATTTACATTTTAAAAATTACTGAACCACATTTTTTTCTCTACTCAAAACAGTAAAAGTCATTTGTTGTCAGAGTAAGAAGAAAGCTTCTAAACCATTTCAAGTAATTAAGAGAGTTCAAATTTCATTAAGATCTATAATTTAAAAGGTTAAAGTCATTTACATTTTTCAACCCTAGAGTAGCATTAAACTGACTTTATTTGTACAATAAAGGATTTTCAAAAACGATAATTAATCACAATTCTGAGATTAATAGACATTAAATTCTTAACCCATTAGTTACTAATAAATTCAATATTATTTATACTTCTGGAGGAGTATGGGCATCAGGATTTCATATCTAATGAGCTTTTTAATAAAAGTTTTCGAGTTATCTCCCTTGGATGCTTTGACAGGCAAAAGATTTAATGCTCACTTTGATTGTAATGCATTATTTAGCCGAATGCCATCTGCCAAACCACATATTTGTATAAGGTCATCTCTGGATAACCGGAGGAGATCTGCACCTGCCAATGTACAAGGTTACATCACCACCACCACAATAAGTCCACAGCATTTTGTTAAATATTTCTAAAAAACTTACTGATATAAAACTTATCAGTGTTGTACCTAAAAACTCATCTTAACCCTATAACCATCAGCAAAAGTGTTAAAATACATTAAAATGCACCTTAGAATCAACCTATAACAGCGATTCTCAACCCCTTTCCCACTGCAACACACCTGCCAGACTAGCATGCAACATACTGCAATCTGCTGAACCAAGAACGGGAGGGGGTAGTGTGTAATATTTACAAGCCTAAGCGCTGTAAGAGTTAAGTTACAATTTTAAAAAGTTGCGATCTTTGCTTACAAAATCAGTGAGATCTGTGACTGATGTGCTCCACACAGCTTCTCAATATGGGACTGGACAGTAGACAAATTCACATGCATCTCCCTGTCAACACCAAGAGTTTCTACCTGTTCTTCAACTTCATTGTTTTAACAGTTGAAAATGTGGTCTCATACAAATCTGGTTTTGTAAAGGGAAGTAAAACATCAAAACCCTTAACCATGCATGCAGGTTACTCGTTTTTCAGACAACTCCGAAATAAGTTGACAGGGGTAGTCAGGGAATTTTGATTTTAACATGGTGTTTGAAGGTACATCAATTAACCCTTCTTTTTCAGGTCTGATGTGTTGTCGATACTGCACTCATGAGATGTTCTAAATGGCAAAACCACTATTCTATTCCAGTTCCAAGCCTTCTTTAAGAGCTGACAGGTGGCTCACAAATTAATTAATTTAACTGAACTTTTTGTCTGGTCTGCAACTGAGCCATGATATTCACTGCACACACACAGTTTGAAAGGTCCCACATCACTAATTTAAAAAAAAAACTTCATTTTATCACTCACCAAGATTAAATTTTCCTTTCAGCCCTGCATATTAGTCTTCAAGGAAATGTTTCAGAAAAATATCCACAAGATAAGCTAACTCTGCACATCCCAGTGTTTAAATATTTTTCTGAAAATTCAGGTTTCTCTGTTTTAAAAAAAAAGCAATAGGTTGCCTTAAAGTTTCAGAGCCAATGGATTATGATATGCAGAAACAGTTTTGTGTTCTGCACCCATGTCTTTGCACAGTTTCTCAGATAGTCTGCATTTCACTGGATAATGTTTTGAAACTTCTGCTGGGGAAATTAAAGTTGTATAAGAGACCTTTAATCATTTTTCCATTCTTGCCAAGGACACTTTTTTTTGTGAGAAAAAGCAGCAAAGAAAGTAATCCACTGACTTCTGGGCAACATATCTGTGACTCCTCTCCAAAATGTCTCTTAAGTTTGTTTGGCACCACACACAACACACTGGGCTGGGATTGTCTTCTTCATCCACCATCCAAATAAACCCGAAGTTTAAATAGTCCTCACTGTATTTATAACGACATATTTTGCTCACCCATTGATTCGGAGACCACGACACCATAGTTACACAAATGTTCACTTTAACATTCACAACTGATGTAGTTGCATTACTAACATTCAGTTCTTCAAGTCTAAATTTTTTTTTTACTTAAAAGTTTATCAATGATGAATGAAATTTCTAAAATCCAGGAAAATGGAAAGTCATTTTAAAAAAAAGGAAACAAAAATAAAAGTAAAAGGAACAAAATATTCGGACTCAGAAACAACGCACGCACACACTACAATTACCGATAATCTCACGAGACTCATGACTTTTAAAGTTACTATTTCATGCAGCTGAGAATTCAGAGATCTGTCGAACACACAAAAAGCCGGACAATATCGACATATTTAAAATACCTGCCGGACTTACTTTTTGGTCAATCAAATTTTTGCAACACACCTCGTGGCTCTTCACGACACACTGGTTGAGAACCGCTGACCTAAAAGCATGCAGTTGAGAGAAGTATGCATGCATTCAGATATCAGAAATCTACTGCATGCCTTCTTGGTTACTAATGACACTTCGACTTTGACCACAAACCAAAAATATTTCCTATTGTTTACAGATACAGCTATTGTCAATTAACCCTAGAAAAAGTTTTAAAAATTAAAATAAACATTTTTACTGCCCAAAAATATAAAAGGTGTAATAGTCAAGACTTTTTTTTTTGCAAAAGTGACCATTTGTTTTTTTTTGCAGTCAGAAACCTCAGTTAGGCACTCTCTTAAGAGCAACATTTCACACTTCCAATTACCAAGCCTAAACAGATCCTGTTAGGTTTTGTCAGATACAGTTAAACTGATAAAGCTGCAATAGAAAATGATATCTAACACACAGTCAGTCATATGAAATGATGTATAAGTTAGCTGTTTCATTTTGACAAATTTCAACAGAGAAGCTTTAAAAATCGTCACCATTGTAATCCATAAGTAGAGCTGCATAGTAGAACCCAGAACAGTAAAGTCAGTCAGAGGGACAGATACAAGTCTGCACAAACATGACTACGTACTCTGGCTTCAGCTGACCTAAGGAAGAACCTCTCAAATCTGGCCAGAGGGATGAGCCCAAGGAAGGGAAAGCACAGCAGTGGCCAGAACTCACTAAAGCCAGCAAGAATCAGGCTACACTAAAACACTGTCCAACAGTTTTTCCAACAGGTAATGTAATTGTACTAAAAATAACTTTTATTAGAAAAATTAATGGGACATAGAAATTGTATTATTACTTTAAAGATTCACATGTAAGTAGTTTTAAAATATATTTAATTACAGGGAGGTTTAGCTCAGTAGGAGCTACTATTCAACACCATCTCATTTTTTCATGTATGTACATGCCTGTGCACACTTTTTAAAAATCATGTTAACAGTAAAATATCTTTTATCCAAAATGGTCAGGAGCAAAAGTGTTCCAGATAAATGATATTTCTACTTTATCAGATAAGTTGTGTTATGAAGCATAATGTCCCAATAATAATAAACAAACAAACCAAATAAATATATGCACTGCATGTAATAAAGCATTGTATTGGCCATTACTGTGAAATGTTACATACACCACACGTGGCTTGTAAACAAACAACTGCAGCACTCTGTCAGAGTAAAAACTGCAATCAGCAAAAGTTGCTACCACATGCTTGTTTCACTTTAATTTCAGATGCTGTGCTCCTTCCAACATGTGCCACATAAATGAGACAGACTAAAAGGAACTTGGCATGGAAAAGTAAAGTGAAGCAGGTATGCATTGGTGACATTTCACTGATTGGTAGAATTTTTACCTCTCACATCGGAACTATGGTTATTTTTAATAATGAATAATTTTCTGGATAATTGATCATGAGTGAGAGGCCATGATATTTTCCATATAAAAACATTTTACTGTATCTCACTCGCGCGCGCGCACACAGAGACAGACAGACAGCACAGTAAAGGAAAAAAAAGCATCTTTGATATTAACCACAATTCAAATAAAACTATGTTATAATAGGTAGGTAGGTGTGCACGCATGTGAAATTTAACAAATTTGGATCTAATAATTATTTTAACTGAGTTTCACGTTATCAAAAGCATATTTTAAACCATTTATTAAGATCTGTTATTATTTTGACAATTCTGGCATGATATTTACATTCCAAAGACAAAAAAATTAATGTGATAACAGCTACTTTCAAATCCCTCTGTGCATACCTGAAAAATTCTGGAATACTCTAACGTAGCTGGCAAATCGATTTTGATGTAGCCATTGGGTTACTTCTTGCGCTGCAGCATCTGCAGTTAATGGCTATAAAAACAAAACAAAACAAACAACTTTATCACTGATGTTACATCAATTTTAAATTGTCCATAATACTACAGTCATATTCAGGGCAAGCCTGGATAAAATGTGTGTGCCAGATTTATTGATTTTAATATTAAACAATTGTTAAAAATCAATCAAAATGATTCAACAGTCAGACATTCCTAAGAAGTAAAACCTTGGTACCAACTAACACCTTTTCCTCATAAACATAATAATATTCCTTTTTTTGTTACTGCATTTACAAATACCTAACTTAGCTTATGATTTGGTACTTATGGCAACAAAATAAATCCTAAAAAAACTTAAATACCCCAAAAACAAATGGAAATAATTATCAAAATATCACAAAATAAGCATACTTTCAATTTTATAAGTAAATATTTCTGTACATTTAATGTTGCTGCCTGTTTTGCCACACACACACACCCCAATGGCCACTTTATTAGGACCCATACTCAATGAGTCGGACCATCCTTCTCCCAAATAACAGCCAATGCAGCATGGAATCCATAAGGTGCTGGAAAATGTCCTGAGAGAATTTTCCCCATTTAGTCATTAATATTGCATGCAATGCATGGAGTGGAGTAAGCAGAAGATTGAGATCTGGGGATTGTGCTGGCCATGGGAGATATCCCAATGTCATGTTCCCCAAAGCACGAGAACACAATGTGGTGTGGTGAGTGTCGGTCAACCTGTCCACTGCAGGGTACACATGAAGCATTCATTCTGCTTTGTAAAAGAGCCAAGGAGCCCACGGTGTATAGCAAAACTTGCTCTAAACCATGACAAGACAGCTGGGGTCACACAAAAGAGGTCAATTGATTTGAGCGGCTTTTCCAAATCTGTCTTCCATCTGTGTGGGAAAGAATGAAGTCTGGTAAAAGTGATCTGGACTGGTGAGTTAGTTGTCCATGGTCCAATTACATCATATAAAATCTCTTTTCATTTTATTAACTGTGCAGTGGTCTCCTCCTGCCATAGTCCATTCACTGCAACATTCTTCACAAGGTGTTTGGACTGCCCTTCTTTGAATGTTTTTGATAGTTCATCTATTGTTTAGTGACAGACCTCACTAGCCTGCTTACCTACCTTTCTCCTCTGTCACCGCTGTTTATGGCCACAATTCACCCCACAGCAGATATTTTCTTCACCTTTCGCCATTGCTGATAAACTTGAATGACAGGTGTTGGAGGGCATCTGTTATCCTGCCTCTTTGAAATGCTGTAATATCTTTACCTTTATCCATATATCTGCTAGACTGACTGAAAATATGCTTGTCCAAGTTGTATATAGTGCTGCAGGGATCCTGTTACATATGGTCAGCTTAATTTGCATCTGCAGCTCAGATACATAGGTCCTAATAAAGCAACCAGCTAATGTATATAATTTATTTTCATCTTTTATTTTTGGTGTAGAAGAGAGAATCCATTTTCTGTTTACACATTAAATGCAACTCAGACTTGCCAGAAGAATTTAAAAAAAGAAGTTTTTAGGCTTAAAAAAAATTTAACAGCATTAAATAAGATCTTCCTTTTAGATTCTCAGATGGTGGATGCATGCAGGAGAATACACAACAGCACCCTGACCTCAGAGTTAAAAAGAAAAAAAAATTTTGAAAATACATCCCTTGAAACTTATGGCCCTACATTTCATTGTTCAATTTTTTACCTACCTGATGAACCACCTCTGTTTCTGTTGATTGATTTCGACTGCTGGTGCTGCTGCCTGATGATGCAGGAGTTGGAGAGCTCACACTGCTGCCTGGAGACCTGTAAAAAGACAAACACAATGTCAACTGAAATTTGTTGGATTTTAATTTAAATTTGTGCATAAATATGAAAATTGAGAGATTTATAATGCTATTCCCTGCTACAATGATTTGTCATTTTGCACAGCAAACACTGTACATCAAACCCGACTTCATACCAAAAAAACTAAAAGGTGATAACTGGAATGAAATATGTACCACACAGACACCAAGTTAAACTGGCAATGATCAGAACATGCTATTTCAACAAAATTAACACATGTACATAAAGTACAAGGCAAAAAGAAAAAATATAAATATTTTACATAAATGAGAGAGAGAAAAAATATGCCTTGAAGAGACAATTAGAACACATAATATAAAGTCAAAAGTTACTGCAACCCCATGGAACTCAAATTTGGCATCCAAATAATGTAAAATCCAAGGATATCCATATGAGAAAAAAAAAAAAATTCACAGAAAAACAGGAAATAATAAGGTCAAAAATGAATGATTCAAATTGAAGTGCATTCACAAAAAGCTGCCAGCTGATCTTTAATTCCAACACTTTTAATAACCTCTATGTTGATAATTCGGTGTACAAGTAAATCCTGATCTAATCCCAAGAAGAAAAATACAGATGGTTGTAGAGTTAATGTAAAAGGTTGGCAATTGAAATATTGCAGTTTCTGTCTAAAAACCAAGTTAGCTGTATGAAATTAATGCAAACAAAAAGTAAACAAATCAAAATCCCTTTTCCTTCAATGTAAACAAAGCTGAGGTTAGGTCACATCAAAATAAAAAAATGTGGTGAAATAAACAAAACTTATATGAATGGTCTAGTGGGCACAGCATGGAGTGCAATTGTCTTGTGTTCAAATATTAATTGGGAATGCAAGTGAGGTATTTTGTAATTCAGAATGACAAAATGATGTTAGAGAACCACAAGAAATCTGAACACCGAATAACAGACAGACAGACAAAAAGGTAGTTCAAAGAACACGAATATGACAAATAAAAACTCCAGACTCTTAAGAAAGAGCTGAAGACAAATGACAATAAAAACAGACTGATAAACAAGTGTTTACATAATAACAGTAGCATAACTATATATGGCAAATTGTACTATTCAACAAAAAGTGGTGATGATAAAAGGTTGACACAGTATGCACACACATTAACTATTACCAAAGTTATTTAATTGGGAGAAAATTAATTTTATGTTTCAGATATAGTTAATTACATCTTTAAATTATAAAATTCTCAAGACCAGGAATAACAAACTGTAGAATAAGCAGTAAATGTTTGTAAACAGTGGTTACTTACATTGAGTGATGCATTTAGTTAATTTATATTAAGCACTATAGCAATCCTTGAAAATAATCTTCTACATTACAGCAATAATGCTGCATCCAAGATCCTAAAGATTATAGTACAATCATCACAAAAAGATTTCATTTAAAAAGTAGCAGCTTCTATGCAAGTCCTTATGATGAATAGAAATGCATGATTATCTTAGGGACTTGTAGCTACAAAACTGCTAGGTTTATTTTCAAATTGGGTCTAGTGCAGACTGAAATAAAACTTAAAGTCAAATCCAAATGTAGTTTACCTTGATTCTGTGAAAGAACTGTTGTTATTAGATGATGTGTTGTTAATTGGCCCTGGTGAGCTGGAGCCATAATTAACAGTCTGGGCGTTGATTATTTGCTCTAAAGGAACCTGCAAAAACAGTTAACACCATCTTACACAGATGTCTTTCCAAGGTGAAGGAAAGATACATTTTGTAATTAATGAAAAGAAAAACAAAAAACAGCTTACCTCTGTAAGGACTGTACATTCATAAGAAGGTTGGTATTTTTCCTGATAACAAAAATACAAAAAAAGTTACAGCCATTTTGAATAATGAAAAACAAATAGAGAAATCTGTATTTCACCATGGCCAGTCAATTTGGCCAACTCATTAATTTCTATTGTTAGACAAAGCCTTAAATCTAAATGCACAACAACTGTCTGACAATGAAACTTTTTTCCTATTTCATATAATAAAGAAATCTGTAAAACAAACACCAAATACATTGGAAATAGCAGTTTGAAAATGAATAGTTGTTATTTGCAACAATAACGAATTTGCATTAAACAGAATATTCTTGATTTATAGTCTTTTTTGTATGTTCTGGAAATTGCCAGAACTTTCCTTTCAATCTACAAAATTCTAGAGATTTCTAGGAATTTCTTCATAACTTTATAATGTGTGGAAATAGACATCCATACATCGGCATATTGTGAAAAGGTGCATGGAAAGTGTAAGTGAATCTCATAGACAGCAGATTGGCTACATATGCCAAAATGGGCCTAGCATGTTCAGAGATTATTGAAAATCTTGATCTTCCAATAAGAACTGCTGGCAGAATTATTAGAATGAAGTATTGCCAAGAAAATATCAGATATTTAAAAGATATTTGATAACAATAAGCTTCAAATTACACATCCCAACTAAAGAAAATACAAAACAGAACTTTCTGCCATACAAAGACACAAAAAACTTAGATTTTGTAAAAAAAAAAAAAAAAACTCAGTATCAAAATTTGCAAGTAAAATATTGTAGCAAGGAGATGTTAGCAAATGAAAGTTCACAGTCTTTTTTTGTAATCATGATGCTTTGAAAGTCAGAATAAAATCAGGTGAAAGTTTTAAATCAAACTGTACTCTACAACCCTTCACACCTGGGTCTGTTTCCCTATTAATGGTAAAGGCAATTTTCAGATCTTACCAAAAGAAACATCAATGAATATAAATTAGTATTTAAATCTTTTGAAACACATTTTACAAAAACTGGTAAGAAATCTCAATCCTGATGGTAATGTTTGGTTTTCGTGATATAAGCCATCACGTCACAGAGTAAAGTCAGTCAGTCCTCTCTTGGTTCAAGAAAAATAAAACTCCTGGTTTGGAGATTGACCTGGAAATTCTTGATTTAAATCCAAATGAACACACACAGGCAGTAATGGGGCAACATACTGTCAATGAAATCATCCAAAGAACAGAGAAAATAGGCAAAAAAGGGTCAACATTTCATCATAGAATGCATTAATTGAAACTAGGCATCTTTGATTGACAAATGGCTGATTACTGATTAAATGGCTATTTAGTAGACTTCATAAGAATTTTTAACCTGGTCTACTGAGAAGCCAGAAATGCATTTCTGTATGCAGAGTATTATCACAAGCAAAAAATTAAAAGATCTAAAAAAAAAAAAAACTGGCCCTCTTTCCTACTGGACAGATGTGTACACGAAATTACACGTGTCCAAACTTTCTTATATGAACAATATTCAACCTTAACTGCTGTGTGGAGTATTATGGATGGCTGTTTGAAGTATACTGCAGCGAGCCATATGGCTTCTTCCTTAGAAAAATTGTTGTTACTGACATGACAATATTTAAATCAATCAAGTCATAAAACCCTATTTGCGGTTGATCTGTTTTTTTCTCTCTCCTTCATATGCTGTTTACCCGTGAAATTAGAAGTCAGAACTGTAGCAGGCTGACCACCGACATACTTTCCATTTCCAGATAAATGCTTTTAGAGATATCTTCAGAAAGCTTTTTAATCGACAAATCTCTCAAAATAGAAAACCCCCAAAGATATTTACAGTAGGACCACTTATGCTGCTACAAAAAAAAAGAAAACTTGAAAAAGCTAGACTAGGCTGAAGTAAACAAATGACTATGGAAGAATTCCTTGACAAGAAAAAGTTATGGGACATCAGAAACAAGAGAAGAAAAAAAAAAGATTACAAGGGTTATTGCTGCTGACTCAAAACCTTTCTCACCTGTATCAAACACTGGATTTAGAAAGATACTCCATTTGTCTCATAACTACAATACACAGCGATATCAGATTTGTACAATATTTTTTTTAAAAAAAAACTCCAAAAGACGGTATGAGAAGAAATCACTAGAATAGTATCGATGACAGACACTTATTTAGCCAGTACTGCTGGAACATCATTTGTTCATATGAATGGTCATTAACACACACACACCATCCTAAATATGGTCCCACTTCCAGAAGCACACACAGCTGACCATATAAACAAGCAAATTTTAGTTGTTTTGAAGAAAGTTAAAATACCACTGGATCAAGACTATATAATTGTTAGAGGATGCCACTAAAATAGTTGTTAGATTTCTCGATACTGAATTACCATCACTATACTGTTTTATCCATACTCTACAACCATGCATTATTCATGCCATATTTGGGCAAAGAGCAGTAAGGGTATCTTCATATTAATCAATAGACAGTTGGTTATTTCCATGACCTTTAGGAACCAGGGAAGGTCACCGAACTCAGATTATATATATATGATAGAATGTGATAATGAACAAAGATGCCCAACATGGCATGTACAGTAGACAATATTTAAAATGTAAATCCATATCATTGAACCCTATCTAAAAAATACTTGTTTGCTTATTAAAGCCCTTTGAAGATGTCATGAAATTTGCTTATAAGAAAAATGCAATTTCCATTATAATTCCATTAATTTTAGCTATAGAACTCTTCCCAAAGCTATCACTAACATTACTTTTAAAGTGATTTTGATAACTGTGGATCAACTAAAAACAGCTATGCAAAAATGTTTACCAAGTATTTGAAAAATAAGAAAGCCTGTATTTCCACAGGCTTAGACCCTCATTTTTAACTGAAGTTCCTAAATGAAGCCAAGAATATGATAGAATAAGACATTGGCTGATAGATGAAAATGAAAAATAATAATCAAAGAAGAAGAGATTAGGCAAAGGCACAGGAGAAATGTAATCACAGACGCCAATACAGATGATGATAAACTTTAGTTGCTAAATCAATACTGACAGTTCCTAGACTTTGGTACTGCTAAGGAGAAATAACAATACAAAAAATAAATTCAAGCTGCCAGTTTTTCTACAGATCTGAGAGAACTAAAACAGAAAAAAAAAAACCTCTTGTTATAGAGGAAAGAGAAAAATATCTTACTCCTAATAGCCAGGCATAAAGAAAAAAATACTTCAAAAGACTGAAGCTGGCAGATGCATTTATGTGCACTCAAGAAACCGTCTCAATCCAGAAAACAGTGAAAAGTTGATGATTCTACATTATACCTTCTACAGACTTTCTCAATTGTTTTCAATTCGAGTTTGTAAACCAGTATTACTTTCAGTCTTTGGCTTTCTCATAGCTATGTTGGTTGGTTTACTTTAAGCTTTTGATTTCAAGGAGGAGATTTTTATTATATTTTTGAAAGCCTTTAGAAGTTCATGAATGTGTTAAATTTGGGATTTATGTATGTAGCACATTATTTCTTTTAATATTTTGTCTTTTCAATTTATCTAGTTGTGTATTAATTGAGATTTGGATATATGACCTACACTGATTAGTTAACACTGAACTTTTCAAGGTTTCAATTTCCACTATGAAATCTTTTCTTTTTTTGATTAAACTTGTGTACTGAATTTTGAAATATTACTTTTTATGTACGGGAGAGGGTCCATGAGGCATCACACACACACACAGTGTATATGCAGACTATACATGACATGGGGAAGGCGGTGACTGAATACATGCCTATGGGGGGGGGAGGGAAATCTTTGCCCCTCCCTCCAACTTTAAGCCAGATCGATACCCCAGTTGTGTGTTAGTCTGGATAAAATGATTTGAAAACCTGGTGTAATATGGAAAACGAACAAAAAAAAAAAACATTCCAGTCCAGTCTGTCTGTCTGTCTAATTCACTGTTATGAAGCCTGATAACCAACACATCCCTAGTTGAAGCGTCAGGTAGAATGAAAGCAGCCATGTTAAATAGGTCACTGGTAAAAATATTAACAACAAAAACACCCTGGACTTTGTAGTTTTTAACTCATTTTTCTTGTTATAACTTTGAATAAAAAAAAAAAAACAATTGCATAAAACAGCAAAAATTACTGAGTGGGCTGAGGCTGTGTGTACAAAATATTGTACTAACCATCACAAACTTTATTATTATTTAAGGAATGTCAATCAAATATAGCAGATGGGAAGGCATTAATGATTAGAATTTGAGATTTGTGATTTACTCCAATCCTGAAGGGAAAAAAAGAAAAAGAAGAGAGAACTATTACTTAATATTATTTAGAAATTAATTTTTAGAACAATCCTTCCACACCCAACCACCCTTCTCAATAGAGATTTTAAAATAAGATAGCAGCCAAATGTGTGCATTCAAAGAAAGAATAGAGAGGGAGTGAGCAAACATCTCTAGGCCTGAGTACACCAGGAGAGCAGCTTTCCAGTACCTTTTATTTTAATTAAAAATGAAAAGCTATAAAATAATAAGAAAAAACTGTATTCCCAATCATCTGAATTCAAAGTTCAGTAATGTAAAAATACATCATGAAAACTTGAGTAAGAGAGCCAGAAAATTCAATAGATGGCTCTCAATGTGCAGATTAAATGGTTAGAATTTGTTTTTTCTAAAACATTCTGGTACCAATAAAATTAGGAATTCTATTTTAAAAATATTAATAAAAACTCTTTTATGAAGCTATTACACTGAAAAAACATACAGTAACAGAAAAAATACAGGGGAATCCACTTAGCATAAAAATTAATATAATGCAGATTTGATCAAAATTCCAGGCTAAATCCGTCTATATTTAAGCCTAAAACTTTTGGTTAGAATGAAAAATTTGGCATTCCACTGTCTATTGTTAGTTAATATTACTTTGGATAATACGAAACATTGCCACCCTTCTTCCTAGCATCACCACAAATGAGACGTGATACTGCTTTCCTTTTGTTCTAAAATAGTGTATAAAAATTCCTTTGCTGTGCATGTCAAACAATACATTTCCATTGGTAATTCAAGAAATAAACTTCATAATTGGCTACTTGCATTGCTGAGAATAGTCAGTTTCACTGAGTGAGCACACATCTAGTACATAACAACACATCATGGCAAGGTGACAGAAAAATGCAATCTTTGTTGAAACCAAGGCAAAAAATCATTGTAGAAGTTGATGAAAAGAAACTCTCCAAGTTGTGGAATCCCCAATTCAACTGTCTGCCATCCTAAAGTCTCGGTAAGACCAAAGATGCACCAGTCTTGTATATCTTCAAACCAGAGAGAGAAAATGAGAGAGCAAGGGAAAGCAACCAACTCAAGCTGTTTTTTTGGTTTCATTAGGCATATGTCATGGGTGTATGCAAGCCAGCAAGCAAGAAAAAGAACCAAGAGTTGCAAATCTTATAAACACCAATGTTTATAAAAATGTGGCAGGCAAACAGTCAAAGGAATGGCCTATGTTTGGCACCAACAAACTGCCCGCCCTATGTGATAGCAAAATTTTAAAAATCTCAATATTTTAAAGGAACACCACCACTACCGATCAAGCACACCATCAATGCCAAAGATAGAATGATTTCTTCTATCTTAAAGTTAGTTAGTTCTTACCAAACATCACCGGTATAGTTCAACCTTGTGATCAGGGATTAATCCAGAATTTCAAAAGATGGTGGTACGGAAATACTTGATCCATATCAGTCAGACTGAGCACTTTCAGATCGATGTGTTAGATGCACTGTACATGTGAAACAGCTTGGAATGCAGCAACTACAAAGACCAGTGCCAACTGTTTACATTATTTCTGCTTTAACAGTCTGAGCCTGCTGCAGTCAGTGAACATTGTAATGCTGCCATCCTACTTGTAGACAACAGCATGCATGCCATAGCAGCTTCCTTACTATTAGTCTGTTAAATCAAGGTTTTACTGTATAATTATTCCAGAAAAATCAGCAGTAGTTTACATCCAACATACCTTTTCAGCTTCTGATCTCTTATCCATCTTTTCCCTATCTGTTTTGTGTTTTCTGTCAGCACCCTTTGGCTGTAATGAAGTTTGTGTATTTGTTAGTTTGACAAGACATTACCAAAACTAACTACATTCTGTCTGATAGTGGAAGATATCTCTGCTCAATAATTTTGTTTTATCTGGGGCTTATAATTGAAGATTGGTGAGAAAAATAAAACTTTATACATAAGAATTTTCAATTAATTCCATTGAATTGAAAGTACTGGCAACACTCTTTACAAGTCACAAAATTATGTACACTGCATGAAGCTCCATATTCACAAATATTTTCCCCCAGTCTTTACAACAGAGACTATCTGGTAATGAAGCATATGCCGCAGTTATCTGCTATAATGTGTTACTCATGTTACAATAATCCAGCGCTGATGACACCAACAGGAATATCCTCACTAGTCCTCCAAAAAAGAGGCAGAAGAAAATGGAGTGCCCAAAAGGAAGCCCACATGACCAGTTGGTAAAGAAGAGAGAAGCAGCTGTGCCAGGGAGATAATTGCAGATATAACTCAAACCATTACTCTAAATGCTCAGAGATTAAATGTCGTGCACAAACAAAACTCAATGCACAGAAATTCTAAGGGAAGTGGGTTTTCCACTAAATGTATTCAAAATTTACATTTTTAAAAAAATGTTAGTCCACTTCTACAAAGAATGAATATATTGTTAATTTACTAATATATGCTTAAAAAGAAATTACAGTAAATTCAATTCAGATTGTTTTTTTTTTGTTTGTTTTTCTTTCAACACAAAACAGCAGAGTAAAATTTGTTTTAAAAATCTACATACTAACCCTGAAATAAGGAGAGATGGCATATCTGGTCATTGTAAAGTAAAGAACAAACAAACTGGGCTCTTAGAAATGAAGTTTTTAAAAGCACTACACAGTAGTAGTTATCCTAATAGGACAAACGAACAATCTTCTAATATCAATACTGATGTTCTCCATCCTACCTTAAAGACTTTCACCTGGCACGAGGCACAATGCAGCAGTCTAGAAGTTTCAGAATCTCCATGTGAATGACTTTCCACTTGAATTCTAAATGGCACACCTTTTTCCCCACCATGTTTCTTTGGAGTGAATTCTGTGCTAATGCAGTGTATTCTAATATATACACCTGTTTCTTTCGTTGGATCCCATATAAACTCTGATGCATTCAGCTGACTGGGATCCAACCGTACATCTATCAAACCGTATGATAATGGAATATCTGCAAGATAAAAGTGCAAGTTAATTTTACAAAATATGCAATGCAATATATAAAAGCTGAAATGCAGATTCTCCTTAATACAATCAATACCTTTTAAGGTAGTAATCACAGATGATGAGACCGAATTAAGAAATCTAAAACTGCATGCTAACCTTTACCAAAGTATAATAAATCCTGATCATTGAACCTGATAAACACCTTAGAGAAATGGTCTCAAGTTTTGGTATCTATTAGATAATAGGTTGATACATAATGCAAATAGGTGCCATATTAAAAACTCCAGAGAACAATATGCAACACCCTAAATTCATAACATAGGAGAGCTTCCACGATGAGACACTGGACAGCAGGAGTCAGATACAATGATACAGATATTAACACCATCTTATTTAATGTTGGACTGAATAGAACTACAAAACAGTCCATGAAATGGACATAGACATTCTCTTGGTTAAATCATAAGGCTACAGCTGTTTTATTTTTTGTTTTTTTTTTTTAAAAAATTCATTACGAATCTAATTTTCATAAGTAGTGCACCAATATATTTGTAGATTTTTCTGGCCAACTTGATGCATGCATGCCTAAAGTAAAAATCTGGGATTAAAAACAAACTGTTGACTAACCCAGCACAGCATTCAATAGATAGTGTTAAGGCCATAATGCAACACTCTAGCGGTCAGAACTCTGAAACAATTTTCAGGTCATCAATGCACTGATTAACACAATTTGACTTCATTTTTTTTAAATATCAGACTGTCAAAATGCTAAAGTTTACATTTTCCCCCTCAGTTTTAACTAGATACTGCCACAGCTACTACATCTCAGTCAAGTATCTTAAATTTCACTCTTTTTAAAGCACTGAGGAACAGTGGAAACTGGTGGAAATCAATTCTTACACTTAATCTGCATATATCTTTGCACAAAATCTATCACCATATCCTCTATAAACTGGCCACAGAGATTGTATAAGTCAGTTTGAAAGTGGCTAAGCATCATTTAGCCCCAAATGAGGTGCCTCAGGCCAATGAAATAGTTCAAGGAATGACAGAGTGCCATCAAACTGACCAGTTCATTCAGAGACCTTGTTCAAATCACCAAGAGTTACAACCATCCTGAGAAGATAATTATTTTGTAGCCCTTACTAGAAGAAACTTTTTCAACAGAACGATTTCTCCAGAATTATCTCCAAAGAGCAATCGACCATAGAAATGACACAGGTAATTCACAACAGGCTTTAAGTTAGTGGTATGCAAACCAGAATACCACTGATACTGATGCATACCCCTCTAACTTGGTGGCACACGCCATGGGTAACACATCACAACTAGGGATTGAATCATTAGTACCTTGTTCTTTTTACCAACAAGTCTAGATTCTATCAACAATGGATGATGGGATAGAGTCTGGAGACAAGCTGGGAAATGATTTGCTAACTATGCCATTCCTAGCATGCAGCAAGCAGTCTGATGCTATGGATTGGCATTCAAATTGGCCAAAGAACTGATCTTGTCATCATTAGAAGGGAGTGTTCCATGACCAGTTTCAGATGCAGGGATTAGATACAGAGTTGTGCCTCCAACATAATGGAAAGGTCCCAACTTCATCTTTATGGATGACAACACCTGTCTGTTTTCTCAATGCTTGCACTTCAGATTCAGAAAATCACTTGTATGGTATGGCCTGCACGTTCACTGGACTTAAATCCCATATCTATGGTTGCCCAGTTTCTTGATCAGCTGATGATCCTGATCAAAGAATGGTGTAACACCCAACAACAGCTGGATCATCTTTAGTCAAAACCAAGATGTTTTCAGGCTTTCATCGGGGGTCAGTGGTGGTTACATGTTAGAGCCTTTTTTGCCAACGTCAATTTGCCTTTGGTTGTTTTTAGATTGGTGTCATTGCCATTTTACATGTTCATTTCAGACAATCATTTTATTTTCTTCCAATAATTTAGTTTAGCTTCCACTGATCCAAATTTTTTAAATGCAGAGTTTATACCAATGTACAGGACCTCTTCAACCAGAACACGAACATGTCTGAACAGATCACACAAGCGCTGCAGACTTGGAAACACTTGCTGCTTAATTTCTGAGGAATATATATATATATCACCAATTATTTCCAAATTATACCTTAAAAATGTCATATATATATATATATGACGTTAATAAATATATCATGAGCATGGCTTTCATTTCTCAACATAGTTAAGCACGAATACCTTGGTCACAAAGAATATTTTCTACCCCTGATATGCTGATACCTATCTTACCAATGTCTAGTAATCTCTCTCCTGGCCTTGTTAGTCGCCAAAGTTCTAGCTGCTCCTTTTCCATGTACTGTAACCGCCTCTCATGAAAGCAAACTTTGACAACACTCTTAAAGAAAGAAAAAACATTTTTTTTTGTAATGATAAAATCAATAAAGATCAAATTGAAAAATTTCAGAAACATTTAAAGTAGCTAAGAATTGATTATCAGAACCTTTTTTACATTGCAAAAAATAATATTCAGTCAAAAATATGCACTGCAATCTAGTTTTCTCCTGGACCAAGGTATTTTTTCTGGATAACTTAATTTTTTCTCAACAAACTGAAGTATGCAAAGTGAGATTGATATATATATATGTGTGTGTGTGTGTGTCCTTTCCAACATCAGGATTTTTAACAGTAATTTGTTGGAAACTTCCACATTAGCCTAAAGTATCATACACAGCTTTTTATCTTCCCTTTGAGGTCCATCTCCTCTTCATTTACGGAAAGCACTATTGGTGGAAGAGTCCAAAATTTCCTGCTCTGAGAGAACTACAATATTTTGAATAAAATGCTGGGGGAATATACAGAACTGTGTAGAATGAGCATCTGAGGCACACACTCTAGCTGAAGACAGAGCTCTTTGAAAAACAAAGTGACTAACTTCATGAAATAATTGCTTTCTGCTCATACCAACAATTTAAATTCAGATAAGTAATTATTTGGATATCTGATGGCTGGGGGTGACACAGAGACAGTTTCCTCCTTTACAATTCACTTCATTCAAAGATAGAAACAACAATAAGATTTTTTCACAAATGTGTGATATTTAAAAAAAAAATTAGCAAAAAGGAAAAAAAAAAAATCAAAATAAATCTGGACAGATATTCACTTTCTCCTGACTGTTGAACCACTGACAACTTCTGGTGGTTGAAAGTACTAAAAACATAAGGCTTTTTAGTGTTAGGAAAGTTGTTTTTTATTTTAAAAGAAACAAATTGTTTGCAATGCAGCAAATAGAAATTCCTTAAATAAGGTGGGTTTTCACACATACAGGAGAAAAAGGTGATATTCTCAATGCTGCAGTAATCAGAATTTTATTCAATCACTAATCAGTACAAATCTGCACTACATGCTTGCTGAGGTTGCTTTATATATATAAGTTAATAACTTACTTTAAGGTATTTGCCTTTAAATGCAGACAAATCCCCCAGTTTCTTCAACTTTATTTCGTAGGACTGGCCTGAAAACAAAATGAAACAATTTTAGCCTTTGAATAAAATAACTGAAAGAAAAACAAATGTAGTTTCAGAAACATAATAAAAAAATTGTAAGTTAGCAATCAAGAACAAAAAATACAAATGTGTTTCTATTCCAGTTTCACTCAGAATTAAAAAAAAAATTTTGACAAAACTTTCAACTGAGGAACAGATGCTTTAAAAAATTTGCACATTTCTAAATTTTTAACTTTCTGAGGTGCACTTTGCACCTACTACCCTTCAAATTTGTATTACTCAGCCCAGGTTGAGCCTTGAGAGTTATGACAGTACCTTCCTCATTAATTTAATCCTTTATAATGACAAATCTGCATATCATTCAAACACCACATGTTCTGCATTACAAGTGTGTTGACTAAATATATAGCCAATTCAACAAAAAATATTAGTTTCTAGGCTGGGGTACAAATGTTTACCCCAAGTGACAAAAGTTAACATGGTATATAGAGAGTTAAAAATATTTGTTAGTGCCTCTTTTGATGGATATAGAAAATTCTATCAGAATAAAATGAGCACTTATGAGAGTAACAGAAGAACTCATGTTACCTTCAAGGCTATGTGGTTAGGTTAAATAGCACATCATGAGACAAGAGAACTGTTAAAATGTTAAAGATGCCTTATACAGGGGGCAATTGTCATTTATCCACATTTATACAAGGAAAATAGTATAAAATCTTAGGCTTGTATATGAAATGGTGCAAATAATTGGCCATCAATGGTTTAAGGAACAAACCAAGAGTCCTAGTTCGCCAGGTAAGGTCCAAATCATGTACAAGGCTTGCAAACATCACCAATACTGTAAGTGTTATAACACACATCTCAATGTTATTTGCATAAACTGACGGAAAGCAGAAAAGATAGAAGAAAATATTACTGCTCATTGGAAAAAAAAAAACAGATACTACAGAAAAATTTGAAAATGAAAAGGAAAAAACTGGCAATGCCAGCAACTCAAGGATGCTTGTAAGAATAATGTGTTAGCAAATGAAAGTTAGTGAAAAAAAGTGTTTTTAAATCATGAGTTTAAAAAAAACCATAAAATCTAAAATCAAAGATAAAAAAAAGTCTGTTATGCTAGAACGAGGATAAGTTCATTAAGTATTGACCAGTCAAATGTAATAAACGAGTCTTAACTATTTTGACAGCCATGACCAAAAGTTTACATCACCCTAGAATTTTCTAATTTTGCCTGATAATGTAGAATTAAACCAGACATCAATGTATTGAAATGCATAATGCTTTGCAGTTCTCCACACATTTAATGGAAAAAAATGACCAAATTGAAAAATTTGGCAATTTGAAATATAACATGAAAATAGATTTCAAAAAGACCTTGTAACTCTTGACAACAAGCATGACTCCATTAGAAGTATTCAAAACCAGACATATAGAAGTGGTCATAGGCACAGTGTCAAGCTACACGAGTGTGATCTGAAGACAGATTTTAAAAAAAAAATTACTATGGTGATGCAAAACTTTTGGTCATGGCTTTAAATGCTTCTCTAAAATGAATGAATCAGATAATGAAAACAGCAGAAAAGAGCCAAAAAATGTAGGGTGAATAATAGATACAAAAGCAGATTCTTCAGAAAAACAAAAGGTTACAGGACTGATAGAAAAAAACTAGCATCCAAAAATGTTAAAAGGTGCAGAAAGTTAGCTAGCTATAGTTTATGCTGATAGCAGAGGTATGAAATATTTGAAAGATGATGATTAGAAAGTCTGATCATGGAGGAAATAGAACCCCAATATGGTATTCGATGATTTTGAGAAAATAACCAACCATGTAAAAAATAGTTGTTTTGCACATTAGGCTTTTCTTATTCTGAACATTCTTCTCTGAATCGGTGACCTTCACTTTGCATAAACTCACTCTGCTATTCTTTCTTAGATAACAGTAATTTGTTTCCACATTAATACTCATTTACCTGCTTAACATTTTTTTCAATGATGATTATTCATTTAAAAATAGTAGTCAAATTTCCACTTTACTTATTTGGTTAAAAAAAAATTAAAACTTTTGTTATTTAATGAAGCATCATTAAGAATCCTTGCTATCATTGTACAATCATATTATGGGAGAGATGATGCAGAAATCTCCAATCTTTTAATAGTTTACAGACATCATAAATATGCTGCAGTTTTCCTACCACTTAACTATGTTGTTTAATGCAATAAGCAAATATCAATAACGCTCAAGCTACTAACAGATGTTCAAAGGAAACCTATCTACATACATACCTGCTAAAAAAACTATCTCCCTATATATATTAAAAAAAATAATTAAAGTTTGCTTGTTCTTTTTAATTAATGCATCATAAAGATTCAGCAAGTATGCTTACCTTGATTTAGGTATGTTAAAGTCTCTTCATTCATCTTTACAGCTGGTGATGTTGCTGCACCTAACACGTACTGAAAACTAAACAAATTTTACATTAACATATGTTAATCTAGTTAGCTCCAGGTTACGCATAACATTTAATACCAATTAACAAAATAGAATTCTACCAAAACACCAATTTTAAAATAAAATCCTGGAAAAATATTTTACTAAAACATTAATATGAATTTCTAAATTTGGGGGAAGGGAGAGAATTCTAGCTAAAGATTAATAAATGTAAAAAATGCAGACCCAAGAAGTATGCAACATACTCCAAACCTCTCAATAAGTTATGCACATTCATAGCAGGTGGGCCTGCCCATATGACAAGCAATACTGCCTCAGGGACCAAGTTAGCAGATTACACCTAAGATTCCCTACATTCTTGCCTAAAGCTGCTCTTTTGGCAATAAGTGCAGTGAAAGGTGGAGGGTAAGACAGAAATGTTTTCTTTCCCCAAAGAACTGCATGTTCACCACTCTGCTGTACTGTTATACTTCAGGTATCTGAGATATCCGCCAGATATGTGAAGAGGTTTCATCTAATAATAATTTTTTTTTTTTTTTGGATAGAAGCATAAGTGGTTACTTCAAGAGCACTGCTGATATTGTCATGGATGGTGTTGATATCTAGAACTCAACCTATTATCGCCTTTTAGCAAGTGCACATCAGTCTCACATCACATAAAATTGATGAAACTGAATATGATGATCTTGTCTGAGTGTGGCAACTCCAAGGAGCATAAAATGTGTTGTTTTGATTGTTTTTTTTAATGTAGGACATAATTGGTGATTTTCTACACTATCAAGCTACTCACCACATTTGTATGTCTATTATTTTTCAAGGAAAACATTTTATAACATTATGCCTAATAAGCTCTGCTTCAATAATTCAAGTCATTACAAGACAACATGAAAATACCTATAGGTCTGCTTGTGTGCAAACATAATAGTCAGTAAAATTTGTATATACCTACCCATTTTCTAGGTTTTCTTGTTTAAATACAGGCAGTGCAAGAAGAGCTTCGCTAGAGAAAAAAAGAAAAATAGCAAAATTAGGAATCCTACTGTTTTTAACTAAAACAGAATTTATGAAACTGTAGTAAAAATCCAATTCTTTACTTTTGCATGGTGAAATGCAGGAAAGCAGTCTTTCTAAAAATGTTTATACTGATATCACTTAAGTCAACCAAGTTTGGGCACAGATATAAAGAATCCCATATTTAATTTTAAACAGGATGGTTTGAAATTATGTAAATTTCAAAACTGGTTACACATTTATTCAGAATGTATAATGGAAAATTAGGTCCACCAAGAGCTGAGGTCAGTGACATTTGGCATATTCTCAACTATCCACATTAATATCCATATAGCATTTGTACAAGCAGCTCAAAAATTTTTTAATGGGAACAGCTTCTAAAGTGGCTTCCCTTTTTTGTCTTAAAATGGATATTAAGCAGATATTTCACAGCACTGACACATTTAGCACCCACCACTTTGCTCAGGATAGCATTCAAAATATTTACAAATCTAAATACAAAAAGAAAATTTTCTAACCATTGATACCTGCAAGTATTGCAGCACATTTAAGTCAGAAGATATCTACAGAACTATGCATCCAATTTTTCATATCCCGACATTGCATGTCTGCCATTTTGATGACCATGCAATACAGACATGACTGTTTGAGTCATGTGATTAATAACTAAGTACCTTTATCAGACTCAGCCACTTGCAATGACTGACAAATGTGCATTTGTGAATTGTAGCAATTGAGAGAATGGAGATCAAGACCCAGTTTTGTTTTTCCAAGCAACTGCTGAAATAACCCAAGGCAAGAAAACACAGGCTAAGTAGATGGCAGCATGAAACAGCAGCTCACAGCACTGCAGAGAGATGATTTAAAAAGAAAGAATCTACACCACATATGTATTTGCTCAGTGCATTTTGTAACAAGCACGTGCTTCAGAAACATTTTTGAGTACTGTTTTCTCATAAATTTGGTTAATATTCTATCCAAATAACTGCCATTTACAGTACAACATTGTAAGAGATATGTAATCCTTGAATATTAATTATTACAATTAGCAGAAAGCACAGTTGCTTGACATAAAAAAAATAATTTGAAACCTAACTAAATTTTATTGCATATGATTCAGTTTTAGTAGAGCCTAGTTGAGATAGAAAATAATGTCAGTGTCATACTGGCCAATGTATCTGCAATGGTGCTTTACTGTGAAATTAAGTCATGTGCTTTCTGTTCCAGGAATGTGCTTGCTGCTCTCTGTACCACGAAACTCAACTGCATTGGGTCCTTCACTATAAACATGGATTATAAGGCATCAACCGTTATGAAAGGCAGCATAGAAATAGTGTGAAAAGGAAACAGATATAAGATCATTAGTCAAAATTAAAAAAATTTGTCTACAAATAAAATCATGCCAACAGTCTTCCATTCTTCCAATTGGCATAAAATTGGTTTTGATGTCATTTATTTAAACATTTGAAAATTCAACAATTTATTTTTGTAAATAACGAAGGTATATTTATAGTGTTACATATAATTATTTTGAAAAAATTGAAAAAATAAAAAATTCCTAAAGGCTAAGAGAAATATAAATTTAATTTTTCACAGAATAATTCAGTTGCTTCATCTGTCTTGGATTTTAATGTGTTGATCAAAATGTAGGATCAAACCAGAAAATGCATAACTTATCCAGGCTTTCACTGTGTAGAGGCTTCTTGTTAGGTGACTTAAAGAAAAAAAATGCACAGAAACTGGTTGTGTGCCTTAAGACGTTTCTTTGCACTGAACTCTTCTAGTGCGTAAAATGGGCTCAAACTAAATATTAATGTTTAATCATGGATATATCTGATGGGTCTGCTGCAAGTAGTGTATGAAAAGAAAATGAACAATCAGTGCTAGTGGAATGGCTATGTTTGGCAGTCAAAATGGTGACATGCAAAGCTTGATCATATTACCCCTAAAACAGTAGTTGACATAGCCATCCAAGACTTTGTAGTCTTTCTAGATAACTGTAATTGCTTATACTTGTAACCATTGTAGCAAATCTTTGAACCATATTTAGTCAAACAATATTTCTTTAACCCTCCTTATTTTGCTTGTACTACCTGGGATACATTTGCACCCTAGCCTAGAAGCATTAGTTAGTATGTTGAATTGGCTGCATTTAGTCTACTCAATCATAATGCAAAACACAGGGTTGGAGTGATACAAATTTGTCATCATAAAAGATTATATTAATGAAAATAGTGTCACAGCCTGTGCTGAATGGAAATTCGAAAGGTAGCGAGATTGAAAAGGATGGTATACAGAGAGATAAAGAGGATTCCATACCTACACAGTATACTTCATGACAGGTCTAACAAACATTTTACCTGCCTAGAACTTCAGCAGTTGAAAAAATGGTTCCATTTGACATACCCAACACTACTTTGGCTTTACTGCATACATATCCACAATGCTGTTGACTCTCAATGTTTACAAATTTAAGGAGCATTTTAAAGTCTTTTTAATCTACCATTTATTTTTGTGAAGAATGGCTGAACAGATTTCCTAAATCCAAAGAAAATAAAAAGGTAAATTAGTTTAAATGTTTTTTTTTTAAATAAGAAATCTAAAAGAAATAACTTCATACTCACACATCACCCATTTATCATGGGATATTAAGTAGTATATACAACTAACAAATAGTTAGAATGTCAACAGAAGTTTTTGTTTTAATTTTCTTACAAACAGGTAAATGTTTGACATGACTGATGAGCATAAAAGACTAAAGATTAAATAAAAATTGGTGCAAAAAGTTAGTAATTATATGCTGCTACAGATAATAACTTTATATATATATTCCTACTTCCATGCAATATGCTGTGTTCAGTAGTGAGCTTTAGTGGGGGTGCCAACCTACCTCATATTATAAGTTCCTGTTCCCAATTCGGATCCCAGACCCGAGAGAGAACCGTCAAAGTCAGCTGCCAGTCCTCCATCTATGTCCCACGATGTTAGGCCATGGATAATTTTTGAACGCTTTCCTGCAGTGGCTGAGTCCTCCATCCAGTTCACTGACATTGTCCTCCACCCGGGGTATTTCGTCAACCTTACTCTCAATTACACGCTCAAGTTCTTTCCTCAGTCGGTAGGAAAGGCCTAGGAGAATTGACATTAATTTAGAACGACATAAACCTAAACAACACACATGTATGTGTGCGCGTTATATATTTATATATGTATTAGTGTGAACTATATGTGTGTGTGTGTGTTACATATTTATATATGTATTAGTGTGAGCTGTGTGTGCGTGTGCGTTACATATTTGTATATATGTATTAGTGTGAGCTGTGTGTGTGTGTGTGTTACATATTATATATATATATATATATATGTATTAGTGTGAGCTGTGTGTGTGTGTTACATATTTATATATGTATTAGTGTGAGCTGTGTGTGTGTGTGTTACATATTATATATGTATTAGTGTGAACTATATGTGTGTGTGTGTGTTACATATTTATATATGTATTAGTGTGAGCTGTGTGCGTTACATATTTGTATATATGTATTAGTGTGAGCTGTGTGTGTGTGTGTTACATATTTATATATATATATATATATATATGTATTAGTGTGAGCTGTGTGTGTGTGTTACATATTTATATATGTATTAGTGTGAGCTGTGTGTGTGTGTGTTACATATTATATATATATATATATATATATGTATTAGTGTGAGCTGTGTGTGTGTGTTATACATATATAACAACAGACTACTGTAATCAGGGGGAAGGTCTTTAAACCAAGAGGCAGTTCGATCGAAATACTTAAGGGGGTGGGGGAGGGTAGGAACACCAGGAAGGAATGTTTACGACCAACAAACACCTTAGCAGCAGAGTGGGAAACGACGACGACGACGACGACACATCAGGACAAGAACCGTGTCCACCACCACCCAGTCAATCAGTCCATCCCGTCCCGCAGCCAACCGAAGAGCGCGCGCGCGCGCGCTCTCACACACACACACACGGTGCACCACGTGCCATCATCAATCAGGTGCGGCGATAGCTCCCGAAATGTCGCTCGACAAAGGGTCGCCGCGGTGCCGGGCAGCCACACTTACCCCGCCGAGTGCTGTAGCTGGCTGGCTGGCTGGCTAGCTAGCTGACGCCATCAGCTCGACGACACCAGCGCCGAGAACTACTTTCCCCGGACATGGCGGTTTCCCTCGCGTCGTAAGTCGATTCCGTTGTCGTTTGACGGCGGCGAAGGTTTTCCGAGGGGAGGGGAAGATACAAACGCGCGCGTGAAGGCGGGGAGAGGGGCGACCCCCGAAACCTCCACCGAGCCGGCTGCTTTATTTTGTTCCGAATTTCAGTGTCAGAAGTCATGCGGGACCTCCGAATGTAGCGCAGTGTGTGAGTGAGCTCGCCACAGCAACAGCCTAAGCACGCACACACACACACACACTTCCCAGAAGGACACACGCGCCTGTGACGTAATACTCAACAATAACAATAACAACAACAAAGTCAGGGTCATAATGAAAAATAACTGTACTATCTCTCATTGTCAGCTGCCCCTAACTCAGATTTTCACATTTACCCTTTTTAAAAAAAATCCAACGTTTCCCAGTTATAATGGATGAAGGTATCCGATTTATTATTGTTATTATTACTAAGTTATAGAGACATATATATATATATATATATATATATAATAAGATATCATCTGGATGAGAACCTCTCTAACAGGTCAGAACACCCTCACTCCTGTTGTAGCCCCTTAAAACACGAAACGCGCCATCATCGGTTCCAGTTAGGTGCAGAGGGGCAGGAATTCTGCGGACTTACGTTAAGGTCCACCTCCTCGAAACAGACGAGGAGGCGTTCAAGTGAAACCCGACCGGAAACCGTTACGGCGACGCTAACTTTCGGCCGGGTTTCCCTTGAACAATGCTCCCCGGTACCTGTCCTATGCGTTTATAAATGTAAGCGTCGGAAACGATATTAGATAAAGGGCTAAAGGGTTAACCGGATGTATTCGTTGCTGTCGCCGTCGTCGTTCGTTTTTTTTTTTTTTGTTTTCTTTTCGATTAATTATTAGCTTTCCAAAGTTTAAAAAAAACAAACAAAACGTTTAAAATCTTTTTTTCTGTTTTTATTATTATTTTTCTTAAGCTTATAAGTTGTAATTCCGTTTCTGTTTGTGTCTGGGGAGCAAAAGGACGCAAATTAATGCCGCATATTTGTTAGAAGGAGAGCTGACTTTCGCCAGTGGAGCTCCATCTGTTATCCCAGGTGCGTAGTTAGGGGAGTACACGTGCACTTTGACGACTGTAGCCGTCCGCGGCGCTCGGAGAAAATGAGTCCGGTCCCTCCCCCACCCTCCTGGTCAGAGAGAGGGGGGGATACTGACTCCTCCAACAAGTTCTGCTTTGTTCCGAAGAAAGGTTTATTATGCATATACAACAATAAACTTTACTTTTTCCTTTTTTTTTGTAACGTTAAAAAGTATCCATACCTTACACGCAAAGGTGTCTATCACATGACACCATCTATTGGTGAAGTGATCTCACTGCGCTTTCTTTTTTTCCTACCTCTCTCCGTGAAGAGCGCCGCACACGTGTAGCAGCAGCGTTAGGTGAGTAGAGGAGGAAGTTGTAATGGATACTAGATTCCTGTGTGTGCCTGTCTAATTCCAAATGTCTTATTAAGTCGGTTTCTGGCTAGTAATCAAAAAGAAAAATTTTTTGACTTTGATGCGCATGGAATTTATTATTATTATTACTACTTCTGGTACTGAATAATAATCGTTTGTTATTATTATTTTCTGACCTCGAGGTACTTTTCTTTAGTAATGTGCGTATTTACAGAGTCACCCAAAATAAATATCACCACCACCACCACCACCACCCGAATGCAAAGGCACTACTCCCTCTGTTGGGTTGATTATCTGATATGCGTGTCGTAGGTAAGAAGAGCTGTCGCATAGAGACGTCCCGAACAACGGTTGTCAGTAAGGTTGAATTAAGTCGGCTGGAAATATCAAGAGAGCTAATGGAGATAGAAAGTGATTTTGCATTAGTAAATATATAAAAATAAATATTTTTCATAATGCAAATCGCCTGTTGGACTTATCACAGTTTAGATGTAGCAAAAATGTTCTGGCTAGCAATCATATACTTTCAACCAATGCTCAAATTTGTTTTGGGAATTAGCTGAGAGCTTATGCCAGTTGTTGTACTCACAAACTCAAAATTATGGAGAATCTATGTGTATATGTGAAGAAAGATAATTATCAACTAGAGATTTTGTTTGTAACTGACAAAGCTGTAAATTACTTTTGGTAAATTATCATCTAATGTACTGTTCTTCTCTCAACTAAATAGAGCAGTTCTAGTGGGGGCTTTCTTCTTAGCTGGCTGCTTCACCCTTATGTAGTTAATGTTGGTGAGGAGGCATGGCCTGCCAGACTAATCACCTGGCTTGGTAAAACTTTGGAAACTTGTTATAGAAATGAAGCTAGATTGGTTGTCTAACCTATGTGCCAATACTCATTTCTTTTTCATTACAGGTGTACTTTTTTATATTTTCAAGTCAGTTGGTGCAGTTTCACTATGTTTGCAAGGTATAGTGAGTTTTTATTTATAAAACTATGCAGTGTTAGTACATTTAATATAGTATAGAATAAATTATGTCTGCAGATTGATGGGAAGTCATTTAATACAAAATACCTGTCCCAAACATTCTGGAACTCATTTCAGTGAGACCATACAATCAGTTTGTGACTAAAAAAATGAGAGCAATATGGAATTCAATGTCAATAACAACTAACTAATTCTCTATGTAATTATTTAAGGATACTCAATAAGTAACTTGCACATTAAATAAAGTGTCTTTAATTCTGCATTTGTTAAAATAACATATAAACATAAGTTTTCTAAATTCAAATCTCAAGCTCAGTTACATAATTCAAGCATTATTCATGTAGTCATGCTATTCAACTTATCTTTCCCTCTTTTTTTAGATAGTGCAGCAAATTAGAATTGCATCATTTAAAGGTGTTTTTTTTTAAACATTTTATAAAATAAACAAAAATTGTATTTGTGTATACCAAACTTGGCATCACTGGCCTTTATAATTTCTGTGTATAGATTTTTGTTTTCTGCATGTGGGATGTCAACCTTTATCGAGTTCTTATTCAAAAGTAATAAAGATTATTTCTGCTCATTTATAGACTGCCACCAGATTCCTGATTGTCTGTAAGTCTTGTTTAGTATTAATTTCCATCATTAATATGTAATCTCACATCCATGCTTAGTTAACCCAGTTTTCATCTGCATAATGATCTATGTTTATGAAGATTGGAAAAAGAGCATACATTAGCACTAGAAACAATACAATTTTTTTTATATTTGTTGTGTTCTATAGCATCTGCTAAAATCATAAAGTAGATCTAATTGTTATTTTTAAAATTTTAGGTTGCTCTACAGGACTCAGCTGGTGGTAAATTATTTGGTAAGTGCTATTTGATGTTTTTGAATTAAATTACAAACTGGCCTTTCTAAGTTGATTCTTTGTCGTCTTTAGGGTGTTTCAATATTAGGATATAGAACAACCAATAATTCAATATTTTGATTGTTTTAATCTTCCTTTATGTTTTTAAGATGATCATCCATTGATGTGTGGTGAAATTTTCTTAAACCCTATTATTTCATTTATGGTAGGCAGTATTAAAAGGGCTTGATAAACTATATGAAGAATTCAAAATTAGAAGAAGCCCTTTTGTTTATTTTTGTTGGTTTTTCACTATGACACATCTTCATTGTCTAAAAGCAATAATGTTACTATCCTGTTTTTGAACAGTAAGACTTCAACATATTTAGTGACGTTGATTTCTGCCAACAAATAGCCATAGCTAGCAAAATAATTGTTGAATTCTTCAGCTGCAGTTTTGTTACTTACATTTTATTTATTGACTTATTTTCTTTCTGTTTCCTCAGAGGTGTTCTCGATTTTCTTCAACTATGGCTGAGAAAGACATCTTGTCAGAGTCTGTTAATGGCAAAGGAGTTATTACCCTGAACCGACCCAGAGTTCTGAATGCATTGAATTTATCAATGATAAAAAAGATTTTACCGCAGATGTTGGTATGTAACTAGTTGTTTTCACCACATTATAAATAAGCATTCCATTTTGGTTGGACCGTGATGTTTGTTCTGCTATTGAAAATTACACTGAAACACCAAGGCTGTCTGCAGGGAAAGTACTCATTTAATTATTTTCATCTAAACATTTTTTTGCCATTTATTCTACCCCAAAAGAGAAAGAAAGTGCGATAAATACGAACTTATAATGATAATACAACATTTCTGCACTTTGATTTTATACAAGTGGGTGAATCAAAAGGTTGTTATACTCAAGAAGGAAAAAAAAAAGGCTTTCCCAGTGAACTCTTTGTAATAAGTGAAAATATGATTGCCACTATTAATGTGCTGTGACATATAATGGCATATTTTGTTTGACAGCAATGGGAGACGGATCCAGGTATATCTTTGATTATCATGAAAGGGTCAGGGGACAAGGCTTTCTGTGCTGGTGGAGATATACGAGGTAAGAACTCTTCTGTGTAAACTTCAGAGGAAGATACTCGAATAATACTTTTGTTAAAGACTTATCAAACCTAGAATGTTTAAAAATGTTACTATTGGCAATGGTATTGTAATGAACTTTGTGTATGAATTGTCTTTGCTGTGACATTAATTAGCCTTGCAGCCAATCAGTGCTATTCAGGATTATCCTGAATATGGCACCAGGAATATTTATTGGAAACGGTGATAAAAATACGATCTTTTATAAAAACGTGAAGATCACATGAAATGCATCTTCAAAGTTTGTTTATAGCAACCTATAAAAATTACTTTAGCTTCCTTATTTATTCAGGTACCGTCAACGTGAAAGAAATGTTTTTCTTGTAATTATTGTTGCATCAATGTAAATTGGTCTAAAAATGAAATTGACAGGCATCTTTTTTTTCTGGTTTGTGGTGCAAACTACGGGGATTTTCTGCTGCCCTGAGGTGACTAAGCTGGTTTTTTTTTTATTTTTTTATAGCTGTGGTTGAAGCTGGAAAAACTGGGGGCCAACTGTCAGAAGACTTCTTCTGGAATGAATACCTGCTGAACCACAAAATAGGTTAGCTGTTTTTTCTGTACTTAAAAAAAAAAAAAAAAAATTAAAGCATGAGGACGCAGGGTTCCTATGAGTCCTTAAAAACCTAAAAAGTACTTAATTTTTGAAAGCCAAAAAATAAATACTGAAAGGTCCTACAATTTTGGTAAAAGTGACCAAAAGTCATTAATAGTCCTTAATATTTGATTTCATTCAAAAGTTTGATGCTGACTTCAACGTATTGCGTGCGCGAGACATATGCAAATGAAATTTCTTCCAACAACGCTGTTTATGAGAGATTTTTATGACAAAAGGTGACTGAATCATCATGAACAATGCCTGAAAAGTGTCATTTCCAAGCCATGTGGCTTGATAATCTGGCATTTAAGGACTGGCAACAAAAAGATGATGTGGATTCGAAAAGTGCTTGGTGTGCTGTGTGCAAGAAACCTATATCATTGTGAAACCAAGGAGTGACGAGATTAACTTTCATGCAGAGGGCCTGAAACACAAGAAAGGTTAGTAGCCTATACATATGATTGGCTTTTCTAATTTCAGTGTGTTTTCCATGTATTTACAGACATCACTTCACTGGTACATTGGTAACCAATGTCTATGGTTTACATCATCCATGTATACGTGTACTATACTTGTACTCTGTCGTACACTGTCGTAAATAGCATGCTGTTATTGGCAGGGTAAATTCACCAAATCACATAAAATACTACTGAACGTCAATCTAAATGACTGAATTTTATCATTCCCTTGCTTATCATGAATGATCGTGAGTCTTTTTGTATCAGTATTTAAAACTAACAGAACAATTCTTGGAAAGTTCATCTAGTGATGCCAATAGTCATGATCATAGCCGAATACATCTACAGGCCTTTTTGTTTAGCGCGAGCGATTACTCCCACACATGCGGCTGATCAGATTTTACCAAATCGCTCTTGTGGTTGATCAAACTACTGGATCGTTCTTCAAGTGCTGATCGATGAACCATGTACATTTCTAAAAATAGAACTCGCTATGCGCATGCGTGTGTATGCTGCACAGCTTCAGTCGCTCGCTATCTCCTACACCAGGCAGTCGATGTCCACCGGGCCTACTCAGTCTGCACTCCACACGACGCGGGAATCCCTCTGGTCCTTGGTCACGTGCTGCAGAACTTTGGCCACAGCGCGCGAGGCCGACTGTTTGAATGAAAATAGTTGTTTGTTGCTGGTCCTGTCTCCTCTGCCGCTGCACACGAATCGTAGTTCCCCTGTTCGGTGCCGAACTCGCATCAGCCAAGGCCCGCAATGGAACGAAGAGAAATCTACATCAGTGTGTGAAAAGCTCAATTTCCATCATCTCCTGCAGGTTTCGATGGATGGGCCCAATGTAAATTGGAAATTCCATAAATTGTTGCAAGATCAGATCAGAACAGACTTGGATAAGGAGCTTTTGAACATGGGAAGTTGTGGATTACGTCTGCCATGGAGCCTTCAAAAGTTGTTTTGCTGAAACTGAGTGGAGACTGGACAGTTTATTACGTGGTTATGTATAGACTGTTCAAAGACACCTCTGCTAGACATGATGATTACACTGCTGCTACTGGCTCAGACATTTTTCCAGCCAAAATGTGTCAGCATAGATGGCTAGAAAATGTGCCCATGGCTGAGAAGGCTTTGAATATTGTAAATTATGTGGAGAAAGTAAAACTGAAAACATACCCCAATCCAGGTACTGAGTCCTGCACAACTGTACAAGAAGCTACTGGTGATGTCCTAATTCTCCCAAAGATCAAGATCCACTTCTTTCTGTATGTTGCTAAAACTTTGACTCTCTTTTTGGCATATTACCAAACTGATAAACCAATGGTGCCTTTCTTGTCAACTGACCTTGCACACACAATTAGATGCATTGAGGCCAGGTTTATGACGCCTGAGCTTCTGAAAGAGTCTTCTTCTGCCTATAAACATACCCAGCTTGATATTCATGACAAACAAAAAGAATTATGTGGATTGGAGAAAGATAGATGTTGGTTTTTACAGCTGACAATATGCTGAGGGAACTTTCATCAGAAAAAAGTAAGTGAAAGGCAGATGATGGACTTCAGCATGGCTGCTCGAAATGGGTTGGTGAAAATGATGGATAAGCTCTTAGAAGAATGTCCAGTGAAATATGCACTTGTCAGAAATCTTGTATGCCTTGATCCCAGGCAAATGGCTGTTGCTGAAAAAAGAGATGATGATCTGGAGAGATTCAGGAAGATTGTGAAAACACTTAATGATGCAGGTAGATTAGATTTGGAAAAGTGTGAAGAAGTCATTCGGCAGTCTGCACAGTTTTTGCACATGACAGTGTCTACAGGTCCAGCTGCTTTCAGGGATTTCAACAAGGATATTGATAGGGTTGGTTCATTTTTCTATTCTTAGCTGGCATCAAATGAATCTGCATCTGACTTGTGGTATGCTTTTCAGTTGTTGCTGATACTCTCACATGGCCAAGCCAGTGTAGAGTGGGGCTTTTCAGTCAACAAAGAAATGGTTGTGGAAAATTTGAAACAGGAATTATTGATTTCCCAGAGAATTGTATATGACCACATTAGAATAATGGGAGGTTGAACTCAGCAAAGAATTAATCCAGTCTGCACTTTCTGGCAGGCAAAAGTATCACACTTATTTAGATAATCAGCGAAAGTCGAAGGAAGCAGAAGGAAAATCTCTTAAGCAGAAATACCTGAGGGAGGAAGTAGATGAACTGGGATTACAGAAGAGACATTTGCAAACAGATATTGACAGCCTCATTAAGTGTGCACATGAACTCTTTGATAAAGCTGAAAGTGTGCACACTCCATTTTTTTTAACACAGGCAAACAGTTTTAGGCACACTGCACAAAGCAAGCGAAAAGAACTGGACAGTGTGTAGGAGACATTAAATCAGAAATTGGTATCACTAAGGTCTAGCTAATATTGGTGTGGACTGAAGTTAACAATAAGCATAAAACAGTTAATTGAGGAGGGGTCACCCATGTTGATCTACATTTTCATACTACAGAGTTATTTTTTCAGACCCTTCCCAAGAGTACATCTTCAATCTTGTTTTTAGAAAGTCAGTGACAGTGTGTAATGAACAAATGACATTCAGATACAAGAATGATAGAACATAACTTGAGACTCATAATTTGTGTATCTTTCAATGTTTTTACTTCTTCATCAATATTGGACACAAGTACATTTTTCTGCTTCTAAATTGGCTTTATACACAGGTGCATCTCAAAAAAAAAGTGAAACTTTCATATATTCTAGATTCATTACACACAAAGTGAAATATTTGAAGCCTTTTTTTGTTTTAATTTTGATTATTAGAGCCTAGAGCTCATGAAAATCAAAAATCCACTATCTCAAAATATTAGAATATTTCAAAGAGATCAATAAAAAAGAAAAAAGGATTTATAATATAGAAATGTCGAACTTATGAAAAGTATGTTCATTTATGCACTCAATACTTGGTTGGAGCTCCTTTTGCATGAATAACTGCATCATTGCGGTGTGGCATGGAGGCGATCAGCCTGTGGCACTGCTGAGGTGTTATGGAAGCCCAGGTTGCTTTGATAGCGGCCTTCAGCCCGTCTGTATTGTTGGGTCTGGTGTCTCTCATCTTCCTCTTGACAATACCCCATAGATTCTCTATGGGGTTCAGGTCAGACGAGTTGGCTGGCCAATCAAGCACAGTAATACCATGGTCAGCAAAACAGTTGCTAGTAGTTTTGGCACTGTGGGCAGGTGCCAAGTCCTGCTGGAAAAGGAAATCAGCATCTCCATAAAGCTTGTCAGCAGACGGAAGCATGAAGTGCTCTAAAATCTCCTGGTAGACGGCTGCGTTGACTTTGGACTTGATAAAACACTGTGGACCCACACCAGCAGATTACATGGCACCCCAAATCATCACTGACTGTGGAAACTTCACACTGGACTTCAAACAACTTGTATTCTGTGCCTCTCCACTCTTCCTCCAGACTGTGGGACCTTGATTTCCAAACGAAATGTAAAATTTACTTTCATCTGAAAAGAGGACATTGGACCACTGAGCAACGGTCCAGTTCTTTTTCTCCTTAGCCCAGGTAAGACGCTTGTGACGTTGTCTCTGGTTCAGGAGTGGCTTGACACTAGGAATGTGACACTTGTAGCCCATTTCCTGGACACATCTGTGCATGGTCACTCTTGATGCACTGACTCCAGCCTCAGTCCACTCCTTGTGAAGCTCCCCCAAGTTCTTGAATCAGCTTTTCTTGACAATCCTCTCAAGGCTGCGGTCATCTCTCTCGCTTGTGCACCCTTTCCTACCACACTTTTCCTTTCCAGTCAACTTTCCATGGATATGCTTTGATACAGCACTCTGTGAACAACCAGCCCTTTCAGCAATGATCTTCTGTGGCTTACCCTCCTTGTGGAAGGTGTCAGTGAGTGTCTTCTGGACAACTGTCGAGTCAGCAGTCTTCCCCATGATTGTGGTTGTGTGTACTGAACCAGACTGAGAGATTCATGGTATTTATACTGCATAAATAGTGATTTACTCAAACTCAAAACGGAATATTCTAATATTTTGAGATATGTTTTTTCTATTTTTTTTAGCTGTAGGCCGTAATTATCAAAATTAAAATTAAAAAAATGCTTGAAACATTTTAGTTTACATGTAATGAGTCTAGAATATATACAATTTTCACTTTCTGAAATAACTGACAAAAAATATTGAACACTTCCATGATATTCTTATTTTTTTAAATGCACCTGTATAGCATCAGTGTTAGTAAGATTCTTATTAGTTCTATTTGACATTCAGTTAAATGTCTTAACCCACCAGAAAAATGTCCACAGTGAAATACAGGCTATTTCTCAGTGTGGAGAATCCAAAGGCCTTCACTTTCATTAAGTGGGCTTGTAGAAGTACACCTGATTTGGTAACTGGGTAGGGCTAGAATTATGTTGCTGTCTCATAAAGGTTGTGGTATCAGCACTTGCACTTCAGAGTGCCCATTAATTACTACATGACATACTTCATCACTGTAATTGAAGTCTGTGATTTATGCAAATTTTTGTTTTTTAGGTCCTTACATTTTGACCGAGGGTGTCCTTAAAAGTAAAAAAAAAAGTTCTTAATTTTTTTCTTGATGTAAGGTGTATGAACCCTGGGACAAATTTTTTAAAAAAATCGAAAAAAAAAAATAAAAATATTGAAACAGACTTGCAAACTGAAGAAAATTAAATACAAAACAAACAGCTTCCCAGAGATGGTACTGTGCTTACATTCTTGAATTAACAGCATTTTAAATTTGTTAAATATTTTTGCAGTGTTTTATGATCGTCTTGCTTGGGTCATACTTTATATTTTCAACTTTATACTCTTGATCATCTGGTTTTATAATATGGAGTGAGATCTGATACGTTTTAGATAATCTTGAGATATCTTTATATATAGGTTGTTAGTCACGATGTTCTTTTGTGCTATCAATATATATTGCACTCTTTATGCTTTGTTCTATCAATAATAACATCTGTAAAGAGAAAGTTTTCAAGGTTAGAGAATAGGCTTAAAGAATTGACATGGATCTAATTTATAAAACTTTTGACATACAGGTTAGATCTATCAAAAGGTTTGCATTAAAGTTCATGCATTGTGCTACAAAAGCTTCCTTGTTTATTTAATAAATCTAGAATAATCATACTTTATAATACTTTAAATCTGAGTCTGGCATGCTCTTTTTGTTTAATTCATTATACAAATCATCTTTTGTTAATTCACCAGTAGGTACTTTACACTTAATAAAATTGTCAGTAAAAGACTAAGGAAAGACATCTTTTAAAGGTTTCATCAGTTGCATGCATAGATTGCTTTTGTTTTAGATTTGTTGCTCACCCATCTACACTCATTGTCAAATCTAAAAATCTAACTTTGGCACTTTGGTTACTACTTTATCATAGAAGAGATGTGTATTGTAATAAGATAAATTATGAAATATAATGTTATGTGATTTGGGTATCTAATATCTAAATTACATTCATGTTCACCACCACTAAATTGAGCATTAAGTGATGATGTTCTTTCACTTTATTTTTTAATCTCTGACAACAAATGGTTCATTACAGATCTGACAAAATTTAGAAGCTATAAAGATTGTGATCTTCATTTGATTTTTGAGAATTAAATAAATTTAGTGTACTTTTTAAGTATATTTTATAAAGATTTTGCCAACAGTATCTACTATTACTATATGTTTAAGTTTAAAGAGAACAAGTGTAGATTTTACTTCATCAAATACAATATAACAACAAAAGGATGGAATGTTCTATTGCAGTATTTTTTGCTATTAGTATGTCTACTTTCAGCAAAACATTTTTAAAACATGAATAAATTACAAAGGGTACTTTTAATTTAGATGCAAAGTTTTAAAATTATAATGTATTATTATTATATATTTTAGGAAATCTAAGTAAAATTGTCACCCCTTTTTTATGTTTTATAAGTTCTTTCTCCTTTCTCTAATTTAACAAACATTTGGGGCATATAAAGATTGTTGATTTACACATTCTCATTTGCTTTCTTATTAGTCTATATAGATTTTAATTTAGATTACAACAAGTTTAGTAAGCAAAAGATATGCATGTTTCCGTACATCTTTAAAATGTGTGATTATATGTAGTATAACTTTGTTATCTTCTTCAAACGTGCATAATAAATGAGATGTTTTTTTTTGCTTTCAAAGTTATTTTGTTTACTGAAACAAGTTAATTGATGCCTTCCATATTTAATTCAGATTCCTAGTTTTTTAAGTGTTTGGTTACCCTATGTGGGTGAATTTTATTATCAGTGGATGTAAGTGTGCAAGTATACAGCATATAAAGCATTTTACATCGTTGATTTAGATGTGCAATACAGCATTATTTGTTAAGTTGGGTAATTCTACATATGAATAAGCTCTAGGGATTGTATTCATATATTTTAACAAGCTGGATACCCTGACCGCTTTGTTGTGTTTTGTGTCGTGTTTTTTTACATTATAAGCTAACGTGTGAAAGTGATTTTCTTATTAAGTAAAAATGCTGTCAGAAAGCACACATACTTTAGTAGAATGTGCATTCACTTTTTCCGATTAGTTCCAATGGCTTTAAATTCTGAAAATAATATAAATTTAAATATAAAATTATAACATTTTTCTAGCTCAATAGATCTTTTCTACTTCTGGTCCTAGATGCTCTAAAAAGATGTACAACCATCAAGAGAAGTGTTGACGATTAGATACATCGCTAGTTGTGGGATGACAGTTTAGCGGCGAACGCTAAGAAGAAGAAGAGAAGTGTTTATAACTTTCACATTTGTTTTATTTTTATTTTAATGTTAGCAATTTAACGTCACGATTTTTTAAAAAAAAATTTTGTCTCAGCTTCTTTTTCATTAGTCTGATCAGCTTATGAACTGAGTCTGGGCGACTTAAATATTTTAGTTGTGTCCATTTATTTAAGCAAGACTTGGGGCCAGCATCTGTTCATTGCTGCCTGTATTTTTAAGGACCTTGATTTTTTTTATTATGTCAGTCTTCATCAAGAATGTTTTTAAAAATTGAGGTTCAGAAATAAAGTTTTAATATTTTAAAATTTCCTTTCTATATGTATTTCTTCTGCTCTAAGTCTTTTGGGATTCAAGATTTTTTAAATAAGAGAGATTTAATGTTTTTGTAAATTATTTTTTTTTAAAAATACAAACCAGCTCACAAGAGATTCATCAAGTTCAATAGGTATACTTGTCTTGTCTATTAATAGTTACACCAGATTTTTTGTCATACAGTAGTTAAATTCCTTTTGGTAAATTCTTAAAAATTAAAGTCAACGTTTTATTTAGTCATGTAAAAGTGCATTCAATACTTTTTTCTTTTAAATAGCTTGGAATAACTGAGGTATGGCTAAAATAAGAGAAAGTAGCAAGTTAGTTTAAAGGAGACAGATGGAGTTTGACACAGATAGATCTTATAAACTTCACGATAAAAATCATTGTTTTAATTTTCCACATGGCTGGACATAAAAGAATTCTTTAAATTAATGCATAAAACACTTATTTTCCATAACCTGATGTAGTTGTGTATGGATTCAGCCTTACCTTTTAGGTCAAGCCTCTAACATTCTATAAAGAAGTCATTGTATCAAATAGAACTTTTTGTAATGCTGTTCTATAATGTGCTTGGGGTTACAAATATCCTGGTGTCTTGTGAGGAAACTGATTCACTTTTCATACAGGCTGTCACTTGCTGATGGTTCCAGGTCATTAGCTATTGTGAATCAGCATCAAGGTGACCTATTAATACTTGATTGTTGAATTTATAACAGATGCACTTCCTTGACTGTGTTTGTGTTTTGATGGCTTCACATTTGTTTAAAGTGAAGTGGGTAAGACATGACTAAAAAAAGCTGGTATCTTACTTGGGGCTGCCTGGCACCTGGAACCTTGCTGACAAATAAGGGTGGCATGGATGCACATTCATCAATTAAAATGAATAAATGGGAAGGTGTTGCAGTAGGTTTTTAGATGAAGAAATTAAAAATTTTATAGAGGGGCTACCAGTATTTCTTTTGGGGCTTTGCTTAATGTCTTAGTCTTCCATGTTTTCAATTTCATCTAATGAGGGCTTGCTTTAATAGGCAAACAAGTTGTTCAGCTAGGCTCTATTGATTAGAGTTAGATTTGGAATGTTATGATCAACTGCACACGTCATGTTGGACATCTTTGTTCTGTATTATGATCTGGTGCATAATATGAACTATTTTGTTGGGTGGAAGCTTAAGTTTGGGGATCATCATTTATTCCTGAAGGTCACTTAGCTTTTGCGATGTAGTAGAAGAATGTTGGAATAGCCAGCTATCTCTTGATTAATATGAAAGATGTTCTTTACTGCTCTTTGTCTAAATATGGCATCATTAATGCATGGTTGTAGATTATGGATAAAAACGAGGTAATGAAGGTACAGTATTGAGAAATCCAGCAGTCTTGTTAGTGGCTTTGTCTCTAACAATTATATAGTCTTTATCCAGTGGTATTTTAACTTTCTTCAAAACAGGTAAAATTTGCTTGTTTATATGGTTAGCTGTGTGTGCTTCTGGAAGTGGGACCATGTTTAGGATGGTGTGTGTGTGTTAATGACCATTCATATGAAGAAATGGTGTTCCAGCAGTACTGGATTTCCAAATGTTGTTGTCATTACTATACTAGTCATCTCCTGTAGCATCTTTTGGAGTTTTAGAAAAACAGTTTTGTGTATATCTGGTATCACAATTTGATTGAAAAGGTTATAGTGCAATGGATGCAAATGGAGTATCTTCCTAACTCAGCTATCTGTTACAGCTGAGTGAGGTTATAAGTCAGCAGCAATCATCTCTTCTATTCTTTTGTGTATGGCTGTAGCTTGGTGATCTCTGATGTCCACAACTTTTTCTTGTCATTTGTACACTACAGCCTGGCCTGGGTTTTTCAAATTTCCTTTTTGTGGTAGCAGCAGAGTTCCTTTCTTCAGATGGTTGGTCATGCTGCTAATGTCTTTTCAGTTTTCTATTTTGAGAGATTTATTGATTGCAATGCTTCTGTTTAGCATTGATGAAATCTTTCTGAATCATGAAATAATTCTATACAAAGTTTTTTGAAGACATCTTGATTTTTAAAATATCTATGCCTAGGCACTTATCTGGAAATGGACAGCAGTCAGCCAACTACAGTTCTAACTCCTAATTCCTAAGTTAAATGATATCTGAAAAAATTGACCAGCCACAATATGGATTCTATGACACCAATGATTAATTCAACTATTGTTTTGTCATTAACAAGGGCTGGCTGTAGTTATTAACTTCAGCTATAGTAAAAGCAATAATGTTTACCTTTCCTCTCAATACAGTACACTCCCAACAATCATTCTATATATCGCCCATCGTGGGTTAGGTATTTTTTTATAAGGGAAACAGGATCAAAATGGCAGCTGATCACTCATCTAGTTATTATTTTAAAGGACATTTACTTAAATTAGCAATGTCTGACCAGTAAACACAGGTGATAGTTCTAAGAAGGTAAAAAAAACAGTGACGAGGCTTTTTATATCATGAAAATCAAATCTTATACAGGTTGCTTACATTGGCATACACAAAGTATAAACATTCCTTTATCGAAACAAAATTTCAGATCTGTTTTTGTAAAACAAATTGATGATACAGTGAATTAATTCTCTCTTAACCAAAATAATTAGTGCACATTTGGTCAAAGGATGATTTTGGTAAATAGGAAGTCAAATTTTATTAAAAGGTTAGGTACATTTTCTAAAAAGATTTTTGGAATCTAACAGAATGGTTTACTATATGGGTGAATGATAAATAAATTGGATAAATAATTTCAAATTTATGATGATTAAAAAAAATTAGAAATATTCAACATGATAGTGTCTTACACTAGCCAGTGCATTTTGACATCTCTACCCTCAGTTACATCACTTTTGGCACCTATTGAGACAAACACATTGCAAGGCATGAAACATTTCTGTTAGGTGATGTTTTTTTGGGAATCAAATCAGCTGGCAAAAATTTCTGGTGAACTAGGATTTACTGTATGTCTAATTTTTAATAATAATGCTTTGCAATGTAGGGCACTCCATGTGATGAACATCTATGTCTGATTTCACTCATTTTTTAAAAAATATTTTTCAAAGTTTCTCTATAATATGTATCTTTGTTTATTTTTTTACTTCCATCAAAATAATACATTAGCAGAATGTTGCAGTATATTACAAGTTCTCAAAGTTTATGTAAAGTATGTGATTATTAAGGGTGTTTTTGCTCTTTAATTTTCATTAACAAATAAACTTTTATTGTTAAGATTTGGGGCAAGGGAATAGATTTTGGACACATGAGGTTTCCCGTCTACATCTGTCTCAGTGGGAAAGAGAACCAGCCAGCCAGCCCTTTACATCTGTTTATTTTCTTGCTTGTAATGATATTCCATGCACAGAAATAAAATTTTAGCTTCCTGGTAGGTACAAGCCAAAAATTCTATTATGAATTTGACTAAATGGGCCAATTAACTAGTAATTGGCTGCTTTTGTTAAACAGCACATCCCTGCACAGAAATATCAGTAGAAGGATATTTTAAGAGTATCCTAAAAAAAAAGGATAACTGATTGTTGGTTCTCACAGAAAGGATCCAAAGTGTTTATCTGGTCAATCAAAGTGGCTTAAATTTAGTTGTAAAATATCGTTAAAATATCATAAACATAAACATAAAGCATGTAAAATGTGAGTAGTTTGCCGGTATTGTTAATCTGTTTCTAGGTATGACATCAAAATGTTAGCAGAAACAGGTGCTAGAGGTGAGCCCACCATGGCAACAGCACCACTTAGAATGATCTGTTGACAAAACCAGATTATCTTCTGTACCTTTTATAAATAGGACCATTTGTTCATTCATTCCTTTTCTTTTATTAACTTTATTTTTTAAAATAATAATACTTTTACAGTAATTCTAGACTTGATTTATCTGATAACTGCTGATTCTAGATGCTCGGAAACAGGATTGTCAAGAATTTGATTTTTTTGATGTACCTTGATTTATATATGTGCACACATGCATATACACAGTAATTTTAATTTGGAATAGTAAGGTCTCTAATTTGAACATAGTATGTAAAAACTGTATATGCCTTCTGTACTGCTCTTCCAAGTAATACTGGACTCTCAAATCTGATTAATTGTTTTTTTTATGTTTTTGTTTTTCTCAAATTTCAGGAACCTATAGACTTCCATATGTTGCAATTATTGATGGAATCACAATGGGTGGGGTAAGTGATTTTTGCTTTCTTTCCAATTTGATAAAGGACACTTCCATAGCACTATTAGTATAATCCTTTGTAGTTTTTAAAAGTCACATGAAATTTGGTACAAAATGAAAGGGTTAATTACTTGAGGTTACAAAAGAATCTCCCAGTGCAGCAGTCAGATGAGTGACAGTTTGGTCAGATCAAGTGAAATTCTTTGGACACATGCCTGGAAAAAATGAATTCTTCAACACTTTACAGTAGGGATGTGTGTTTGTGTATAGTTTAAGTGGTAAATTATTATTATTGCTTACATTAGATACTTTATTATTTCACTAGAATGATGTAACAGGTGCTGGTCAGGTAATTTCTTAATAATTTAAGGACATCTCACAGCAGGGAGTTAGAAAGGGGAAGGTGTGAAGTACTAACCTTGGTGACTGAGTGTACAGTTACCTGGGTATGTTTGGGGGCTCCTGATTGGTGGACATAGTGCAAACGTTAGTAAGATGTTAACCTGTGGAACCTTTACCATGCACACCAGAAAACCCCTACTGGAAGTCTTTCATCTTTAGATGTGAGATGAAACCCACAAAGCCAGCTGGTGGGGAAAAGCAAAAAGAAATTATGCCAGCTAAGCAAACCAAATCAAGATAGTCCTGACCTGGATTTGAACTCTGGCCTTCAGCTTACCATTCTAGTAGCTTACAGCAGAGCCACCATGCTGCCCAATGAAACATTAAAGGGTTGCATTGTGAAATTATTATAAGTTGCTTTATAAATAACAGAATGAGTACATTGATTTTTTTCAAATTCATAGTTGTTTCCTAGTATGATTTACCTGGAATTATTATACATAGAATCATCACCTGCTGTGGCTAAAAAATTACCTGCCTTTTTATCACAGGCCAGTCAATTTTTTTAAAAAAAAATCACTACAAGGTCAGACTAATGTGACATAACAATCTAGTTTATTCTTGATTAATGAGTTTGTTAATTATCTTCTTACCCTGTAAAAAGACTACATTGAATTTAATTATTTTTCTTATGCAAATCATTTTTTCACAAACAATTTAAAGATAAAGATTTCTTCATTAGTCCCCATCAATGGCCACATCATAGGGGCAAGTGGTTCGTCACACCTGCTGGAGACCATGTGAGGGAATACTTGGATCTACTCTCCAAAAACAGCACACTTTGATTTGAAGAAATTAGAGTCAACAATTGGACAGAGATTTTAACAGGCTAGCCAGAGTATTACAGCTCATGCATTTTCTAACATTGAATTGTTGTCTCTTGGGAGGACCTTGAGAATAATACTCTGAAACATCGGGGAGACCATGAAGCAAGCAATCATGCAAAATTTAAGTAGAATGCCTAAAATCATTCATCAAATTTAAATTGTACAGATGCTGAGATTAGGTTAACTATCCCTCTATTTCTTTTGTTCTTGAGCTTGAAACATTCACTAACCAGAATGTATTGCAAGCAGGCATATTTAAAGGCATATTTTAAAGTAAAATAAACATGTATGAAGCAGGAAACAAGTAATTTTTTTTAAAAGGGGAATTGCATTATAAATGAAATGATCTTTGCTTTTGCAGGGTGTTGGGTTATCTGTTCATGGTATGTTCAGAGTGGCAACAGAGAAAACAGTATTTGCCATGCCAGAGACTGCCATTGGTAAGATGATGATACATATCTGAATCAGTGAAGATCATCTATGCACTTCAATTTCAGAGAAAAGCTAAAAGAAGAGAGAAGCATTTAGTAATTTAAAATGATTTTTTAAATTTGTATTCCACCTAAGGTTTTCTTTTCCACTTTGTAAAATTTCTCTAAAAGAAAATATAAATAAAAACAGGTTCTGGTTAGAAGTAATTGGAAAACAGTATAAAACTATTACTGAATCATTAATCAGTAAATTAGTTTGTCAAATAAATTAGCACTTCATAGATATGTACTAGGGACATTCAAATGAAACTTGACCAGATACAGTTATGGTGATGCTATTTCAGCCAGATTTTGGATGATGTTTCTACTAGTCTTCATTTGTTTGTGTTTGTATTACATGTATATACTATCTCAGGATAGAATGGAGTTAAACCCATGATTATTCATTATTTTAGTTTTATATACCTTAAATCACTCTGAAAATAATTTAATGTTAAATATTTTACTGGAACTACAATCAGTTATATTGTTGTTGTTTTTATGATAATTTTTCAAAAACATTTCTAGTTATGTAAGTTCATTGTGGATATATAATCAGTTCTGGTGATTTCTTGTTTAATACCACGATGGATGATGAAGAGAATAAATTAGCAAAGTGGAAAAGTTGGATTCAACCTACATTGGACTTACCTGAGCATGCAACTTGAAAAGGTTTCCAGACTTTTAAATAACTAAACCATTACATTTTGTGCCTGGCTTCTTGAATAAGTATAACTCCTGGAGAAAAAGGTTAGACAAGTGGTATTGCCAAGTAAATTTGTATAGGTTTTCAATTCTGTTTCAGTCTGATTGCTACTTTGTTGTTATGGCTGCAGCTGTTCTAAAAAACTGTTGTTACTTTGGAGAGTTTTATGGTTGGCTGGGTTTTTAATCATTAAAATTCCCATCAAACTGAATTACCAACCACACGTGCACACGCACACATGCGCGCACATGTGCGCCTGACTTGATGTATAAGAGACTGCAACAAATGAATCTACCTTGTAGGATTTTGTCCAGGTGAGACAACTTCTAGAAAACAATGTGATGCTCTTACAATAGCAAGACTTTGATGAAGTACACAAAACTACATCACATTTTTCTTGCCTACATGGACAGATGTGCATTATACAGATAACAGAAAAATTGTACATTGTCTATAAAATACAAACTGAACAATTCGTGTTTCCTGCCTAGGGGTCTTTTTAAAAAAAATTATTAATAAAGAGGCATTGGCTGTGTTGGACAGTGATGTCTTCAGCATAGTGCTGCAGTTGTCTGCTGGAAGGCATTGCTAATTGTGTAGGGTGTTAATAAGGAGGCAGTGGCTGTGTTGGACAGTGATGTCTATAGGGGAAAGCTGCAGTTGTCTGCTGGAAGGCATTGCCAGTTGTGTAGGATGTGTGACCTAGCAATTCTAACTTCAATGAGGAAAAAGCTTATGAGAACTCTTCATTTTTTTATAATTGGAAAAATAACTGAGTATCTGGAGGAGCCCCAAATGGTCAGTTAAAGAATAAGAGTGAAAAATAACATTGCTGAGAAGGGAGGGAGGTGCACCAAATTGAGCAAATCGCGACCAGGATTCAAACTTGCGTCGGTCTAGCCACTGGACAACTGGCCAATCATAGTAAAGTTGGTAGATGAACAGAATTTCAAGAAAACGAGTTTACAGTTTTTTGGTTATTCCATAGTTTTATTGGAATCTTGTTGCTTATATTTTGGTGGTAAGAAGCCATAATGATTAAGTCTGTCTGGTTAAAAGAATATCTATTCACAGTTTTCAACTGGTTGGCTATGCTACTGTCAATAACTTTAACTATTAGCATGTTCCATTCACCTGCCATGGAAAATTGCTTAACACCAAGTTTTACAGACACTTTAGCTGATTTGTGATTAACACCTCTAGTAATTGTGTTATTTAACTAGAAAAAAAGAGAAGAAAATTAATGCTTAAACTTTTCTCCTTTATCCTCTATAGCAACTGAACTAGGCTCACCTTTTTTATTAAAATAAAAAACCCAGAAAATTCTAAATAATATAATCTTTCTGTAAAATCTTTTGATGATCTATTCTGAACATTTAAATAAATCCATTCTTTTTGCAAAAAATATATAGGTTCTACCTACAGCTTTTAGTCAGGTCATTTATGCTAAGGGAGATAAATAAAAGACTAAGTTTTGCTTAAGGGTCATTCCACGTCAAATGGACCAGTGGTCAACACCCGACACCCCCTCAGAAAAATTTGTAAAAAATATATGTTGTAGTAGAAGCTTTTAGAATTCTAAATTTGAAATTTTAGCATCATAAGTAAAACATTGACCAGGATATGGTCATTTTTGTGCATAGTCCCCTTTCAGACTTAAAAACATCATTAATTTTCTTCCACTTATGCCTACATTTTTTTTACTGGTTCCTGTTGGGCTACAGATACCTAACTTTGCAATCTGGAAGAACATTTTACGTAGATTATGACTATGCATTTGGTTTTTCTGTATCTCTTAACCCTTTCCTGCTGGCGCTCTACAAAATCGAGAAAAAATTTGGGCTGCTTTGTTTTTTGGCATTTTTAGTGGCTTCTTAGAGTACCTGCTGTACCATCCAGAACCGTGCAAATTGAGTTTTCAGTATATGGTTAGTCATATAAAGACTAGAAAATAACATTTTGATGATATGAGTGATATCCCCCGAGATATCTGTCTGAACTTACTTTCCCATGGAAAAGTGGCCATTTCAACAGCCAATTTGGCTGTCAGACAATGTCGGCAAGATTAATTTTTATTGCAAATGAAAGCTCTGATGTCCAGTTCTAACATATCCAAAATTAAACTCTGGCACTCAAGTGCTTCTATTTTTATTTTTACCATCTTTTTTGTGCATCATCTCAATATCGTTCATTATTGCATCTTCGTAAGCTGAAAAGAAATCCGTACTATAGTATCAAGATGGTCAAAATCACCATTCTTATAGAACTTTTTATGTAGATCACGAATACAGTTTTTGTTCCCCCCCGTATTCACGGGGGTTACGTCCCTTGAGCACCCGCGAAGAGTGAAAACCGCGAATATTGGACGTGGTCCATATAAATGCCTATAAGTGTCAAAATATAATAAAAAAATATAAGTAAATATATACTAATAATTTAATAAAAAATACAACACTCAGCAAAACACTCGAGATAGCTACACACGGTAAACTGGGATGATGCTGGGCTGCATCTGCCTGAGACAGCGCCTCGTGGGCAGCAGCCAATCAGCAGCGAGGAGAAATGAATAACGCTCTCGGATTGGCTACTTTCAAACCTCCAGCCAATAGCGTTTATTTTATATTGATATTTTGCTGAATTTACGTTAGTATTTATATTACAAATTAGTAAATTATATTGTTATTAATAATTTAGCGTTAAAAAGCGTGAAAAAAATATATATTGCCACGAAAAAAGCCATAAAAAAATCGTGGAAGATATTTGTGATTCTGCGAATATGCGGGGATTTCCATGAACATTTATTAGTTAGGTTCTAAGGAAAATTCCACGAATAACTGGGGCCCACAAATGTTGAATTGCAATTACGCGGGGGTCGATTGTATATAAATCATATGGCTGAATGAATTATAGTTTCATTCTGATTGTGCACTCAGTCGTGTTGGCTGTGTAGTGTCAGCCTGTCTGCTGACTGACACTAGCTGAGACAAATGTGAGTGTGCGTGTGAAAGAGAAAATGAGATAAAGTGGGGGGGGGATGACAAAGAACACAACCTTTTCGGGACACTTAAACAATGGGGTCTCTGGTATATATCTAGCACTGTCTGCGCACACACTTGATTAATAATCAATCAGCGAGGGACTCTACACCATAATGTTTTCATTACAAATATAATGTGGTTGCCACCACAACAGGCTGCCTCATCATCATTCCAGTCCATGAATCCAATGCGGCACATGCTTGTTGATATTGCTCACCAATCATCAAATGATGATGTCATCCAATGAGCATTGAAGGGCTAGGGTGTACGGGCATAGTGTTAGTCAAAGCCTACTTCCTTTCATTTTATCTGACCATTTACAAATTTTATGCAACTTGATTTAATATTCAAGGAAGATGGAACTGTGTACGGTAGTAGACAATTCATAGGGATATGTGGACTGATACAGTTTGCTGAATTAACTGAGAGAGATAGAAGCCTACTTCGGTTACATACAGGAAAGCAACTGGATCAGGAATTGACAAGAGTGTGTCACCATCATGAGAAACGGTACATTTCCAAATTCTAGTCTTGGTACAAGAAGTGCGAGGATCCATTTAAATGTCATAAATCAAGAGTAAAAAGTGAGTAGCATAATTTTCAATCGTTTTCATGCCTTTGCACATTTACTGAATGATTTTAGCCGTGCTATTTGAAAACATTCTCTGTACAGTGACACCAAATATCTGCGGATGTTTGGACTGATACAGCCTGAGTACAAACGAGCAAGAAAAAGTGGCTAGATTTTTCTTGATCCCAAGTACCCAATCAAAATAAAGTTTCTTCTTCGTTAATCTGATTATTTATCATGTGTAATATGTCGCATGTTGGTACATGAGCATCCCACTTGCTTATTTGGTCATATGTGGCCAGCTGACCTGGCTCAGCTAACTGATAAAGCTGATTTTTCTATGATCTTCGAAGCCAATTTGTGAAGAAACTGTAGATGGAATCACTTTGTGTTTGATATATTCGTGATCTACATAAAATGTTCTATAAGAATGGTGATTTTGACCATCTTGGTACTATAGTACGGATTTCTTTTCAGCTTACGAAGATGCAACAATGAACGATATTGAGATGATGCACAAAAAAGATGGTAAAAATAAAAATAGAAGCACTTGAGTGCCAGAGTTGAATTTTGGATATGTTAGAACTGGACATCAGAACTTTCATTTGCAATAAAAATTAATCTTGCTGACATTGTCTGACACGGCCAAATTGGCTGTTGAAATGGCCACTTTTCCATGGGAAAGTAAGTTCAGACAGATATCTCGGGGGATATCACTCATATCATCAAAATGTTATTTTCTAGTCTTTATATGACTAACCATATACTGAAAACTCAATTTGCACGGTTCTGGATGGTACAGCAGGTACTCTAAGAAGCCACTAAAAATGCCAAAAAACAAAGCAGCCCAAATTTTTTCTCGATTTTGTAGAGCGCCAGCAGGAAAGGGTTAAGAGATACAGAAAAACCAAATGCATAGTCATAATCTACGTAAAATGTTCTTCCAGATTGCAAAGTTAGGTATCTGTAGCCCAACAGGAACCAGTAAAAAAATGTAGGCATAAATGGAAGAAAATTAATGATGTTTTTAAGTCTGAAAGGGGACTATGCACAAAAATGACCATATCCTGGTCAATGTTTTACTTAGGATGCTAAAATTTCAAATTTAGAATTCTAAAAGCTTCTACTACAACATATATTTTTTACAAATTTTTCTGAAGGAGTCGGGTGTTGACCACTGGTCCACTTGATGTGGAATGACCCTTAAGCTGATTTTATTTTACCCAAGCAATGATGCCAATAATTGTTCGTCCAGTGTTTATGTTAAACTTTTAAAAGATTGAATAGAATTGCTTAAGTAACTTATATTCTCTAACTCAATCTTATGTAAACATGTATAGCTTTTATTTTTAAAATTTACACTTAGGATTATTTCCTGATGTTGGTGGTAGCCATTTCCTTCCGAGACTGCAGGGAAATCTGGGATATTTCCTAGCTTTGACTGGATTCCGCTTGAAAGGGAGAGATGTTCATAGGGCAGGAATTGCAACTCATTTTGTCGAATCTAGCAAGGTATGTAGAACAGGACTAGTTCATTAAAAAAACTTTAATTATTGAATCTCGTTTTTGTACAGATGATGTGGAGATCAGTAGCATTGCACAGTACCAACAATGTTTTTAAAATTATTATTATTATTTTTTTTAAATAAAGATTCCAGATCTGGAAACATCTTTAATCAACCTGGGGTCTGCAAGTGGTGAAAGTGTAGCCGACACTTTGCTTCAGTACCAGGCACAGGTATGAAAGTTCATTGCTTTGACTGACTTCAAACATGAGACTGAAGTTGATACTTGGAAGAGAAAGCACAGCAGAGACTGATTGTTCTGAATTCTTTTTAAAAAATAAACAACAGCAAATGCATGAACATCAAAACATGGCTTCTCTGAGTGTACTCGTGTATCTGTCTGCTTTTTAAGTGTATATTGCCCATTTAAAAAAAAGTTAAAGTAATGCAATAACTTAATGATTTAATTTAAACTTTTGAAGCTTTTCAACTGAGAGATGTCAGGGCTCTCCTGTTAAGACGACCTACAAAAGTGCCATAGTTGTGCATCACAACTGTCAATATGATGTGTTATATCTTCATCTTCTAGATTCTGGTTTCACTTATATTTCTAACTCACTCCACAAGAGCTAAAAATAAATGCATTATGGTGGTTGGTTCTGGAATATTAATATATATTATTTAATTTTGTGTGTTCATTTGATTGATTTGTGATTATTAATTACAGCATTGAATAAATCATAAACAGGTGGTATATTGTCACACTATGGAGTTCACTCTTTTATAGATCTTTTGATTTATTGCATGATATTTATCGTGGTTATTATTTCAAGAGCAAGACAGATGAAGATAAAGAATTTGTTCTGAATGCTCACATGGAAAAAATTAACCAATTGTTTGACTCAGAGTCTATAGAAGGTATATTGGAAAATCTGGAAAAAGATGGATCTGTTTGGGCCACGGAACAACTCAAAATACTCAAAAAAATGGTAAATAGTTTCGTTAAAATTGTTTTATATTTAAATGCACATACCATTTTTAGGCAGTAGTTTATTAAATTAGGTAGAAAGGCAAATGAATAGACTGTTTCTTCACAATAACCAGCACACACCTGTAAACGGTGTAATTAATATTGTATTTAAAGAGTGAGGTACAATGAAAAGACATTTAATTTATTTCAGACTTAGAAGAATAGGAACTTGTTTTTGTTTTATTATTATTTTTTTTTTACAGCAAACAGATTTCTTTTCTTTTTGAAAATAATTCTGATGGACCACTCATTGCACAACTATTCTTTTTAGCTTGTGAAACACATTTTTCCTTAGTGACAGACAGTACCTTGTTAATACAACCCCATGTGACAGCAAATCTATATATTGCTACTGCCCCACGTGTTTTGTACCATGAATGTATTGATTAGATGTGTAGCCAGTTCAGCACAAATATTAACCAGTGATTCCCTGTGGTATAAGTAAGGCAAAAACTGATGTGGTATACAAAGGAATAATTTCTGTTTACAGTTGTCAAAAAAGAAATTTTTGTTCTCCAGTTTATTATTGTAAAGTTGACAGTCTTTGACAATCTCAAATTCTGATACTTAAGTGTTTGCACTATGCTGTCATTCCAATGTTGCAGTGTGTCTCTTTTTTATTTTTTAACTGTTCACCTCTAAATTACATGATTAGTGAATGACTTCTAACAAATGATAGATCAATTTGTGAGAGATCAATTTTACAGTGTTTGATTCTTCAGAACGAGGTGTTATTGATTAGCCTTTTTTTTTCTTTCAAATCTTTAGTCACCTACATCATTGAAAATTACTCTCAGACTTCTTAAAGAAGGTGCTTCCAGGAACCTAAAAGAATGTCTTCAGCTAGAGTTTCGACTCAGCCAGCACTGCATACAAGATCATGACTTTTATGAAGGTGTGCGGGCAGGTAAGTGAGAAGTTAATTTCTGCACACCTGTAGGTTTTACACTATTACTAGATTTTAACAAACAGAACTTAGCATTTGGTACTAATGAGAAATGTAATTACTTGTTTCCAGAAACATTTGGTTCTTGAATTTATGAAACCAGTTGTTGGAATGTTTTTTTTTCTCTCTGACAAAATCACTGGATTTTATATTTTCTTCAGTGGCTTATCTTTTTTACTTGTATTAGAAGAATGCTAACCCAACAGAATTTGCAGATATTTTATAAACAGACCACAATACTTGTAGAAGGTATGTTATTCATCGCCAATAATCTTGTTGAAAAGAAATGCTTAAATTTTGCTTTGAATTTATGTAGTTGTTAACTCTATTCATGTTGTGTGTCTCATTTGTAGCCCATGCATTTCAAAGCTGAACTTCATGAATATAGTTCAAGTGCAGACCACCAGTTCTGATTTACCTGACTAGCTCCATCATGATCATAGAGTGGACTTTTACTCCCTTAAATGGGGTTATCTCCCTTAAATGGGGAAAGTATCATGATGTAACTAAACAATAAGGTCAATAGTCCATTCTAAACAAGAAGTAGAAGATTTCCAGTATTGGTTGCTGTGTCACATTTGGCAATGGCCACTATTTCTTGAAATTTGAGTGCATCCCTGTTAAGTGAAAATGGTTCAAGTTGATTTATCTATCCACTCTCTCAACTTTCTGCATGCATGACTCTGTGTGGACTTGAATGTTAGAGACTATGGTTTATGCTACAGAGATGTGCAGGACAGATCGAGCATGGGACAGTAGAGACCATATTGCCACTCTGTTTAGCTGTGAGAGGAGATCATGGAATGCCCAGAGGAAACCAATGCGGACAGAACGGTATAGAAGAGCAAGAATGAGTTTTTGTGGAATGTTACCAAACAGGATCCAAACCCTTGTCATCATCCACAGCAGACAGGTGCACTACACATTTGGTTACCCAAAGACACTCAGTACTCATTAAAATGTGGATTTCTGTATTTGAAATTGGAACATTGGAACATTGCATGACCAGATATTTTAGAAATTTTGTAATGAGTGGTAAAGCCAGAGTAAAATTTTGCTTTTAAATATTTAAAGAATTAATGGGAAAGTGTTAACAATGGAAACCCCCTGCAAAAAGAATCTTGTGAGCCCACTAATTTTGAAAATAGGATAAAATAGGATCAGAAGATAGAAAGAAAAAATGCTGAAATATTGCCATTTCTCATCTCTTAAAATTGTTTTCTAGTTTTAATCGACAGAGATCAAAGTCCCAGTTGGCAGCCATCAAGTCTCACGGAGGTCACAAGAGAAAAAGTGGAATGGTACTTTTCATCTCTCCCACCTGAGAAGGAGTGGAAACCAGAATGAAAATTTACCTGTAATATTTGAAATGTCACTGGTATTGGATTGCCATCTTAAAACTGACTTTTTAGAAATAGAAAATAAAAAAGGAAAGTAATATTTATGTCCAGAAACTGATAAAACATCCACTGGTTCAGATTGATGATATCTGAGCATTAAACTGTAAAAATATACTTATTCCTAAGAATAAGACATAGGGATTCTAGTGTTTGCTTCATTGAAATATATAAATTACCGGAAGTTAATGTTGTGTGTAAAATTTGAAAGGAATTACATGAGCTGAGAACTTGGAATTGTATTAGTGTACAATTATTTGATAGATTAACAAAAGTGGTTAAACTCATTGAAGAGACTGAGCTAAATTTGTTAATTTATTTGATGTGAGTGATTTGCCTATCTTTTTTACCAGCCCCCTGATGTGTTTCCGCTGCTGCTGTTGTTTTATTAACAACATATAGAGCCAATGATTAATAAGTGCTGTTGAAGTGACCCACCACACACGGCGTTTATTTGGTCTATATTTAGGGAATTGCAGATAACCACAGGGTAATATTGTATTTGTGTTTAACTCTGTACCTCCCTCTGTTCCATAATTTTGTTTTGTTCATTAAGTAATCATTTTGGAAATACTTTAGATTAGCTTTAATTTTATGTGAACACTTCAAATTATTCTTTATTTCTTCCCTATTCTAATTATACATTTTTACTAGCTTACTGGTGCTAAGTCTAGAATGTCTATCTATCATGGTTAAAGATAATGGGTTAATACAAATATTGAACTTTTCAATGCTTAATTTAGCAATAAATAAAATCCTATAAAAAAATAAAACTAACCAAAATCATGTTATGCAGTCAAATCAGCAGCAAATAAAGAAGTTATTACAATTTTTATTTTTGATTACTAATTTTTGGCAAATGTTTTAAAATGAAAAATTGACTCTTGATTAATTTTAAACAGAATTTTATAGAAGAGTTACTTCCCTTAAAGTATACTAAATAAAATAGTTTCCCTTTAGATATTTTCCTGAGCAGTTGCAAATCAAATAATAATTATAGTATGTGCAAGATTAATATTTATGTATTCTTTTATAATAAATCTTTATGAAATGATTTAATTACTAAAAAACGTTATTATCTCTCTGCTGGTTTTATTAGCACCTTATATTCTAGTAAAATCTTATTTAATAAACACACTAAGGTGGTTTAGTTGCATGAATCAATGTGACAACTGGTGGCCTGAAAAAGAATCTAACAGCAGGGTCCAATCTTGGCATTATATGATCTCTGAGGTTAATTCTGTTCAGTTAATGTATTTCTCCATTATTTAATAGAGACAATTTAAAAACAACCAGAAAATTAGGGTTTGGGTAACATTAATGGAACAGCATATAAGACATTGCTGAGTAGTCAGAGTTGGAAATAGGTAGTTTTAAATTAGGGCAGGAGGCTGCATGGAAAAAAATGCAGGATGCAACCCCACTTCTGCTTTTTACTAGGAAAATCACTGGTTTGCTAAATCACTTGTAGCTAAATTGATGATGATTTTTTCACAGGGAATTTTTAACAGTAATATTGTAAAGTCTTAGAGGTTCTCAAAAAAAACTTTTTTTTCATAACCAGAAAATAGTGATGCATTATTTTAAAAGAATTTACTGTTTGATTAGATTCTGTGCATCTTGTAGATTTACACCACAATTTTATAAAAAAAATAGAAATTTTTTTTTTTAATTAATTGTGAGGTATAAGGACACAGTCACATCCAAAATTTTAGAATTACTGCAAATTTTTATGAATTTTTTTTTTTAAAGATCAGATGTTAAAAATCTGTTAAATATTTGTAAATAGTTGAATGTGAAAGTGAACTATTCTCTTTTCTTGAGGAGGATGGATGGATAAATGAATTTTTAAAATAATAATAGCTTGAGCTATCACATTTCTGCAAAGCAATTTTTAGTTTGAAATCCCTCTAGCATTAAACAATTTACTAACAAAAACGTTTAACGATCATCAGCCTTGATAAGCAATTTCTTTGAAATAGTTAAATCAGAGTAAACTTGGACCAAAATCATTGCTAAAGAAAATTCTAACGTTGTGCACTGTTGACTCTGGAATGGTCGTTTGTTAGCATTTCTGGTCAAAAGTTTTGGTGGATGGATGGAAACGATTATGGTGAGAATCATTGTCTTGGAAAAATGCTCAAGGTGCATTAGGATACAAGGAAGAGCCAATAAAACAGACCATTGGACTTCTATTGTGCTTGTAAATCACCACAATACTATCAATGTTGAATGTAATTATTTTAATCAGGATAATGCTGAACGAACAAACAGAGATACCATGGATTAGATATTCTAGCTAAAGAAATAGTAATGAATGATTTTTCTGAAGTTGTTTACTTTACCATCCCAATCTGTCAAGCATAACAAGACATTCAATTTTTTGAGTAAGTTGTTGCTCAGAACATTTTTCATTCAAAGTGCAGGTTCTAGGTAATAATTTTTAAAAAGTATAAATTTGACAAGAAATTGTTTATTTACTGAATTTGCACACAGTCTAATTCTGAATGTTCTTTTTTATGGTTTTTCATGGAATAAAATGCATGCAAGAAAACTGTGTTTCTGAAAGATGTTAAGCCATTGTTGTAATCTGCATTGATGTCATCATTACTGAAAGCTGCAATGCACAATTGCTGGTAACCCTTAGCAACATCACAAGTGATAATTTTAATTACTGTATTTTTAAAAAGATGAAAAATGTTAAATTCTTAAATGGTTTTGAAGATGATGTTCCAATGTACAATTGCACAAAACTAATATATATTTATATATCTCAGATAATTTGAGATAATGCTGCATTTTTACAGTGATTTCTGAAATTCTCTTCAAAATGGATGTTTTTAGGTTGGTAAACCCCACCATTCATCTTACATTAACATGGAAGAATTTATAAAGTGGGAATGTGTTTAGAAGGATCATGCTAATCATGATGCATGTCTAAAACTTGTCTGGAAAGAGATAATTTGATTTCAGCTTCATTACTTAAATTCTTTTTAGTTAAACACTGGAATGCCATTTTCTTCAAATTCCATTTTCTAATACTAAGAATTGTACTGACTTGTACTTATTAGAGTTACTGGTAACAGTATTGAGTATATGTCAGAAGCAATTGAAAGAAGTATGAAACAGTATGAACTTCTTTGTATTTTAGCTGATAAAATTTAAAATGAAATCTATTTTCTCTAGTAGTAATTTGCAAAAACAAGTAGGGTATGTGATAACCATTTACATGTTTTTGAAACTGTTGTTCACCAATGTTCAATTCACTGAAAGTAGTAATTTAAGAGATGGCTGGATGGCTTTGACTGATTGATATCTTTCCATGTCAACCTGTGTTTGTCTCCAATTCTAACCTGTACAGAACTGGTAAAATTTTTTAATTCTATTTCATTTAACAAAAGCATAAGTTGACATTTCTATGTCACATGATTCTGTTTTGTTTGTTTTTTTACTTAAAACATTTCCCATACTTAAAATTTTGTTCAAACTAAATGAATATCTGAGCAACCTTTTTTATTAAATCACAAGTGGAAGATAGGTTAATGAACTTTTACAATATGAAAAATATGTTTATACTCTTTCATTTGTTTTCACTTAAATATTAGAATAAAATAAGAACCTAGCAGTTTCAGCAAAGGAACTAATGAACACATTCTGAACAGTGTTTGTGCAAGTTATTTTTTTCCCTTGATTATATAATTTTCTTTGGTAAACTACTACAATACCTGTAAACACATACTATACAATAACAAAATAAATGCTTATATATTTATGCTGCTTGTTAAGTTTTTGTGCATATATTCTAAAATTGTGCTTATGCAGAGCTAATGTGGAAAACAGCTGTTATCAAGAAAGCCAGAGTTAACTCCCATGTAACTTTTATCTAACACACCTGTTTGGTTAGGAAAGTTTTTCAGTTTGTACATAACATAACATTCATAGATGTGGCCAAATGGATTCAGAGTTGAGTGTGATGCTTTGTTTGTGTCATTTCTATCATTTGGCTCCAGAATACCAGCAAACACTTAAAAAGTTATCATGTATTATTCAGACTGGCTATTTGGAATACTGTATTTCAAGGAATGTTCAAATGAAACCCATGCTGGATGTGATTATGGTCACACTTTTTTCAGCCAGGTTTCATTTGAACATCTCTAGTACATAGAAAACATGATTTCTCCGAAGCCCTGGAAGTCTACCGGAGAACTCTGTGCCAAAAATGCAGGGTTTTTGTTTTTAACAACTAAAACCTTAAAGTTTTTATGGGTAGATGCCATCTTTTTTGGACAGCAGTTGCATCCTTATTTACATTATTTAATTGAAGTTAATAATTTTTCGAGAAACTCCGAACATATCTACATATTTGGGATGTAACTACAGCTAACTCAAAGAGTGCATGGAGCAGGAGGTTGCAGGCTTATATACTGTTGGGCTAAGAATGTCTGTCTGGCAGTAAGCTGCTATGACCTTTTGCAGACAACAGAGATGCTAATGTCCTTGGCATCACATCTTGGGCCATGAATATGAGGTACCTGACGGGTGGTCAGGTCCTTCAAAATGGCAATTTGAATGGTAAATGTCACCAACACTTCAAGTATCTGGTATAAATTAGCCGGGGAAGTTAAAAAATAAAGATAACAACAAAAATACAGTTTGACATGATGCTATCCCCATCCTCATTTGCAGTGGTGATTAAACTGGTGTTCTATAAAACCATGAAACCACTAGCCCTGCACATGTCAACTGTGCCACAAAGAGGTTCAGTTTAGAAAGTTTATGTAAAATTTAAAGCAGAGAGGAAAGTGCTAATATCGTTTTAAAAACAGATGGACTGGGATTATTGAACAACACTGCAGGTCAGTAATAGTTTTGCAGTGAGTGGTGCATCATCTGGAATAATAACTGTTGAAACATATACCTATTTAGGGAGAAATGTAAGGCATTTGAGATTGAAGGGAGTAATGGTTGTTGCCATTTTTGATTTGTAGACATTCAGAAATAAATGCATGCTTTTAAGAAAAGTTTGCATTTATTGTGAGAGAAAAAAAAAGACAAAACACCTGTTCCCGAATAAATTATTACCCCCTGAAACTGAAAGTAATCTTAATGTTGTTTAATTTTAGATGTGTGACTGAAGTCTGGTGTTTGGAGGGAATAGTGGTTTTCATGTTATTAAGAAGCTGGAAAGTATTCTTTGGTAGTGGGTTGATGCCTGAATGTGTTAATAAATACATCTAAATATATGCTTGACAGGTGTTTTAGCTTACAGAGGTTTTAATGAGAGAGACTGTAATTTTGTGATTATAACAATTATTGCCAAGAATCGCTCAATATACTATTCATTTTAATATAAAAGAAATCTTTAAAAACCTGTTGACTATAAAGTAAATGGGGAAATTTTTTTTTTTTTTTTTTAAGAAAAGAAAAGAAATCTTCCAATACAAAAAACAGAAAAGTAACTTTTTCCAACAAATCAGGAGAGGTATTTATTCTTATCCAGCGATTTATTTCCCCTGGCAATCCAGGTGAGACTTACCTACCCGACAGGTGGTGCTGGTAGCAAAGGTATTAAGTTTTTTTTTTTTTCAGTTTTGAAAAACTCCCAACTTAAGTGATGACGAAGTTTAGATTTCGTTTGTTGTTAACCATACTGTGCTTTTGGATTTGGAAGTCGGACGCCCGCACGCGTAAGTGTTCTATTCTGTTTGTTTTCTCCTTTGTTTTGTATCGCGGAATTTTTCAATCGTCCAAGAATCGTCGTCTGATTAATATGTACTGTTAGCTTCAAGATGGCCGATAGCACACCTGTGCTTTATGACAAGGTCATTTGGCGACATAGGTGTGGTATCATCTCGAACGTTGGTTTCTTTAAAAAGAAAGAAATATATATATTATTATTATTGTTATTATTATAAATGTCCAGTTGATCGGTGTAAGGCGTGGATGGATACATCCTCTACTCTGTAGCGCTATATTGTTATTTAAATGTCTTGGACTTCCGGTAGGTTTCTTAAAATACCATAGGTGCTTGAAACTCGCCGATCATTGATTAAATGGATAATGAACAGCTTTCATTCGGTTTTTATTAAGACGAGTGTGAAAAATGTGGGGCAGACTGGTAAAGCGCACCTTGTTCGGTGGGGGGGGGCTGTAGGGACTTATTCTAGACTCGTCCAAACCTCCTAAGATCAAACAAACAAATTGATTGATTGAAGGTGATGAGTTCGATGCCGATCCGAAGTTTGGTGGTTCTGGGGGTGGGACCTACTTCGCCTTCCCGGGTTACATTATCTCAGAGATCGGTCTCCGCCGTTAATCGCGATGAAGAGGGACCACCCTGTTCGCACAGGTAGGTAGGCAGGTGCTGGTGGCGAGAGGTTACGCTGCAGGTATAGTTCATCGATTTTAAAACTGTTGGTAATTTCCTTTCCTTTCCCAAACCGCGAACTCGGGTGATTCTTCTCTCTAAACTTTTCTTATATTTATTTCCCCCACCACCACCAGACAATAGTAGTAGTAGTAGTAGTAGTAGTGTAGCCCGGGTCAGGTGCCCTGCTCGCGGGAAAGGTCCGGTTCTGTGTACTACGTCACCACATTCTGAGCAGACAATGGCGGGATCGATCTCGTATCGATTCTTGTTGCCGTATGAGCTACCGGGGTTTACCAGCGATAAGAAATTGAAAGCCTGGTTTCGGTTCCCTATCTCTCGCCAAAGCCCAATAATAATAATATATTAAAGTATTTTACAACAGAAAAGTCCTTTGATGATTCACACACACACACGTTTTTTTTTAGCAGTACTTAGATAAATTAAACGTAAATGTGATAAATTATTGGAGCAGCTGCAGAATTTCTGTCTACCTTTTAAACTAAACCATTTTCCTCAGGATGCCAGGGATTTTAAAATAATTACCAATCAGCGGTATAATCGTTATAGCCCCTGTGTGTGTGTGTGGGGGGGGGGGGTATTGCAAAAAAACACAAAGAAGAAGCTGTGGGCTGCACACCTCCAATTTGTTGTACAAAAGGGGAGGGGTTCGGGTTATGGTGGAGACTCTGACTAGCATGAAAGTGCCCAGCTGGCTTGTGAAGAAGAGTGGGAAGTATAATCATGCCGCTGAGATGCACCAAACCTATCCTTGCCCAGCAGAAATCGAACCTGGACTTTAATGGTCCATTGAGCCAACAACTAGTGATGCTCTGCCCCTATGCTGTCAACTATCCATAATAAGTAATTAGTGGTTAAGGTGACATCGTTTATGACCCCCCCACCACCATTGGATAATAGAACCGTGCTTGATTGTGATTCCCTTATAGTCTTAAATTATGTTACCCACATCCAAAGTTCTGCTTCCCCAACATTTTTAATTACCTTATAGTGGGGGGGGGGGGTGGACAAGGAAATCCTCCCCTCCCCAGTGTCTCTAAGGATAGGTAAGCTGAGTGCATAGCTTTGTTTGAAATAGTATTTTGAACAGTTTGAAGCTGCTTTGAATTATGATATTCTCTAAATTCAGAGAGAGAGAGAGAGATCCTGAGTTCTATCTTGTAAATTTTTAAAAGTTTTAATTATTTTTTAATGACCAATAGATTATCCACTGTTAATCTCTCTCTCTCTCTCTGTTTGTGTGTGCAGCATGCAAACACAGGTATTTTTCATTTAATTTTGGTAATGGAATTCACATAAATGTTTTAATATTCTGAATTGTTATTTGTTGCTTTAAAATGAAAAGTTTAACCTTTCTTTGATTACCCATTTGAAAGTTATTGATGAAAAACTCAGTACTCTTAAATTTCTTATCTGAAACAACTACATACCTGGACTTATGCAGCTTCTCTTTTAAGAAGCTTTCAGCAGAAACAAGTAGAAATGATGTGACCCAGTGTGGATAAGCTTTTTAACATACCTGATGTCATTGCTGATTTTGCCAGGTCCTGTGTTCAGAGATGAGGACTGTCTTGATCCCCACCCTCTGGGGATGGAAAGTGGACGAATTCCTGATGAGTCTATTTGGGCATCATCATCAGCAAGGAAGAGGCCCCCTTCTGAAGCCCGATTAGGACTTCCCACAGGTAAGGCAACCTGCTACCAATGTCTGGTAAAGTTGGCAGTTTAACTACTTAAGGTAGGAAAAAAACCTAACTATAAATTTTATCAAACAACGCAAATTAAATGCGTGTTAATTTGCATAATTTAATTATAATTTTATGGCACGTTGTTTGTACGTGGTGGGTTGGTCAGGGTTAGCTGTTAGTTTTCAATTAAAATTAACACAAGCAGCCAGTTTATTTGAGAGTGGAAGGTGGTTTTAAAAAAAAAAGAAGAAACAAGGGTGTGCATGTTAAACTGGCTTCAACTTTTGGGGTCAGTTTAAAAAAGAAAATTAAAGAAAGATGCAGTAGTCGAAGCCAACATTAAAAACTACGGTTTCTTTTTATTTAGAAATGTCAAACATTTGAACAGTTTGATTTATCCCCCTCATTGTGCCGGCTCTTTGTAGGTGCGTGGACAGCCGGTACGCCTAATGGCGAGCAGTATTTAGCAGTTGATTTGGGGTCCAGACACATCATCACCAGTGTGGCAACACAAGGCCGTCAGGGGAGTGAAGAGTACGTGAGTGAGTTTTTGATTGAAACCTCAGATGACGACAGCACTTGGAGAGTGTACACAAATGAACTAGGAATCAACGAGGTAAATTTTCTCATGGTTGCAGACAAGATCTGTTGTTAGACTTTGTTTGCATTTGTTGAAGAAAGTGTTTTAAAAGGTGTTGTCAGTTAATGCCCAATTATCTTTCTACATGCTTAAGATCTTTGTGTATGAAGCAATCAGATGTTTTTCAATACGATCTTTAATTCCAATAGTCTTCTTTTTTTTCAAATCCCTCTCTCTCTCTCCAAACTTATTCAAAGTTTTAAACCACAATGCTGTCATGAAATGTAAACTGTTCTTGTAATTAAGAAAAATACATTTTTAAAATTTTTTTTTTCAGGTTTTTGATGGTAATACCAATGGTCATGTAATAAAAAGGAATACACTCCATTTTCCTATCATGGCAAGGTATCTTCGTATTCATCCAAGACGATGGGGGTCTCTCATGTCTTTGAGGCTGGAAATCTATGGTTGCAAAATTGGTAAGTAAATTGTGTGTTTATATTCAGCAAATTTGACAAAGTATTGGGCAAGTGCAGTGATCCAGTGATACTGCTGGGGTTGAAGACAAGAGTTTGAATCCTGGTCAGGACTGGCTCAGTTGGTGACACTGCTTCACATGGCTTCCTATCTGGCTACGTGGGTTTCCTCCCACAGCTTAAAAAAAATGCAGAGTTCTATTTGTCATTTTTGCAATATATACAGTGGAGGTTCCATGAATACCTCTTGGCTGGCCTGTGCCTTAACCAATGCCTGATAACTCTCACCTGTATGCAGATAACTTGCTTGGTCTCTAAGGCTCATACCTCATACCTTCCCCTACTAGCTCACTTCTGTAGAATGTTCTCAACCTTATTTACAAAGCGAGCAAGCAACAAAGTATTTCAAAGCTGATGTCTTTGGGTTACTTTTGTTTGACATTATAGAAGGTCATTCAGTTTATAGCAACAGCCAAGATTAATTATGCGGCTCGATTTATGTCTATTCCCATTTTCCATCAAAAGAATATTGCAAAATATGCATGTACTGAAGTTTACTGTTTATTATGTTGAAGGCATTTCCTCAAGAAATGGCTACATTTAAGATGTTAAATCATAAATACATTTTTACATTCTTGTACATGTGTGTACCCAACAAACACCTGATGTTATTTAAAAAGAGGTGCAATAATTCTGGTTACTGCTGTAATTGTGTGCGTGAATGTTGTGCAGAAATTTTACGCAAAATAAAGTATAAGTAGGCAGATTTATTTTATATTTATTATACTAGCTGCGACTTCTTGTTTCTGCACTTTACAAATGTTCGTATTTTGACAATGTATTTGATGCATCAGCGGTTTTAATGATTTTTCTCTCTCTCCGTCCCTCTCTAGAGTTAAATGTAGCAAGCTTTACTGGAAAGGAGCACATAACATATGACATCACCAATTTGCCAAATCCTATACATACTGTCAACGATGAAATGCGACTTCGATTTAAGACCAACCAACCAAATGGCATCCTATTTTATGCAGACGGAAACCAGGGAGATTATTTTGTCCTGGAGTTGAAGAGAGGCTACCTTTACTTCCACATAGATTTGGGTAAGTACCAGACTTGATGGATGTACCTAAGTTAAACATTATTGGCAGTAAAAGCTTAATTTTATCTGGATAGAGTAAAACAAAACTTTTAACAAGGGAAGCTGTAGCTGGGAATAACAAAAGTAGTGAAAAGAAGAGTGGTTTGAAAGTTTCATGGAATTTACAGTTAGAGTTGCTATAATATCAGCTGTGTGCCATACTTAAGGTCAAGTGTCCAATGTTGGTGTCCTCGCCTAAACATTGCAACCAGCGTAGCATCCAGTCAGACCTGTTTAAAGTCCACCTGTGTCTGGCTGGCCTGGTCATTTTGTTAGGAAGGATGACACTAGATTACCAAAGCAGGTGTTCTGTGGAGAATCAGCTGTAGACAGAATAAATCGAGGATTCCAGGAGAGAGAGAGAATTTGAAAAATACATTTAGTGTGTAACATTGAACCTGGGATTTGAGAATCACTAGTAAGAGACGGGAAACTATAGAAGTTCAGATGCCATTATGGACTAAAATCTGTAGTAGCTGAGTGTAGTATCTAGGCGTCTGAACAGGGGATAGTGGTGAGGAAGCTTGGAGCTTGTTTGCTCTTCCTTGTAGTAAAATTTGTAGCTCATATATATATATATATATATATATATATACTGTTAGCTTACAAATTTTGATGAACATTTATGAATGAGTTAACTTCTTTTCTATCTGATGTTGGTTTTAATTCCATGTTGAATGATTAAGAAAGCAAGTTTTCCCACTTTTAAATCACCTGAAGGTTAAAGTCTTTGTTGACTCTTTGACTTTTAAAGATGGGTTAATTAATCATTGTCAATGCCAACTGTGACATTTCAGTAAAAAATATGAAAACAGAGCAAAATGAAACAGGCAATCCAAACAATGGGTAAAACTAAGTGAAAAATAGAGGTGAAGCAGTCAATTTATTTCATTCACGTAAAAAAAAGAAAATTAACATTTTAAAAAAGTAGTAAACAAGAATGATTTTTATTGTTTATCCTTATTCTTCAGATTTTGAAAATAAAAGTTTTTGCATTGGTTTCTAGATGCAGTTTTGAAAATTGGCTTACTCTTAACTGTTAAAATGTTTAGCTTAATTATCATAGTAAATATTAGTGTTGTTCAAGTGAAAGGCCAGATGCCATTATAACAACTGCCGTTTAGACAGGGTTCATTTCAACATTTGTCCCAAGTATTTAAAATTTCAAGCATTTGGGGGGGGCTATACATCTTATTTCTCCGGGTGTATGTTTGTTAAATTATTTTTGCTGTTATCTGATAATTGAGGAAACCTATTCTTGCAGAATAGGATAGGAAAGGAAACTTTTTGGCCTAAAACAAGTCACCAGTGGGAGAGGATTTGAAGGAGTCTTTAGACTATTAGCATACCAGTATGTGTGTGTGTGTGGGTGGGATGAGAAGAAATGGGGAGTGGCCTCACAGATATTTAGCAGACTCACTCAAGTTTCTATTAACAGATGGATATGGATGTTGTACAGGTACTCCCCATGACTGGGTTCCATTCTGACCAACTGGTCGTAAGTCGATATGGACGTAACTTGAAGACCTATATGTATTTGACCTTCTTTTTTTTTTTTAGGGTATTTTACTTTTTTCTTTCTTTAATTTGCTTACTATTATTTTACAGATAAAATTTTATAATATGGGGAAATAAAAAGAAGAGGATTAGTTGTCAAACACATTTTATTATTAATAAAGCAGTGCACAATACAGAAATACAAAACAAAATAAATCAAAAACATTGAAAAATAATTTATAAATTCCAGTCTTCAAAACTATCTTCGTCATTGTCTGAAGGGATGGAGTCGTGCTGAGTTGAGGGTGAGGGAGTTGGAGGGGGAGTTCTTGTAGTCTTCTTGAAAAAGATGCTGAGTTTGGTTTGAATCATCTCTTTCTTTTTATCCTTGTATATTTCCCAATAGCTACGTATTGCTTCTTGAATATTTCTATCGACCTCGGTGAATCTTTTGATGTTCTGGTCCATGATTTCCAACTGGGCAAGACCTTTATTAAAATGGGAAAACACGTCTGCCAACCCCTTTACAGTGAACGACTTCCTTGGCTCGTCGTCCTTCTCTTCTTTCTCCACGATTCTCTCTGCTTCTAATTCACTGAGGTCCTCATTGGATAGTTCTTTTGATTCGTAGTCCAATAACTGTTCTACATCATCCAGTTTTACTTTTAATTGAAGAATTTTGGCCAATTCCATAATTTGCTCTTTAATTCCATCCAGCTCTTCCTCTTCATCAAAGCCTGTGTTGAGACAATGCTTCCATACTCCGTTCATGCACTTAGAAGTTACATTATCCCATTATCCCATGCTGCTGCAATATTTTTAATGCACTCTACTGCCTCATCATCTGTTGATGCTATAACATGGGCAAACGTTGATCGAAGATGATGAGCTTTAAATGTTGCTATATCCCCTTGGTCCATCAGTTGAATTATAGAAGTGATGTTAGGTGGCATATAAATTACTTTTATGTCTGGATGGATGTCGTCTAGATGAGGCAGATGTCCAGGTGCATTGTACAGGGTTAATAAAATCTTGAATGGGATTTCTTTTTCAAGGGAATAAAACAGTTTGAAAACCAGTCTTCCAACAATGCTTGAGTCATCCACGCTTTCTTGTTTGATTGATAGTGGACGGGCAGTGTGTACATATTGATATTTTTAAATGCATGCAGGTTTTCAGAATGGTAGATTAGGAAAGGTTTAAGTTTATATTCAGCAACATTCCCTCCTAGTAACAGAGTTATTCGATCTTTAAACACCTTAAATCCAGGCATGGTTTTTGCCTCTTTGTGAATGTATGTTCGTTCAGGCATCCTCTTCCAATATAAACCAGTCTCGTCCACGTTGAAAATTTGTTCTGCTAAATATCCTTCTCTGATTAATTCATCCAAAGTTTCAATAAACTTCTCAGCTATTACTACATTGGCACTCACTGCTTCTCCTGTTACTCGGACATTATGCAGATTTTATCTTTTTTTTTTGAAGCGATTGAACCATCCATTGCTTGCCTGAAAGTTTTCCTTGTAGTCATCTCCTGTTTGTTCCTTCAAAGTCTCGAAAATACTTCTGGCCTTAGCTTGAATTGTGAGTAGTCTTATGGGTACACGTTTTTGTATCTGGTCTTCCATCCAGAGCATCAACAATTTCTCCATTTCGTGGATGGGTCCTTGTCGCTTGTTTGTTATTATCATCAACCGCGTGGGGGTCGAACCTTTTACTGCATCCAAGACTCTTTCCTTGTCCTTAAGAATAGTGGAGATCATTGAATGGGACAACTGTAGATCAGGTGTGATAGCATTTACTTTTCTCCCTCCTTCATGTTGGCTAATTATTTTCATTTTAACTTCCAAATCAAGTGACTTCCTCTGTTTCTTGCCTGGTAGATGGAGAAATCTTCCTTCTGCACGACATCATTGGGGGTGGCAAATCCGTAGAAGCTAAGCGAGATACTTGCAATATGACTGCTGAAGTATAACTGATGCCTAGAGAAAATGCGATTCTGCTGCTGGGAGATGTGCATTGCCATACTGACTCTCGTACGGCGCGGCTGATCGGTCGTAAGTCGGGTAGTATCTGTAATCTGTCTTTTCTATAGGTTCGACTCAGATGAGTCGCGGAGCAACATCAGTGATTGGAGGCAGCCTGCTGGATGATAACCAGTGGCATGATGTCTTAATTGAGCGGGATCACAAAAAAGTCACCCTGACCGTGGATCGTCTGGAGACAAAACACGAAACAAACGGCGACTTTTTCAGGCTTGATTTGGACAGCAAGGTTGGTGGTTGTGGCAAATTTTTTTTTCTGTTTTCCTTGCTAATTCATACTCTTGTTCTTTTTTGTAGTTTGTTGTTCAAGAATTTGTAATTGAAAATACAACTGGAAGTCAACTCGGGTAACAAACTAAATACCTGGAAAATTTTGAACAAAATTGTTATCCTACCCCCTGCAATCTTCATTTTTTAAAAAAACTAGAGATAGAATTTATTGAGAATGAACACTGTTTGTTCCTATAAATTTGTTCATCTTTTAAAAATCTTGTTTTTTTTTTTGTGTAGAGAAGAAAGAGTACATCTGGCCATAAATAGGGCCATTTAAAATTTTCTAAATTTGATTTGATTTCCTACTTTTGACAAAAAAGAAAACAACAACAAAAAACTCCCATAACTCTAGTGCAGGTGACCACCAGACACCGGCTGTAACTGGCCCAAGAAGCAGACTTCATCTTTGTCTTTTTTTCCAGGTGTGCTAACTCAAAATATCGAAACTAATTTTGAAATTTATTTCATGGCAGTTGTGATGTGTATTGAGACTTAACTTTCTTTTTCTTTTGTTTGTCTCTCTTTCTCCGCTCTAGCTGTTTCTTGGAGGTGTGCCAACATTTACCAAGCCAGGAATTTCAGTGAGGTACAATTTCTTTGGTTGTTTGGAAAATGTGATTTTCAACAATGTGCGGGTGATTCGTGATGCTCGGGCTAGGTTGCCTCGCTTCTCGCTTGTTGGTCCAGTTTCCTACACCTGCCCAGTAAGTTCTTCTTTATTATCCAAGATTCTGACTGAGTCTGTTGGTAATGGGTGAAAGAAAAAAAAATATTCTGAATTCAGTAGATATAATTTTCACTTATTTCTGGATCTATTTTTATGGATCACTTTTAGAGTGCAAACTTAGTGTTAGCTTTATTATGTTTCTTAGTGCAGAAAACTGAAGCTGATTGTGAGATTTATTTAATGGGAAACTGAACAGAGTACTACATTAAGGACACTAATTTTGCTTTCAATTGCATGTAAATTTCAAACTTTGTAGTTTTGTTTTTATAATGGAATATGAATGCTGTAGACTTTTTAGGTGTTTAGATTCTATTTTTTTAAATTTAACTTCCATGATTTCTTGAAAGAAAAATAATTTTCTCGAACAAAAGTTGTTCAGCCATGATTTGGAATGTTTTGTGTTATTATCTGATGCAAATTAATTAAATAAAAATGTCAATTATTATAAATCTTAGATGTTTAACACCATGTTTGAAATTCCTTGAATGAACCAATCAAAAACTATTTAAAGTTGTCTCTCTGTGCAGCTTAAAAAAGTGTCGCCACTCAGTTTCCCGACATCGGGTTCCTACCTACTTGTGTATGGCCCTTCAGGAGGTGGAGCTGGAGGATCCATTAGAGTTTCTCTTGACTTCAGAACTCACAACGAAGATGGAGTTCTGTTTTACCATGAACTTAGCACCAGTGGTTTTGTCAAGGTGAGTGATTGGGTCCAGGTTTTTCTTTATTTAAATAAAAGGAAAATTCAGTACTATGGTCCTTCACTAAGGTTGTCTTCATTGTTGACATCAATGTATGACACAATAGCACCTTCAGCAGTAATGATGCTTTTTGATTAGCAGACATTTGATGATTTCAATTTTTGGTTATCCTTGAAAGTCGTCGTCTTGTATGAAAAGCGTTTAGAAAAAAGTAACACTTGTTTTAAAAATTTTAAAAAAAAAACAGATTTTGCTTACTGAGTTTATTTGTAAAGTCATCAACTTAAAAACTTATTTTCTTTTAGAACTGCAATATATTTTTGGTTGGCGACAAGTTGTAAAATTTCCAATGTTCATACCATTCATTGATTTGTTTAGAAAGTTTTTCAAGAAACATCTCAACTGTCTGTTTTTGATTTTTGTCTTGCAGTTGAAACTGGACATTGATGGACACATTTGGTACAGGGTAGAATCAGAGACTGGCCAGATAGTGGAGGATATAGTCAGAAACAGTAAGGCATCATATGAAGTGCTTGTTCTCATGACACGTTTTCATCTTTATTGTTTTTCACCTTTCCCATTTGTGATAAAGTAAATAAACAGGTTCATCTCCTAATCCCTCCTGTTTCTTCATGAGTTAAGAATATCTAAAGGAGAGAGAAACAATTTTTTTTTCCTTAATAGATGACGTAGAAAGTCCCAACACTAAATTTACAGATGGTCTGTGGCACAGTCTGAAGTTGGTTGTGGACAAGACAAAGGTGAACTGTACTGTGGATCGCAACTCTAAAGTGTCATCCCGGACGCTTAAAATCACAGCTGGAGTTAAATACTACATAGGTGAGTTTCTCCATGCTTTTGCAAATTCTTACCTAACCTACCCTAGCTGTTAATTATATTTTAATGCTGATCTGGTAACTAAAATTATACCATCTACACGTTTTACAGCAAAATATTGTGTTCACTTTGTGAAAACATTTAACATGAAGCTAATTGAGCTCTGTTTTGATATTGGTAATTCATTTGTAAAGAACATTCTTAATGTGATATCATCTGATGCATCTGAAGAGTAATAGTAGTAAACACAATATTATTTAGACTAAAGAATTGATGAATCAACTAAAGATGCTTAAACATTGTTGTTATACCAACTGATGCAATCAAAATTTTTGTATGCATGTGTGAATAAATTTTTTGATGTTTGGTATCAACTTTCATTAGTTTTCCAAGTCAAATTTTATTGGGTAAATTACTGGAGGAGAGAGATATATTGTATAGAATATGTAATACATTGAATTTACAAAGAAAGGTAGCAAAGTGGTGTGCTCATATTAATAACACTGTTTGTATAGTTTTCTGCAGATTCTAATGTGATAGGTTGATTTTTTGATCACGAGTTACAAAGGAACTAATTCTTTTCAAGGTGTGGGATAGATTTGTATAGATGAATGAAAAATTCTGCATTTATTTTTCTTAATGTACCTTGTGAAATAATGTCTGAGAGTTAGATATATTTTAATATTATTATTTAATTGTGTAATTTTTAGAATGTTATTTTTAGGATTGTACTGATCGTTTTACTTAAAAACCCACTTATGTTGTTCTAGGAGGTTCTAAAACAGAATTGGGCTTTGTTGGATGCATGCAGCATTTAGAAGTGGCTAACCAACTTGTGGATCTATCCAGCATAGGATCAAGCAATATCATTGGTGTAAAAAATGGCACTTGTAGTATCAGAGACAGGTAAGTACCCATATTAATTTATATTTATTTATTAATTTGTCTTATACAATGCACTGAGCTTTTTCACATTGCATTTTAACAGATGCACTCCAAATCCATGTGAACATGGTGGATATTGCAACCAGAACTGGAATACATTTTTTTGTGACTGTCAGAATACTGGATACAAAGGAGAAGCCTGCCACATTTGTGAGTATTTACCTCCTTGAAAATTTTTAATGCTTGATTTGAAATACTTCAAAATTTTCTAGAGAGAAACTTAGTAGCAGTAAAAACGTTTTGGAGCTATTCCTCAAGATTTATTTAGCACAAGAAATGCATTGCTGAAATTTATGCCAGCTTGCTGAGATTCTCTCCCTTTGTATGATTGCTGGCTATAGGGTTAATGGTGTTGTATGGAGTGTCTGTTTTATTCATTTATTTTATTTTCAGCGAATAATTTCCTTTCCTGTGATGCATACAAACTGTACAATCAAAATTCCAAGATAGAGTTTATTAAAATTGATGTGGATGGGTCTGGTCCTTTAGCTCCCTTTCCTGTGGTTTGCTCTGTAGGTGAGTAATCTAGTCTCTGCTCAGTCTTTGAATTTAACCAGTTTGCAGTCTGGTCCTATTAGAGAATCGGTTCTTCCACTCCAACAATTTTTGTTAACTTGATTTTAATGACGCATAAGACCTGAAAGATTTTCTATTACTTTAAAATTCTCTATGGCAATAAATCACACTTTGTAATGTCAAAACAGTTCAATTAGGGATAAACTCCAGTCATCGGATGCTGTGGTTAAATTTATGAGAGTGTTCACTCCTTTTTGATCTGTTGCAGATAGCCAGGGTGTTGTGGAGACACATGTGAGCCATAACAGTCTTGATGTCATTACCGTGAATGGGTACCAAGAGCCGGGCTCGTATATGAGGCACATTGTTTACGATGCCCCAGAAGCAGAGCTGACGAACATGATAGAGCGGTCTTCACATTGCAGACAGTTCATAGAGTACTCCTGCAACAACTCCCGCCTCCTTGCCAAACCCAGTTTGTACTGATTTTTGTTGCTTCCAAATTTCTGTCCAGACAGTTAACCAGAATATGGCAGTTTAAGTAAAGAAGTTGCGTTTGGTTCTGTTCAGTGTTAATTTTTTATTTAATAAGTAATTGTTGTGTGTGTGTGTCACTGGTTAACATGCAACAGCACAACTGCTTCTGTAGCTACGTTGTTTATACAAAAGTAAAATTAAAAGTTGGGACCTTTTCTGGATTTCTTATTGTTTCATCACGTTTCAATTTAAATTTTAACTAGCAATCATCAGGATGGCCCCTTTTTTTAAGTTGAGGAAAGTATTGGTGACAGAAGTACCGGGCAGAGGCTAGCAGCCTTCTTATTGTTGTTTTTCTTCAGATGTTGGTACTAATGCTCAAGCCTATGGCTGGTGGGTCGGCCGCACGTATCAAAACATGTACTACTGGGGCGGGGCAGCTCCTGGTTCCCACAAGTGTAAGTGTGGCCTGGAAGAATCGGGATGCGGAGGGACCAGCACGACCTGTTACTGCGACTCCAGTCTTGACAAGCAGATATCCGACTCTGGCTACCTGGAGCACAAGGAATACCTACCTGTGTTCGAGCTCCATTTTGGCGATACCGGTTCTGTGACCGACAACAAAGTTGGTCACCACAGGCTCGGAAAACTCATCTGCAAAGGCGACAGTACGTTGTTTGTTTCTTTTCAAAATGGATCCCCAACTCTAGCATTAAGTGATTTTTATTTGTCCAGTATTTAAAAAAAAATCTTGACAGAAGGTGAAATATGGATGCAATTAAAGTTCCGTTTATTGGTGATGGCTGTTAATTAAAAGGAAAAAAAAACTGTCCTTTGGGTTGACTTTCTGCTGCCTTTGCAACTGAACAGTGCTGCAGACATTATGCCTGAAGACCAACTTCTTTCCACCATGGGAATTTATATGCAAAATTCTAAGGTCATTGCTAAGTCATTGAGGTTAGTAAAAATTTCCATGAAAATACTAAAGCTTGGTATAGAGACACACTATTGTTGCTCTGTGTGTGGTCAAAATAAAATATTTTTAAAAAGTGCATAAATTTTGTGTTTGTTCTGCACTTTACAGTTCTTTTAAAAGAAACTGTGATAGAATAGCTTTTTTTTATGCTTTGAAAAAGTATTGGTGGTTGTAATAGCTTGGTCAGGGTATTTCCATGTTATCTTTGTAGGTTTTATTAGGCATGCAGTGAAATACCGTCTTTATATTATCTAAGGGAAAATGTACTTTTCTGTTACTTTAGTTATATAACTAGTTTTAGTAGTGTCAAAAAAAAACAAGAGAGAGAAAGAAGTCAGATATGATAATGTGCTTGTATAATTTTATCATCTTTACATTTAAAAAGAAATTGTGTTTATTTATGGTATTTATTTTATTGCTAGATCTTTTTGACAATGTTATTACATTTCGTAAACCGGATGCTGTTATCAAGCTGCCTACTTTTGAAGCCAAGAGTTCTGGAGATATTTGGTTTCAATTTAAAACGACTGCTCGTGATGGTGTTTTGATACACAATGTTGGATCACACGATTTTATCCAGGTCCGACTTTCCAGTAAGTATCCCTGTAAATCCTACTTCTCACCTGAGAATGGAGTGAAATTAGACAATTTTGTGTTGCCTGGAACTGCTTTTGCTTTGTCCAGAATTTTTCTTAATATAAATTGCTATACTGATGCCCGAAGTCCTACCTGTCCTTCTGTAATTTATTTTACTTTTTCTTCTTTTAAAATTTAACATAATTTCTTAATTTTTTCTTTATTAGATAGTTTCATTTTAGAGTAATTTGCATTCACTTTCTGAGAGACTAATCTGTTTAGATAGGTAATCTAATTACAAGACAAATTCTTGATCAGGTGTGGGCAAACTCGGATGGCTAACAATAATGCCACTTATCTTCTTAACAGGCTGTCCATTCATCATATATGAAAGAACTGAAAATACAAGCACACTTCTGAAACCTTGGTTTTTGCATCATCTTTCATTTGATCATGTAGGAAGTAGTAATTCTGGCTTGACAGGTCTTTTGTAAACCACCATTTTGATTGCAATGTGTCTTTGGTGCCCTGTAATGAAACCTAAGACTATCCAATCTCCTTAGAGAGACAGTCAGATAAATGCCACGTTGTCTGTCTCTCTGCCCCGATTTGTGTGTGTGTGCGCAAGTATGCACACTAGAGATGTTTGAAAATATTTTATTGGCAGGTGTCCATAGTTAATAACTGAGCAAGCTTGCTCCCAAATCAGCTGTTGGATAGTATTAGTATTTCTTTGTAACTGTTCATATATACTCGTACAGATCTCTACTGATTGTTTTACATCAATGCCTACTCTCTTAACACCCTATATTAGTAAACATCAGTCTCAGCCATTACAATTAGGCAACATTTTTTTTTCCATTCAAGTGCTTAAATGAAATATAATGAAATGTTATCTACAAACCAAGAAGTTCAACATGAATCCTGCCTCATTAATTGGTGTTTTGTATGTTAGTAGACATCCAAGATACTAAATTGTTTGATTTTAGCATTCTGTGCTACATCAATGATTATGCACGTGAAAAACAGTTCTCTTCTGGACTACACCCCAATGTTGGCAATAGGGAAAGATCTCTAATTAGTTACACTAACAGACTGTGGGAAATGTCCAAACTGTCTAGTTTATACTATTCTATCTTATTTGTAGATGGAGACACTATAGAGTTCAAATTCAATGTTGGAGATGGCACAAAAGTTCTGAAGTCAAAGAACTCGCATGGACTGAATGACAACAAGTGGCACACTGTGCATGTGGAGAGAAACAGAAAACAGGCTTGGTTGAAAGTAGACATGGACAATGAGGAGAAAGAAAATGAACCACAAGAGCAGGGTACCAGGACCTTAGATCTTTCCTCACCCTTGGTTGTTGGTGAGTGGTTCCTATTGTTTAATAGTGAATGTGTCTTCATAATTCTGCATTTCTTGTGTTTTCATTATTGATATGCAAATACTATAGAAATCTAACTGGGGATTAATTTTGGTTGGTTAGAAATTGGATTAGCTTCAACTAAATCATGTTTTATGTTAATATTCATAGGGTGAAGATGTTTATTTTGGATAATGGCTTAAACCCACTGTAAACTTAACTTAAATTAGTTGGGCAATTTCAAACTTTAGCAGCAGTTATAGTAATTTTTTTTTCTTCTGTGAATTGTGTAAAGGGAAATAACTGGAACCCCCACCTTTTTGTTTTGGAGATTTGATTTATATTTTAAGTAAATCTAACTTAATTCCAGGTACTGAACATCTAGTGCGTGCAAAGAACTGCCATATTTTGCATTCTACAATTTAATTAAAAATATTTTATTTGGGGGTAAATTAGAATTTTTAATCATTTAGAACTTTAATAGTTTGTTGTTGTTTTTTTTTTTAAGAAAGAAATTATTGCCCTTGCTCCCTGTGAAAACTAAAGCAAATGAATCTAGTTCAGTAGCACGAGTGAAGAATGTTTTTAAAGAAAGTGAAATTAGTGGTATAGCGAAATTGTATGAACCTTTTACAACAGGTTGACAATTTCTTTTATCCTTATTAATAAGCTGCAAGTTTGCATTTTAATCGGATTCTACACAAAGTTGAGACTAACTGTCAGTAGAATGCATTTAACAAATTTTATACTATTTGTTATTTCAAAGCTGTTTGGCTTAGCAAAAGACGTTTCTAATTCTTTTCTTTTTCCTTGAAAAGGTTGCATTCAAACAGTCCATTTGAGCATTTACTATATTTCAGAGGCTTCTAATGTAGTAGGGTCCTAAGAAAACTTAATTGAGAGGTAACATGTTGTGAAGGGGGACTCTAGGTTGCATTAATATTCTGTTTAGAATAGTATATTTATTTGTAGCTCATTACATAAAGAGGAAAATATTTTATGTAGAACCCACAGATGGGTTGAGAGATGATTGTTGGTGCTGTGTTGATTACTAGATGATAGGTGTCATGTTTTACATTTGCATAGCAGCATTTAACCTCTTGTTGAGAAATATAGCAACCATTCTGTTGTCACTCCTTCCAGTGCATGACTGGTTGATCTTTTGAAGTTTTGGAGATTCATAAGTTTTTATAACTGTCTATTTTGATGACTTTTTTATCAATGGTTTTCATAACTTCTGTCATGATCTTGTGATTCTGCTATCACAATTCAGCTGTAGCCATGCTAACCAAGCAGGTTTATTACATCTGACAAGTGGGATATAACAAATTTGTCTCATAATGTAATGAAGATTACATTGCTCTTCTCTTCTGTTAATACCTAATGAGAATTATCTGCACCCATTTAGCCAAGTGCATTCTCCACACTATCAACTATTTTAACTGTTTTGCTGCTAAGTTTTCTCACTGTGGCCTTATTTTAGCAATAAATCAATCAAAAACGCATTTTTGGTATGGATCAGGTTAAGTTATGTAATAAAAATTCCTATCAACAAATCAGAGTAGCTGTTTTACAAAAGATTCAGCAGGCCATAATGCTGGACCTACTGCACTTTTCAGTGATGTTATCTCAGCCACAATGGTGGGCCTGCAGCTGCAAAACAGTTAATGATTGCAGTCGTGGTGAACATTATCACCAGCCTTGGGGTCTGATTACTTTGGGCTCAGGCACAAGTCCTGATACTACACAAATTTTTTTCTGAAAGTCAACATTATTATTTGTGTATGGGATTATTGAGACTGGGTTTGAATTAAGAAGAAAGACTTCAGATATTTCGGTTCTTTTCTTTTTATTTTACAAAGCACTTCAGAGAAGTAATTCCAATTTATGAATATTGTGTGTTAAATGAAAGGATTTATTTATCTATAAATTCAGGCTCAACTTATGATATTGGAATTGTGTTTAGAAATACAGAACAAAAGGAAAAGTAATTTCAGAGACCCAGTTGACCAAAATGAGCATAAACAATTTTTCTTTTTAAACCCTTGTAATTAATTTGAAGGGATGGGTCAATGTGTTAAACTGTTGAAAAGAAGAAAATAATACGAAACCGGTTAGTCATCAACAGGTCATGGGTTTGGGACCTTCTTGTTTAAAGAATGAGTGTTCAAAACAGGTTTTATGACTGGTTCTATTAATGGAGTTGGAGAAAGTTCATATGAATTTTACTTAAACTTTCAATAACCTTAAATACAGCTCTCCTGTCGTGAAGAACATAAATATCTTTGTGTGCATCATAGTTGTGTGTAGAGATGTATCCGGTTTGATATGCCTGCATTTCATACTCTCCTGAAAGGAGCTTTGAAAAAGACAACAACAGAAGGATCACAAGATGGTCTCTGAAGCAACACTGAGAATGCATCTGATGATTTGTGATGAGTAACTTCACTTTAGACACTAAATAATAATGTACAGGTTGATGGGTTTTAAAACTTGTCTCAAATAAACTATTTTAAAATTCTTTTATAGGTGCTGCTGTGGGTTACCAGGATGGTTATGTTGGCTGCATGAGAGGCCTTATAGTAAATGGGAAACTCATGGATCTAAGGGGCATCGTGGTACGTGGAGAAGTTACTTATGGAGTATCTGAAGGTACAGATAAAATTGCTGCTGATGCTTTCTACTTAATGCTTCAGACAAAGTTGATTTTTTACTGCATATTCTATTTAAATCTTTTCATTAATGTATGCTGATAAGAAATTACCTTTAAATTAGTCCAAGGAATGCAATTTACCTTTTTGTATATTTTAGATAAAAAAAAAAAATCTTATTATTTTCAACTGATTGTTGTTCATGTGTGTGTGGCAATTATTTTCAGATATTAGAAGTTTCCATTGACATTTTCAAACTTTGACAGAGCAGTGGGCCCAGGGTTAACAAAAAACTAACATTATACCTAGAACTACTGAAGCGGCCATTTTGTGTATCCGACTTATGCACAGTTAATTATTTTCATTTGTGATTGCATGATGGCTTCTCTATGCTAACGAAGCTGTCAGAACAGAACAAATGTGTTGTTGTATCCCACCGTTGCATTCTACCTAACATTGGTTTGGATTCAGAAGACTAGACAAGCAGGGAAGATGGGTATGTGCCACCAAAAGTACAGTGCACTCTGACACAGATTGACCTAACAAACCTTCTAAAACTCTTCATTTTTAAACATGAGAGGAAAACAAACTCAGTATCAGCAGTATAGTGGACCAGTCTAAGAAGATTAAATTTTATATTTCTAGATAGATGCCTTCAAGTAGAACTGGCTAAAGCAACCTGAGTTTTACTGGTTCAGAAAACAAAGTGCTAGTTTGGTGGCTACAGTTTTCTAATATTATAGTTGTAATAAAGATAATAAAGACTAAAAATATTTTTTTATAGGCTAACAATGTAAAACTAATACAAGACATATTGAACATGTTAAAACAAATTTAATAGCTGTACATTTAAAGAAATCTCTGTTGATTTCTTACTCCTGTACTGGAAGGAATTAGTACAAAATATAAAGTTAAGTAAACTGATAATTTAATCCAAAAACACATCTGATGTTTTAATTATTATGCACTGTAATTATGTTTATGATACAGTATGGATCTAAAAATTAGGTTTTTTGGATTAATGTATTAGGTATTTAATAATTTTGTGGGCTCTTAAAAACTTATGAGTTTGGTTGGCCAACAAAAAACCAAACAAATTAAGGATCAATTTTTTCAGCAGTGCTGAGTCAAAATGTCACTAAAATGATTTTGTCTACTTTGACATGGATGAGACCCATCCTGCTGATCAAATTTTGGATGAAAGTGTTTATTTGCCTAATATTTCCATTTACTTATGAAGGAAAGGCCTGGTAATGTTGCTGCATAAGATTTGGGCTTCATAATATAATATTTACCTTGATGATTTGCTAATTAAGGCATAACTCAGCAATATTTTTTAAGTGCTGGAAAAAAATCTCTCTGAAATTACCAAACTTTTATTTTTTAAAAATATCAATTAAAAAATAAAAATTGTGTATGAAGAAAGCTAATTATAAATCCTTAAAAGTAGTGTTATTTTCTATTGCATAAAAATAAAATAATAATTTACCAGGTATATGTTTAAAAACTGAAAACTGAGCATCAAAGTTTGCTCTCAGAGTTGGAGTATGGTTACCCGTGGGACTGCTTATCCATTTCTTATTTTCAAAAAAATGTTTGCACTATTTCAAACTTGAGATCTCTCTAAAACAAAAATTGGTGAAGACATTCTATGACTGTTGCTCATTACTGATTTGATGCATGCTGGGTAATTTTGTGAAAAAATCTTGCTAATGTCTAACTTTTTTCTTTTTTTTTTTGATTAACAGGATGCATTGGGAAGTGTATGAGTAGCCCCTGTTATAACGGTGGAACATGCCGTGAGGGATACTCTGGCTACACCTGTGATTGTTCATACACCCCATTTCGCGGTTGGATGTGTGGCCGAGGTAAGTGTTGATAGCTCATATTTCTTCTTGTCATCAGATGCAGATTGCATGATGCCAGAACAATTCACATCCTCATTAAATCCTATTTGCCCACGAATCCAAAGCTGCCCATTTTTCCTAAACACTACTCACCACATGCTGTGCAAAAGGAAAATGATAATCGCTGTTTTAAGGAAGGAGAAAGGGAAGGGAAGGGAAATCTTTAAAAAAAAGAGACAATACAGTGATCCCTTAATACAGTATTTTAAAGAAAAGGTTTCGTGTACATTTTGTTTGAAACAGTTCTACGTCCCTTATAGTCTTTCGAGATTCCAGGCGAAAAGGTGTTTGAAAATTTTCATTCTTATTTTTTGGTTAAGAGAAATTCCTTGTTACATTAAGAGAATACAGAACTTTATTGTCATTAAGATGCATCACAGCTGTGTAATTAGGAAAACATGCAAACATCGAAAGTGTTATTTTATTCATTTTTATTTTCCTAGAATTTAATAATATCGCAGACCCATCCTTTAAGAAAGTTTAAACTTTTTTTTTTTTTTAAATTTTGAATTACCCTAAATTGCATTAAACAGCAATCAATCGGCTCTTTGCAAAATTAGATTTCACTGAGTTTAGTTAGAATGACGACCTGAGTTAAGTCCCTTGTACGATTACTGTGTGTGTGGGTAGGGGTAGGTTTTTTAATAATTTTGATAAAATTTTGCCTTGAACAGTTGCTTGTTTCTGTTTGGTGTGTAAAGCGAAAATGTGGTTCTTTTTAAATTCTCAAATTAGAAGGAATTGTTCTCGAGATTTTTAGAAGTCATTTTAGATTAGTGGTTCCAAGGGAGATAATTGCGCGAATGCCCTGTTGCATTGCATTAACTTTCGTGGAGTAAAACGAAGCAACTGAATGCGAATAAAAAAAAGATACAGAATCTCACTTTTAAGAGATTTATGGTAAATAATTGAGCATCTATTTTTGAACCTATGATCACTGACTACATACAGGCCATCTTAATACTGCTGGGTATGAAGAAAAAAATGATTTGCAGACTAAAATATTTAAATTTGCTACCTTTAATAATCAAAGGGCTCTTAAAGAAATTTTAAAACCATTTTTCACATGGTTGACCAAGGATCTCTTCCAGGACTGAAATAATCTCTACTCTACTCCACGTTTTTTTTTTCAGAATTAGGAGCTAAAGTGTATGTTAGTGTTTTCTTCATGTGTTTAATCAGCCATATACCAGATTGCTTTCTGTCTGTGTTGTAGATTAATTAACATTGTTCATTTGATAGTTAATACTATATGCAACACAATATAATGGAAAACCAGTTACAAATTAACTTTTAAGGTTTCAAAGCTTTAGTTTCTATTTCATCACCACGATTAAGAAGCAAATGTTTTCTAAAATATCTGAAGAAAATTAATGATTTGAATTCTATGCAAATAATTTTTGTGTACTCCTGGTAAAATAGGAAAAGTGCTTTTGTTATATTTCTAAAGAAAATAAATACTATTAGGAAATTATTTATTGATTATAAATTGCTTGAGAGAGTGTAGACACTTAACTAGGGAACCTCAAGTTGTAATTTGTTTCTTGGAAACAAACCTTTGTATAAAGTAACAACATACTCAGCTACACCTGGGCTTCTGAAGTTAAGTTCTAGCATTATTGTTGTGAACTTGTGAAATAAAATGGCCAGTTCATTTAAAAATTGAGAAAAGATTGAGTTAAGAACTATGCAGTGTAGTCAATGCGGCATCTTTAACTCTGATTCTTTTTACAGTGTAGTTGTAAATCATTGAACAATAGCTTCAGTTTGATCTTTATTGTCCCATAAAATTGTAGGTGGTCTTTATTCCAACAAAAAAATAAATAAGCGTGTTACTCCCACTAAAGATTACATGATAGATATTGGGATATTTGTATTTTGCTGCATGTAAGATATTTAGGCCATAAGATTCTTTCTCTTGTTTTTTTTTTTTCCCTAAATTAATTGATCAGTAGAGATCTATTCTAATTTTTAATCAGTGATATATCTTGGATGTTTGACTTGCTTTTATAACACAACATACTTTCTCTCCCTGGCAAAGAATTTAATATAAATCTTTTCTCGGTGATGTTAATGGGACTGATCATAGATTCTTTCAAGCCATTCATACAGATGGCATAAAAGATTTCTGATGGGGAAATTTTTGCTGAAGGCAATAAATTTCTCAATATTCGGAACAACTTTCATAAAAAGTAAATTTTCCCAGAGTATCATGGGCCTAATTATTGACCGGTCTCTACTGAATAAGAAAACAACAACACCAAACTCCCCCAACAGAAGATCAGGGAATATTGATTGGATTAAATGGTCGCTAGTTGCATCACCTGAATTGGTACAGGACTGTGTGACCATAGACAAAGGAGGTGTGCATCAGAATGCTGTGTAACAACAAAAAAATTACTTCAATTTAAAAAAAAACTCTCCACTCTTATAGAATTTTGCTTCAGGTGGGGTTTTTTTTTGTTTTTTTTTTTTAAAGGGTAAAAAAGAAGACATCAAACTCTTAAAGGAACACTATCCTAGAGAATTTTTACCTCAAATATATTATTAATTCAACTATTGAGAATATGCTGATGAACAAAGTTAAAAGTTTGACGGTAATCTGACCCTGTATAACTGTTCTGCTACAGAGGTGGGTGCAAACTTGCTACCGAACTACATGATCACATACAAATTCAGTGACCAGCATGGTATTTCAGCAACAGACTTCCAGTATGCCCGGATAGGATACTCTACAAAGAGAAAGCAGGGAATACTGATGCAGATAAGAAATAAGGACAATTCTGAGTACATATCTGTTGAGATGAACAATCAGGGTGAGTAGCAAAGTTCTGAATTTCTATTACAGATGTAGTAAAGTGAGTCATTAATTGGAAACATTTGTTTTACTGTTTGCTAAATAGAAAATGACAAAACTGTGGGCTTTTGATGTTGTTGTTCTTGGTGAACTATGTCCTGACTTTAGAGAGGTCTAAGAAGATCTTTTAGCATTGTGCTGTAAGAAGCAGGAGCGAGGTGTCAGCCTCAAGAAAGTTACCTGGAAGCTTCTGAGTGGTGGTCAAGGAACAAGCCAATCAAGGGCTAACCCTAGAATCTTCACTACATGTACCCAGAAGAAAACTCTTCATTTCTAGATGTGGGAGGAAAGTCTCACATGGCTGACTGGTGATGAAGAGCGGGAAGAAACTCACCAAAGAGGTACAATAAACTATTCTTTGTGATTGAGATGATGATTATCAGGAAAGGGAAACTTTAATACAGTTATATATATCAAGAAATGAAGCCATCTTTGGTATATTCGTAAGAAACTTTGAATGTAAATTAAGCAGGGCTTATTTACTAATATTTGAAGAAATGAGTATTTAACTATTTTCTTTATCAGAAAACTATGAAGATATTCAAAGACAAGTTTGATGGTCATCAGTTTATCAGGGAATTGTTAAATGTATATTAAAATATAACTATTTACATGAAAAGATGTTATGGTAAGTTAATGCTGGAACTTTGATGCATTACCTTGCTAATTGAGATATCCTGGCCAATTTCATTGGTAAGTCCACAATTATGGTGGCCAGTTATATATATATTAGTGTGTGTAAAAAATAAATAAAAAGTGTCTGTCTGTCTGTAAATGGTATTGTGCCACCATAGTGGTCTAATTGAGATTTTTTTCTTCACAGCTTATTGCTGTATGTACTTACTATTCATTTGCACATTTGCCAAGAACATTCATCAATTAACAAAATCATGGGGATATATACATATATTAGAAAGTATTACTATGTGCAAGTACACAAAGTTTTATCACAAACTGTCTACTTCTAGTGATCAAATAGAAATCAAAAGTTTACAAGTTATCTCCCATCTGTTAACTCTCTATTACCTCCCCCCCCTTCTTTTTTTTTGATTGGTGAGGAAGTTTCAGAATGAAAGAGGTTATAAGGGGAAAAAAAATTCACTTTTTCTGTAGTGGTGATATACTGCGATTTACTTAAAGTAAATGATTAAAACTGATCTTATCTGCGTGGGGGGAAAAATTATGCACTGGCTCAATTTGCATTACAATTAACTATTGTGGGTGGTTATATAACAGAATTATCGTTGTTGCCATTCTGAAATGCAGACTAGGTCCCAAATGATGAATCTTCTCCCCAATGAACTCCTTGCTCTTGACTTTCCTGAGGTCTGAGGATTTCATGCTCTAGTGAGTTAAGTGTTTGCTAACAGCTCTGGTGACCTCCCTTGAGTGGCAGTCAGGATGCAAGCCAGTCAGGGGTTACCCACAGAACCTCTACCACGTGTACCCAGAAAACTCTACTAGAACATTTCATTTTTAAATATGTGAGGAAACCAATGTGACTGGCTTTCTGGCTAAAGAAAAGCAAGAAAAAACCATGGCGACCACTGGCCGCCCTATAAATGTCCAAAAATTTTGATACCACTAATTAGAAAAAAAGCTCTTATAGTCTTTGAAAAATCTAAAAAGATTTTGAATAGATTGTATGCCACTCTGATATTCAGTAATTGCACCAAAAAAAAACAACTAATATTTTGGTGGAAAATGGGAAAAAAAAATTTTTTTGGTAAATATCTCAAAATTGTCAATGCATCCATTGCAGTTTCTTATTTTTCCCACAGTGCCTAGTGTACATGGCTAATACTGGTGACAAATTTAATGTTTAGGAACAAATTAAAGGCATGACTGGTTTAGTTATCAACTTCTGAGCATTCTTTTAGTGAATTGCTGGGTTTCTAATTTAATCATTGTTGTTACGACTTTATGTTGATGTAATCTTATAAACCATCTTTTGATTGTCAAAGTGAAACAAAGAGAAAGAAAAAAGCTTTGTACAAATATTTTTATGTATACAGCAGATTAATGTTATTCTGGAAAGATTGTACTTGTAAAATATGATGCACGGAAGACTTTCATTATAATAGCCTCCTTTATGCTTAACTTTATTGGAGAATCCACAATTACAGCCATGTTGGTTTTATTGCTTGAGATTGGAAGGATGGCATTGGCCATAATGAAATCAATTTTTTTTTTGTTTTGTGTTTTTAAAATAAATTTGTTGATTGCTTTCTTTACTTATTAATCAGATTGTTTCTTGTGAAATACATTGGCGCCTTCCACTGATGAAATTATGGTGACTGGATGAGCTGTTTTTTTTTCTTTTTCTGACCAATTATTTTTTAATTAAGAAAACAACAACAAAAAGCAAGCAAGCAAAGAAATTCTGATTCTCATGTCAACTGTTTGGTAATGGTAAAGGTGGCGGACACACTCAGTTTTGCCTGAAGAATTCCTTCTATCTCTGGAAATCCAGCAGCGTACTACAGTACATTGTGAATGCTAAAGTGGAATAAACTTATCAATCGAACCCAACCTCAAAAAATGACAATGATGAACCCAGCAGAAATCTAATCTTGAGGACTTTAAATAGAATAGTCTCCTGTGCCTCCATCGAGTACAAAAGGCTTTTACAGACAATCTGGCATGTTTCTTTATAGATTTTTCTTTTCTGAGTAGAGATAAAGAATACATCTTAAGTTATCTGAGTGGGCTGCCTACTTAGTTTTTCTTTCCTTCCTGGAATAGCTAACCAAAGGAATTCCTCGTTTTTAAAAAAAATTGTTTTCTGACAGTATTTAAAGATTTGGATGTTTACAAACTGAGTTTTAACAGAAAAAAAAAAAGTACTTACAATATGTATATTTTTTTTTTCTTAAAAAAAAAAATAACTCATCCTTTTTTGTGTCGCATTAAAATAAGCAGGATGGTAAAATATAGAATATTCTGTTCTAATTGCGAACTTTACTAAGGTAGTGAATAAATTTTTTTTTTTAAAAAAAACCCAGCCTATTTCTAAAACTGCATAGTTTTTTAAAAACTTATTTTGCTTTTCTTAATAATGAAATTTTAAAGAGAAAAGAAAATGAAATTAAAGAAATTCAAGGTGGTTACTTTAGCTTTTGAGATCAAAAAGAGAGCAGTTGATGCTGAACATGGATGGCATTACTAGGTTTGTTAAAAGTGAAATCTGGAGTTATTTTAGTGAAAGAAAATGAATAAATACTTGACATTAGAAAAAAAAATTGGAATCATTAAATTTTTGTTTTTTTTTGCCTTTTTAAAAAAAAAAACATTAGCTGTACTCTGTATCATTTAATGTAATAGGCAAGTAGCTGCTCTATACATGTTCTTGGTTGAGTTGTAAATATTAATTATGACTGAGTTGTCTCTTGTACTACTAGCTACTATTCTTTAGTTTTCCCATTATTATTATTAGTCTATTTGAGGTGAGATGTGATGGTGTATTAAAAATGCTTGGAGAATTGAGACTCTTGGCATGATTAGAAAGATGCTGTCCTTACCAAGCAATTTCTACTCATCCATTGAGAAACAATACGAGTGTTGCTTGATCTGATCTTCAGATACTAAAGACTTGAAGTAAGGATAAGGTAGTCCTACAAGATTGTTTAGTCATATTTCTAAACATCTTGTATATTTGTTAGCTGTAATATTACTATGTTAGTTAACTTTATTTGATTTTTTTTTTTCAATTACATTGTGAAGAATGGAAATATTTGTCTATTTCCTGAATGCCTTATACTGTAGAGATATTTGTAAAAAAAAAAGTTGCGGATGGAACATTTTTAAAACTTTCATGCTGGGTTAGTTGGCCAAAGATGAAAATCAAATTGATTACTCTCCAACTTTTGAAGAACTGAAGTTGTTTGGTAGGTTAGGTCAGGCCATAGTTTTTTGGCATTAAAGCTTTGCTGGGAAGTTGCATAGAATATCTACTTGTGAACGTTATTCCACTCTAGGCTATCTTCAAAGCCATTATCCTCCTCTCTTAACTGCAGGAGCTTCTACTTCTGTGCATAATTCTTTTGTGTGTGTGTGTGTGTGTGTGTGTGTACAACAGCAGAATCATGGTAAATAATGATCTGATTGTATCTAGAACAGCCAACTTCATCTACAGCTAAAGTGACTGAACAAAAACAGAAAGAAGTATTTTTTTTTTTAATTTAGTCAGGTCATTTAAAATAGTTTGTATTTTTTCTTAAAACTAAAATGTTCACGTTTTAAAGAGGTCATGGACAATTTTTTTTGTCATAATCATGTAAGAAAAAAAAATAGTATATGTACAGTATATATATACTTTTTTTTTTAAGGAATAAACTGTTGTGTATCCCGCTCTTAGATTGAATTTTTTTTTCTTTCTAGTAAATGTTATCAATTAATATTTTTGTGCTTAGTTTTTAGAATCTTTAAGTAAGATTCTTTTTGAGATTTTATCTTGGTATTTACTGCACTATTGTTACAGAATATCAGCCTTTTTATTGGCATAAGATGTAGTTATGTGAAATCATAATGGTTCCATGTTGTGAAAGTATACATGTAGTGTTTCTGTCACTTGAAGAGATTTCGGCCACAGTCATAATAATTGTGGGTTTTCTTGTACAGCAGTGATCATGGTGAGGCTGATCTGAGCTTTAAAATCAAATCATCACCATGGCAGCTGGCACAAGTAGTAAAATTTACTTTAGTAACTAATTTGTCATCTTGGTGCTAAGCTACGGGATTTATATGCCAGAGAAACAGCATGGATTAGATGTTTGGCAAATAAAAATTTCTTAGTAAATGACAGGAGAATAGATTGCCTTGCTTCATCGTGAAAAGTAATTTGGTGAATAACAAAAAAGCAGACAATTTTTTTTAAAATTTAAAATCCCTTTATGGCTCAACTGGATGTATTTTGAGGTTATTTAGTTTTCAAGTTTATCTGATTTACTGGGTTCATCTTTACAGCTGCTGTTTTTGATAATCTTTCTTTAACTTTAATTTTCCATATCTGGTAACATTTTTTTGTCTTTGTAGTAATATGGTAACTACGTAGATGAATGCATCTGACCAAAGGTTATGTTATAGGCCATAGTTTTGTTGTGTTTTTTTTTCCTCCACCCCATTCAATCAGTTTCTACAAGGGATTGTGATGCTGCTGTTAACTGCTATAGAGCATTATCCTGTACTGCAGTGGTTTGGCACTTCTGACTTCAACACGGAAATCCTTACTAGAACTCTTCATTTTTAGATGTGGGAGAAAATTCAGGTGACCGGCTGGTGAGGATGATGGTGGGTATGTCAAAGCTAAGCCAATCTCGACCAGGGATTGAACTCTGTCCTCTTCAAACTTGGCAGTCTGACCACTGGGCTGTCAACCACCCTATGACCATAGTCAATGACAGACTGCCGAAAATCTTGTGGATTTGTGGCTAATGTTGTTATGAAGTTCAAGGCAAGGAAAGCCTTCAACGGTGACGATGACAACGTGGCAAATCTGACACTTGCTGTCAAGAATCTTTACTGAAATTACTTATGCCACAATAATGAGCCAAAGAACCATTTAAGATAGTAACCACCAACTGGGCTATGGAGGGTGCATAATATGCAAGAAACCCCCTTTGTCCAGTAGGAATAAAATATTTTGTATGCTCTGGTCAATGGAATGTCTGGAAAGACTGTCAAGCATTGGCAGCATGTACTCTTCTGATAAGTTAAGATTCTAATGGGCATACTTTGGTTTGGTTAACACCCTCAACCCCAATGTTTCACTGGGTAAGGGGCCAAAGGGAGATAAGAAAAAAAGTAAATTGCATTAGTATTAGATGTGGTATTTATGATTTTTTATATGCTTGTTTTATTCTTGGCAAATTTTGAATGAGATAACTTTGTTATATATTAGGTTAAATGGCCACAGTATATTTAGTAAGCAGTCAGCTTATTCGTAGATCTAGTGTTGCAAATGTTGAGTGACAGTTTTGCATAAGAAATGTTGTCTCTGACAACTTAGAATTGGAACAGGATTACGCGAGGTTGGCTTTAGTTCTTCCACCTCGCCCCAGGCCACAATATAACAAAGTGGAATGGCCACTTTCTTTTTCCTCTTGGACCTCAAGTTTGTGACATACCCATTTGTAAGGTGGGCAGGGTTGGACAAGTCGCCTGCTGTCAGTTTAAGAATCAGACATTTTAAGCAGGGTTATTGTACTAAAACTTACTAGAAACTAATATTATGTTTGGAAACTTGCACCAGACTACTTTCATTGACTGAAACTTGTTTGGAAAGACAAATTTTGATGTGAAATTGTGTTATTTCCTGTTAAAGTATATCCATTTGGAATTACTTGACATTTTCAAGTTCATATAAGAATACAACAGGCATAAGACAAGAAAATATTGCATTGGAATATTTTTTTATCTGTTTATATTGAAAATAAGCTTTTTATGATGCATTTTAGTGTTGTATTGCAGTTATGAATGATGTTCCTACATTGAATAAACTTAACACTTCAATGGTAGAAGCTATGGCTTTTGGATTCAGGCTGGCAAGCTCCCAGCAGGGTCACTACAGGAGCATCGAGTTAGTTTTGCCCTATGATCTTTATTCTTTGCACAACCATCATAAACTTCTTACAGCATTGGAAAGGTGTTTGATTATTCCAAGGTAACATGCAAACTGACAGATGTAAACAAAGCAAATTGCTTCCAGAATCAATAATGGTGCTGTTTCATTCACTTCAGATTTTGTTTTTAGGGGAAATTGAGTCATGCCATTTTCTTTTCGCATCCTGCCCAAATGAGAGCTTTGATTGTGTGATGGTATTCAGTGATGCCTCAACCCGTGCTGCTAATGGATGACTCAGGTTATTTTTCATAAATAACTTCATGCTGGTAGGGGATTTTAATTAACCTAAAACATGTATAAGATAACAGCACTATAAATCTCTGCTGAGAATTAACCTTGAATCCATACAGTATTAAATTAGACAGAACCTGCAGGTATTGCCATCTACTAAAACTGCATTAAAAGAAAGAAAAAAGAAAAGGTTGGGATATATCCATAATTTGTGTTAGAATCTGATGCTCAATTAAAGCTATTTGGGAATTACTTTTAGATGAAACTCCAAGTTTTTGCTACATTGTATATGTGAAGTTTTAAAAGTTACCAAAAATAGAATCAGTAAAGTAATAAATAGAAATACTTTTAAAATATATTTTGCTTGGTTAAAAATTGTTCTTTATAGTTTAGCATAACAAAAAAACACTAAATTATACATACATGATGATGGTTGTCTCTTGGTTTAGTTACTTTTAATGAGTTTCTGCTTTTTGTTTAAGATTTTGAAGTAAATGATTGCACTTTTTTTTAAATGTCTGAGTAATATTTAAAATATTACAGAAAGATCATTGAAAAGATAAAAAATAAAAACTAACAATTTAAAATTTTTTAAAAGTTAGTTTTTTATCTAATTTTATTATTATTAAAAACACCTCAAATCCATGATGTTTCTCCTTTTAAGTTATTGGATTTAAATAATTATATTAATAAGAATTAATTTAATAATGAAAATCATAACTTTTGTCTGGATGAACTTTTCTCTTGGATTCAGTGTTTTTTCTTGTAATTACAAGCTTTTTTTGTTTTGTTCTTAATGTCCTCCTCATCCTTAAAATTGTACCACTTGCAGGACATGTTCAGTGCCATTTTGTTGTATTTATTTTCCATTAGAAACCCTAACACCATGACTGGTTTGAAATTATAAAAAACTATTAATGTTGCAGAGCAATTTGTACTTTTCTCTCTCTCTGGATGTTTGGTTTAGAGATAAAGAAAAATTGGTTTGCTGGCAGAGTGAATGAGAAAATGATGCTTGTTCTTCACTGTTTCAGAAAGTTATGCTGATATCCAATTGGCTACAACTTCTCATTACTCATCTTTTCAAAATGCAAGACTTGTTTCTGATCACTGCAATGTTTGGCCATTTCTACTGACTTAGTTCCATCACAACTCTAATTTTTGTTTTACACCAGTTATATATATATATAATTTTTGTCATGGAAGCAGACCTTTAGCAAAGCAGGTAGTCATTGAATTATAAGCTATTAAATTTTTTAATGTTACAAAGGCTATACAGCTATTGTCTCATGGGCATGAATCTGAAGGAAAACACAAACTTAATATTGTGATTTAGAAGACTAACACTACCTAAAACAATTGAGTCAAAACCTATTTTCAGTTACAAGAGTATTACAAGAGTGTTCACAACTCAAGTGTTGCATATATATGGACAAACATGAGACATGTAGCTTCAATTACTAGCAAAATGATTTTAAGAGGTTGAAAAGATTTGTGGTTTATAAAATATGTGTGTGTGTTTTGATGCTGGAGGAATCAAATGTATTAAACATTTATGCATTTTTCCATATCTAGAAACTAGCATTCAAATTGTATGTTTAAATGTGATTTATATTCCACCATCACTAATTATGGATGAAGACTCTTAACACTAACGTCATTGTGTAATGCTTTTCATTAAAACTGATGCAGAGGGAGGGGTAGGGAGAAGTTAATTTACCTTCATGAGAAAGATAAAGTATATGTTCCTTTTAGATTGATCTTTCTGGTAGTCTTCATCCGCTCACTGGTTTCAGTTATCAATTCTTGATGAATATGTACCTGGACCTATATTATCTGGTCTTTAAAGAGGGCAAATAATTAGATAAATGAAATGCAATTCATAAAGTTAATGGGAGAATTCCATGTAGTATTAGGAACTATATGGTAACTTTTATTTTTGAATGGAAGGGGTTGTAATATAACAACAAACCCTATGCATTGAGAGATTTTATTAAACTTGAAGACCTTTGATAAAACTGTTCACCATAAATACTATAAATAATTTGACTTGATTAGATTTACTATTTGGTTTATACATAGTTAAGGGGGAGATTTAAGTTGGGCATATTGTCATGAATAATATTCCTTTCCTACATTGCAACTTGTTTGAACTAGTAGCCACATTTGATGTTACTGGGGTGAATTTCTTAATATGTCCAGATTGAAGAAGAAAACATTTTCCAATGATAGCGGACCCCATACAGACGACACTGTGTAGCATCTCTTTTGCTGATTACTACTACAAAATTTGCAAAAATAAAAAGAAAAAATGAGATTGATAGTTGACAGGAAATCCTATACCAGGATTGGAAAATTTAGAATTTGGTAATAAAATCATCCATTAAAGAATTACAGATGTGAAAAAATCAAGGTTGTCTAATTTATTTGGGCATTTGGAACAAATTCTGTAAATAACAGATTTTTGTGAAAAACATTTGATAAAATTCCATTAAGTGGAAAATTTTAGTGTTAAATTATAATTTTAGGAATTAGCTTTAGCAATAAATTTCCTTTATTGCACATTTTCACAACTATGTAGCCTTAAGTTAAAGATTATGTGGAAAAGTTTCACTAATGGTTCATCCTTTTGGTGAAACTAAATCATCATGATGAGGCAGAAGATGCTACTGGCAAATTGTGTAAGCATACAAAGTGTCTTGTTTTATTGGGAGCCAAGTAATTTTCAGATTTAATTATTGATCAAGTGAAGGTGATGTCAGCAGAATTTACAGCCAGAAACAAATGATGCTGGCAATTAGTTTGCAGATGCTAATTGCAAACAGCAGTACTTCATAATGAGAGCTATTGTAGTTTTTTTTTTTTGTTTTTTTTTAACTTTGCATCTTTAGGCTATTCTGAGTTGTTTCTCTTTTTTTACTGGGAAGCTTTGAACTATAAAGAACGTATAAAATCTCCATTTTAAAAAACAAACCAAAAAACGGATGTAATGCATTCTAAAATGTTTTTGCAAGCTTAGACAAGTTTTTGTAATTATTTAGAGGGCTCACACAGTTCCTAAAACTATTTTATAATTTAATAGTTATTTTCTCTGATTTGGGTCCTAGTTTATGGTGAAAGCAATAATATTGCACTATCTAGACAAAATTTGCGTTTGACTACTACATAAGAACTAGCATTAAGGGTTTTTTTTGGGGGGTGCAATTGGCAGTGGTCTGAAGACAATGAAACTGACTAGAAAATTGAAAGCCATTTCAAACATCATCCGTCAAAGAAAATTGCATGCAGAAGAAATTCCTACAAGAAATATGTATGTCAAAATGTTCGGAGTTGTGCAGCAAAATTTTTGATAGTATAGCAATTGACAGCAAATCCATCTTTTATTGCTTTCAGTATACGCGATACCAGAGGTGGAGTAATAGATTTTGGAAACATTGTCATGGCATGACCTTGGTTCCTTGATTCCTGAAGGGCCAGATTATATCCTGTGAATATTTGTGCATCATTGCTGAATAAGTGTATCTCTGATGCATCATCATCATTCACCAGATGATAATTATGAAGATAGTGCCACTGTCCATCAATCTTGCTTAGTTCATAATTGGTTTATATAGTGTGAGGCAAATTTCCAGTATCCTCCCGACTACCACAATCACTGAACCTTTATTGCATTGAGAGCAAGGAGGATGGTCTGGAACATGCATTCTTATACAGCACTGCTGTCACCCTCCTGATCTGGGAACTTTTTTGTTAAATGACAGAGAAAGTGAACCATGTCGTCCATAAATTTTTGGATTCAAAGTATTTCAAGTTGCATTGGTCCAATAAACTATTACATAAAGACTTATTTGTTAAATATTTTTAAATGGTAAACCACTATTGTTAATTTCTACTACTAATTTTTGTGTAAAATATGAATTTCTTTTTAATCCTGTACTTTTTAAGCAAGATCTTTAAAGATTGGAACTTCCTCCTAATAATACACTTTTATGAAAAACCTAAACAGGTGAACTTTAAGTTGAACTAAATTTTTTTGTTTTTCTTTCTTTTCTCAAAAACTCATTGGCTTGAGAGAATTTAATTCCACAGTTAGAAGTTGCTTGCTTTTATAACTTTGACCTTTTTCCAGTGTTCAACTAACAAATATCTGTAGTCAAGAACTGATCAAGCTGCCTCATGCACTGTTAACCAACCTAACTGTTAGAATGTTCCTTCTGGTTTCCAGTCCACCTAGGGGCTTGAAGTTTCTATTTAGGTGTTAACTTTTGGACAACTACTAAACGATACTAATTGATTTAAAAACATAGTTGGAATCTTGTGTAATTTCTCAGCTCAAAAAATCCCCAATTGAGCTGGAAAAGTGGGTACTTAAGTAAAAGTATTTAACTTTGTGAAGGAAAAAAACCATAAAACTTAGATGTGTCTTTTGGTTTGCTGTATATTTGAATGATTTCATCAAAGATTAACATGTTCTATTTTGATTTGCCTTTGTTGAATACATTTGCAGATCTTAAGTTACAAATATGAGAGAGACTGTATTTACCACTCAGATGTAAGATAGGATTTTTCTTCTTTCTACAGCTAAAGACTATCACTTGTACCGTTTTTAGCAAATTATCAATACTGTTTTTACGTGTGGGTTATTATTTTTGACTTGACTTGTATTTTGTGCACGTGTAATATTTATGCTAATACTTAAGATTATATATTTTATTGGCTCATGTGTGAATTACCAGTGACTCTAGTGAACTTCAGCATCAAAAATCTTCTGGGTTTGTTAAACTCTTTGATATTAAATTTCTTTCAAATGTAATTGAATTAGTTTTAGAAAATAAAAAAAAAATTTTTAACTAAATCATTGCCACTCTATTTACATACATCTTTTTTTTTATTTGAATTGTTTTTTTTTACTTTAATTAATTTGTTAATTAATGAACATCGCATTTAAAAATGAAATGGAACATGAATGGTGGTTATTTTAAGTTTTGTTGGTGCTGAATTTTGAGTATATCTGAAATGCAGTCAAAATGGCTTTAGATGTTTCTAATAATAAATTTTCTAATTGGAAGCCCCATTAAAAATTATTTTTTTTTTTTTTTGTTGTTACTTGATCCTAGAGGCATTCATCAAGGTTGTAATTGCCTGTCTCCAGGGTAAACTCTTTGCAATTTCATTTAACGGTGGTCTTCATCTTAAAATAATGATAAAGACTCTATTGTTTTACTGTAGATTTGTTGCTCCGCAGTTCCAGCCTGCACTTGCAAACACGCTACTGGCACAAAGCATAAGTTTTCCTCTTTCCTTGCTCTACTGACCAAATGCAGAAAATATTTATCATTACTGCGTGGATTTATCAATAGGTAATATTGACAAATGCTATTGGTGGGAGAACACCAGTAATTAAACATCCGAGACCTGGTGTCTGATAGTGCCACCTGGTGGGTGAGCTTTTAATCATTATAATCATGAACCCTTGGATGTTGAGATTAGCTATAGATCCAGACCAGTAGAATTTATTGCTCTGGTCTCCTTGAGACCTCAACTTTGGAGCCGGTTGTCTGCCAAAGAAGAAAAAGGTCGTCATCCAGCCTTTTCATCACAAAGACATGGGTAATCTGCCCCCTGTACATACCACAAGGACATAGTGCATTCATTAAAAAGCTAGCTTCAGTTTGTGCAGAGAAAACAATTGAAGTCCATCCATCACTGTTTTGAAATAATCCAGTTTCTTGAGTTTTTGCTGGAAATGAAAAATGATTGGATTTTTCCAAAATGCATGAAATAGTGATCTTTGCTGACATTGATAGAAATCCCCTAAATCAGTTACACTACTAATTTATTAAATAAATTAAAAGTGTGTAATATCAAAAACTTTAAAACATTGTTTTCTTTTTTATTTAAGAAAAATATACTGAGATTGATAAAGTTGAATTTAAATATCATATGAAAACTAACTTTATCAACTGCCTTCAGATAATTTTACATTCTTAAGAAATGATGTTTTAACTTTTGATTAGTAGGTGTATTTTTAGTTTGATCAGAAATACTGAAATTATTGTTATTGGCCAACAACTTTTTTACATTTACATTTTTTTTTTATGTACATGCAATTTTAATAAAACCATGAATTATATTTTAAAATTTTAAATAACCATCCTGTGTTATCAAAGATGTCTCAAAGTTGCATGTTTAGATAGATATAGCTTTAAAAATAGATAAATTACTAAATCTAGATTTTTTTTGCATTAATATTTTTGTTTTTCTATAAAAAAAATGACATGTATGAAATAAGTACATTTAATGACTAAGATACTCCAAACTATCAGAACAAGAGTGTTTTTATCTTAGATAATGAGAATGTTGTATCCTGTGGTGTAAAACAGAATTTAAAAAAGGCTTCATTTCATTAGGAAGGTGGTTAGACTGCTGATGTTTGAAGGTATAAGTTCAGATTCTGAGGGATATAGACTCTGGCATGGTTTCCTTTAGCTCTTAATCAGCTGCTCACACAGGTTTTTCTACAGGCACTTTGGTTTCCTCCCACATCTAAAGGTATAAGTTTTAGTCGGGGTTTCTCTGCTTAAGTTGGAATTGCTTTGCTCCATGTGACACAGGATTGGCAATACTTCCTAGCGGACAACTGTGACACTGTTCTGCCACCATGGTCCAGTGTATTAAAAAAAATAATAATCAGTCTCTTCTGTTTTTTTTGAAATTCAATCAAATATATCAAACAAAACTTGCCAAATACACTCTGGTTGGTTCTTGATCATCATTAGCATAATACCGAGTAGAAACTTTACAGGAATGTCAGCCAAATATCATTCTTTCGGGTTGTTTTCTGGCTGACCTGTTGTTTGTCAAACGTTCAAAGTTGTTTTCATGTACATGAGAGTCAGAGAACTAAGAGTGTCTTGTGAAGTTTTAAATAGATCCAAAATACTCGTCTTGAACTCAAGAACTGTGCAACATTTCCATTTACTATTTTTAAGTATCATTTTATGATCTGAGAAAGACCCTTTGGTTAGGAAGAACTGATGTAGTTCTTTCAAGAAGTTAGGTGACAGTAAGGGTTAGGGTCTTCATCACAAATGGTGCATGTTTTAGTTTGCTTGCTTCCAGCTTCTGTAAAGAAGTAAAACCTGTTAATTTCTGAAACTAGAATTTTTTTTTATAACTTCTATTAACATTTTCTTCTCTTTTGTGCCATGCTTTAAAAAAAAAGCAAAATATCGACAGACTTTCATCGTCCCTGAGCCTGCTGGGCATCCACCAAAGGAAACCTGCTCCTTGGTGTTAGTTTCTTGAACCAAGTGGAAGAGAACTAAGTAAAGAGGTTGGCTAGCTGCATGCTAGCTGCAGAAAGTCCTCACTAAAAATTTTTGGTTTTTTGATGTAGGAAGCTGGAGAAAATCAACATGGCCATTTTCTTGTCACATCTGAAAACAATACTATTATGTCAACCAGTCTGCTCAACTACTACTATTTTCTTTTTTTTTTTAAATCATTTAACTGAAAGTTAAATTTCATTAGAGTTAAGTGATATGACTTGCATAGTTATCCTTATTCAGTTTTCTCTTTCTGAATTGATAATGGACTGCTGGTATTGGTAGTCACTGGTGCTTTGGTGGTTACCCAGACTCACTACCATATAGTAACTCATGCAGATTGTATGTATTGCTTAAAATGTTCAAGCAATATTTTTGGTTTGGCAACTTCTGTTTGTCATGCTGATGATATGCTACAATTTCAGTTATAACAGCTTGTAATGCAGACATAATTAATCTACAAATATTCTTTATTCCTTCTCAATCTATGGAACTGGGCTGTCGCTTGTTTATTCAAATGATGAAAGATGAACTTGGATGCATTATTTCAGCTTCAAAGGAAGACTGACATACAAAGCTGACATTCTGGGTATAGCAAGTTTGTGTTAAGAATAACATTGGGTTCAGTCATTGAAATTAGAGTCCTGTGACATGAAATGAATAGCAAGTCTAGATTTTCTCATTACTCTTAAGATTTATTTGTGGTGAAAACTAAAGTAGCTGTCTGGCAACAATTGTATTTGTTGGCTATGAGTGAAGAAAAGAGAGTTAAGTACGTGCAAGATTTACCTATATTGATAGGAGTGCAACAGTTCAGATAAATGTTAATGATGTGCCACAATATTAGGAACTGCAATCAATACAGACAGCTTACACTGATTTAAGTATGTTTCTCTCAAATAATAAACATTACTGGTATTGAAGTTACTTTCATTGTTAGCAGGCAGTTATGGACACTAACTTGAGCAATTTTAAAAATACTAGAAACTATCTTCAAAGGAACAAATCAGACTATTTAATAATATTCATATCAACACAATTACAATTCATAAGGAGAGGCAGGGTTGAAATAATTGTTAAGTAGATGAATTTTGAGGTGGTTTGTTTTTCTTTTGTTTTTTACATATATTGAATAATCTGAAGGTTGACAGTTTGTCCAGGTTCCAAATGGCATACAACCTGAAGTCATAAAATTAATAACTTGATGATTAAGAAAGGCTGAACTTGCAGAGTACATAGATGTATATGCTGGATAGTTCTTTTTTTTTAATGTATTTTGCCCTGTATGACCAACATTTTCCAAAATAAGCAACTAACTCATACAGATCAAATTTCATGCTTTGAAAAGATATAAAGATCTGATTGTTAGTTTTCTTCTAAAACAAACAAACAAACAAAATTCCAGGAATCTTTACAGTAAATTAATTAAATGCGTTTTTAATTGTATGGTATAGAATCCCAAATGGGGAGGAGATACTCTATGATATTGTAGACAGGAGCGAAAAGCATTGTGGGTACCTTAATTTTCATGAAATTATGAAATAAATGCTGGGTATTATGCACCATTAAAGGGAAAAGAATAATGGATCTAATTCTAGAAATTCAGCTGCCATGCGCTATGTAGTTGGAAAATGTCATGATGTATATTTTTTGAAGATTACTAGTAATTGGAGCTGTGGAACGAAATAGGAAGCCATTAGGGCAAGCCTCTAATGAACAGAATAGGTTTAGTCTTCAGAGTACCACTGGGGTCAGTCTGACTCCCATCATAGTCTATGATAAACTATTAATTTTAAAAGATAAAAAGGGGGCAGATTGTTATAATAAATGAGTTCATAATAAAGTAACATGTTTAAAGTACAGAACTTGGTCTGACCAGCAACTTTGTTTCATATCTACAAGCTCCATATTATGCAGATTCTATAATAACTTGGCCAGATAATATAAGATTTGAAGGAATGCCTATGCCCCCTTTTGGAAACTTCTGCTTATGTTCAGGCATGAGTTATTTCTTAGATAATGACTATGAGACTGAATAACAGAAACTTAAAAGCCATTTTGAATTAACATTTTAATCATAAATTCAACTTCAATATAAAAGTTAAAATGAAAAGAACAGATATAATGTGTCTTGAAAGGCAGAGATCTTGGAATGAAACTTCCACTTCATAGTTGAACCAGTAGGTTAGACTTTATGCATATCAGAACATTTAAATCTGATGCAATATGGGCTACACCCCTAAACTATAGTAAATTGTCTACTAGCAGTCAAGCTGAATACTTAATTTACTATTGTAATTATGGATAATTGGCTGATTTGCTATTAAAATTAGTGCCTTATTAATGATGAAAAATCAAATGCATCTTTAACAGTGAAGTGGCTGACAGCAGTATATTATGTAATATCATCCAGGGTCAATTGCAGGCTTGTATTGCATAACAATTAGGTTTATGAATTTAGCTCTCAAGCTGATATTTTGTTTTAAAATATTTTAAGTGGATTGTGATATGATATAATGCCAGTTTTAAAGATATATATAATACCTTGTGAAGGTGTTTTTCAATGCTTTTGCTAATTTGGCTGGGTTTCATGTAAACATTAAGTATATATGCAGAGGTCTAATAAGTTTAAACTTGGTATAGTTAGAAAAATATGCATAACTTTGGCGATATAATCCATTTTTTAGGATGGCAACACCATGCCCTTATCATTGGCAGCAGTTGACTAAAGATTTGCCTAGATAAGTTATGAAGGGCATCCTTCTATTACTTAAACTGGAAAATTTTGCTTTAAAGCATTGAGAAAAAACATAGATAAATATTTAATGACAGTACCACACTGTTGATGGGAATTACAATTGGTGGGTAAGGATTTAACTTAATGACGACAATTTTTCTCAAAATTCAGTTGTTTTTGATGAAAATAGCATTGCAGACCATGAGCTAAAGCTGTTTATTTTGATGAACACTGATATATGGCAGTTTTTCCTCCCACTTCTGCAGTGATGGTAATCTGCAGTCGTAGACTGACTTGATGAGATTTTATAGCATCAGGATTACTACTAACAAGCAGCATCACACACACACCTTGTGAGAACTGTTTTTAGCAAGAAATGGAAAGTCCCTACTAGAATAGGTGTGGGAGGGCACCTGGGTGAACAACATGCATGAGTTGCAACTTTGTTACGATTGACTGACCAACAGGTCATAGATGTTTTAGTTTTTTTTTTTCAAAATAATTAAACTTAAAAATTCAAAATTATAAAATGGACACAATTGATACTGCAGGTTACCATCTAGTGGGTGCATCTGCAAGTTACAAGTTAGAAAAGAGGCAACAGATTGAAAATCTAAATAAATTCTGGTCATGATGTTTGGCAGTGAAAAGAATTGAAAGATATCAGTAAAATCCGAGATACTTGCCTATCAAATCACTAAAAATACTAATAAAAAAAGGTGTCAAAGATCACTGTCTCAAATGCAGCCATTGAAAATAATATAATGATTGTAATATATATGGAGGCCTGTCAGAAGTAGACTCTATTTGTAAAAGAAGCCTCTTTATTTTTGTATTCATCTTCAGCACAAATGAAATATTGTTCTGTTCAGTGTACTTTCCTCTCAGCTTTACATGTGAACTCTCCTATAGAGAGAGAATGGATGAAGTCTGGCTGATTCATAATTTGTTTCTGACATGCTTGATTGCACACTGATCACTTAACTAAACAATACATAACTAACATTAAGCAAGAATTAAACTATACAAACATTGTTCTAATTTACAATTCAGGATGGTGATAAAATAGCACACAGTTTGTTGCATGGCACTCCAGCATCTGGTAGGTGAACTTCAGAAGTCTGACAGTGCTGTCGAAAATTGTAGTGACCACAGCATTAATCTTGGAAAGATTTCACCCTGCAGCAAGCAATAAAATGGAATTGCCAGAAGCAAATATTGCTAGCATACTTAATCCCCCGTTTATAGTAAATTGTCTGCATTGAGTCTATGCAATTTTTTTTAAGTACATCTTACATTTTGGAAATTAAAAAAAAAAAAAAATCAGATTTAGTGAAGAAATGATTTCCAAATTTCTGGAAATATAAGAGGAAGTCCAAATTAAGCCATTCTGAAATCACTTGGTGGTTTGTATATTGTGAATGCGGCACGAGTTGCCGAGTGGGAGTAGTCTGCCCTTACAGAAGGGACTTCATTTTTCTCACCTTTTAGGTCTGGAGACTATAATTTTGCATATATGATATGCACATGTTAAGTGCTACATTTTGGAAAAAATTAATTCTCTCTGCCACTTGCAGTCTTAACTTTACTGATTTATTAACTACAAAATATGCATATATTTTCCACAAACTGAGTGGGAGAAAGAAATTCTGATAATAACTGAATAGCAGGTGTTGGACAGGTGGTATTTAATCATTACATCTCTCAAATCCATATTCTGTCATGAGAAATTTTCTTTTGTTGGTTTGTTCTATATTTTATAAAATACACTGGCATGATAGCTAATATTTTTTAATTTGATTTGTAGAAATTAAGGAAGATTTTTTTTTAGGTTGTGGTAATGCAAATTTGATTAATTAATTTCTTACATTAATTTATCTTGAATGCAATACTGCTGGTAAATATAGTATTAAACTTGAATAGGTAATGGGTAATTATTTTGAAGGCACTTAAATTCTTGACTGCTGTTAGGTTTACACTTAAAATTTTTATACATAAATACAGAGTCATAATTTAAAGAAAAAACAGTAAAGTTTGTCTGGTCTTTATATCTATATTGTATAAATTGTTAATTGTCAAATGTATCAAATTTGAGCACTGACCCATGTTGCAGCTTGTAGCAATAGTTATTAGATTTTTTGTTAACTGGCTTTGGTTCATGATGATTATGCCAAACATTTTCACAGTTAGTGTACTATTCTACTGATGAATGCATTTTGCTAACAATAGTATGTTAGTAATTGGAAGTCTTTGCCAATATGTGTGTGGTCCAGAAAATTAAATACTTTTGTATAATGAATGGATTTGCTTAAATAACTGATTTCCTTTTTCTGGCATTTGTTCACATTTTGGCTTGATAGTTGTTAGGAACCTACTATGTCCAGCTTACAATGCATATCATCGTTAGCTAATAGACTGTTTTGTTAATCATGTTGGTGTTTTTTTTAACCTGTTGTGGACTATCACTGGGTGAATTTCCAGTTTATTTAATGTAAAGTAATGATTATTCTGGATGTTTGCACTTCACAAACACTTGTTGTTCTTATTCCTAGGGAATCACAGAAAGTGTAACAAGATGTACAAATGAATAAGAGAAAATTGATGGGGAAGGGAAAGTAATGTTTTTAAATTTTTTATTTGCCTATTCATTTGATTTTTTTAAAAAATATTTTCATTCTAGTCTACGTATAATTATAATTTTATTAATCTATTTCATATAGAATCAGTATTTTTACACACAAGTTAAGCATAACCAGATTTTCTATCACCAACAGTAAAGATGCGAGTTCACTCAACCAAAAAAATACCTTCAGTTTTAAGTTGCTTGTACTTCCACACAGGTCTCATGCATCTTGCATATTTTGATAGCACAAAATTGTGAACACGTATTTCTGTTTGCTTCCCCAAAGCTACTTTTCCTGTGGTACAAGGTTTTAGCCACACCTTCATTCTTAAGACTTTCACTCAATGTTGGAATAATTCATAAAGTTACTCTTGTGTTACAACCATTTATCAACTGAAACATATGATAGATAATTAATACTTTATTATATAAATCTGTATAAATAACTTGGTTACAAGAACAATCAGGATAAAATGATTGTTCCTTCCAAGATGTTCTTGTCTTACATTGCTCATTTCACAATCTGCAAATGTTATCATTCTCTTAGAAAAGGCCACAAGATGTAAACACACACATTACTGAATCACAATGAGACTCTGTTGAGTATTTCATTGTATTTCATTGCTTTCATGAAACACAATCAGATTTACATTTTCTGTGACATGTAGGAAGATAGGCTATGAAAGACAAAAAAAAACAAAAGATCCTGAATGTACTTTGTTTTGTATGTTGTAGCTGAAAAGGAACAAATTTTTTAATGTATGGGACTAAGAATTAGATTCTTTTTCATGTGACTTCCTTACTTGTTGTATCCAAGATTTTCATCAATGAAAGCTCATTTCAACCTCATTCCCAAGACAATTTATCATCCTTGGAAGATTTGGCTTGTCTAAACTTGATGAAGTTTGTTGCAAAGCTGAGAAATATATGCATACAAGTTTCAAATTCAATATGGCATTCTCACTTCATTGACCCATTATGAAGTTGGAAAGTTCTAAGAAGAAACAATAAATATCTGAGAAGTTATGCATTGAAAATGTTTTAATAATATGTATGTTATTTCAAAATAAGAGAAGATGAAAATGTGTGAAACTACCTTTGTATTTTTCTTGTTTGCAGTTGGTCTGACAAAATGTCAGCGCACTGAACTTTGGTCAGATATCAGGTTTTGTTTGCACAATGTTCGATGTTCAATAATTATTTTAACCCTTGTCTAAGTAGCATAAATTTAGGATGATGTGTGTTTAAAATTGTTTACAAGTACTGGGGACTATACAGAACCATAGAGATGGCAGATAATTGGATTCACATATACTACTACATCACCATCCATCTTATTGCTGAACAGTGTTGTTGTTAGATCCCATAGTTTGCATTTCTGTTACTTGGTTTCAAAGAGAGGAGATGGCAGTTATATATGAACTACACCACCTTTTACCCATACCATTGATCTGAGGAACATCTAAAAAACCTATAATGGGCTTTCCACTAGAACAATGCTTAAAAGATAGGTTTTGTATCCAGGATAATCTAGTCAATCAATTGAATATCCAAGTTGTCAGATTGACATAAGGAAGCTAGTTTGAGCATTTAATGCTTTGAGTGGAGTTTGAGTACATCCAGGCAGGTACAGTAGCCCAGAAAAATTTGATTCCTACATCGTATCATTGATCAAATAACAGTTTGATAATATAGAGACAAACAAGGAAATACTGCTGAATGTCATGGTATGAGCATAGGGTTACAATGGGGCAATAAATATGACTAAGCCTTTTGCTGTATTAGATAGAGCATCTTTGGGATCAAATTGGATATAGTCTGAAAAAAAATCCACCTATTCAGAATATTTCTGAAATGGCCCAAGTTTTGCATGAGTAGCAGCAAATACCATAGATATATATTTAATGTTTTGTAACCACCATGAAATGCAGGAAAATCATCTGTGTAAGGGAAGGTTATACTCCATATTAAAGAACATAACTGTGTTTATAGGATGTTGATATTTTCATTTTAAAATTCTGATAATACATCTAATGCAAAATACTTTACAGTGATACATGTAAATAACCTGTATGTATTAGGGAGATTCAGATGAAATCTGACCAGATATGATATGATATTCTATTTTCAAATGAGTCTTATTTGACTGTATCTTTACCAAGTCATTTTATATATATAAAACGTAATCATTTAATATTTTTTACCGTTTCATAATATTGGTATTTTTAAAAAGAAAAGTAGCTTTCTGGTTAGAAATGCAGTTTAGATATGAGGTCTGTTTAAAAAGTACCTGACCTTAGGCTTGGAAAAAAAAAAATACATACTTGGTGGGGTTCAATTGCTAATCCCCTTCAAAGTAGGGCCCTTGTGCCTCCACACACTTAGCCAAGCGATCCTTCCACTGCTTGAATCACGTCTGGAATGCTTCTTCCGGAATGGCTCTCAAAGTGCGAGCCTTTCAGTGGCATCTTCATTTTTGGGAACAACCAGAAGTCAGAAAGAGCCATGTCTGGAGAGTACGGAGCCTGGCGAATGAGCAAAATTCCTTCCTTTGCCAAGAAACCTTGGATCAGTTGTGACGAATGAGCCGGGGCGTTGTCATGATGCAGCTGCCAGTTTTGTGGGGCCCACAGATCCAGTCTCTTGCATTGAACTGCATCATGAAGATGTCGGAGGAGTTCCTTATAGTACTCCTTTGTAACTGTTTGTCCTTCTGGTGCGTATTTGTGATGCACAACGCCTTGATAGTCGAAGAAAACAGTCAGCATCACCTTGATTTTGCTCCCGATCTGATGTGCTTTTTTTGGGCCTTGGCGACGTTGGGTTCTTCCACTGTGATGACTGAGCTCTGGTTTCTGGGTTGTACCCATACACCCACGTCTCATCTACAGTTATCACAGAATTCTGGAACTCAGGATCCCTGTTGGCAGTATCTAGCAGGTCCTGCGCAACCTCAAGACAAAGTTGTTGTTGTTCCTGAGAAAGCAGCTTGGGCACAAATTTCGCTGCCACTCTGCGCAAGCCCAAATCCTCCTTTAAAATTGCATGTGCAGAATCTTTACTAATCCCAACCTCGTCACCAATTTCCCGCACCGTCAAACGACGATCCTCCATTATCAAGATCCACACTTTCACGATAACAACTGCATAGGCCTCCCTCAATGCTGGTCACTCTCCACCGATGAGCTGCCATCTTTGAACCTGTGGTACCATTCTTTTATTTGGATAACACCCATGGCAATGTCACCGAAAGCCTGTTGAATTTTGCGAATTGTTTCAGTTTGGATATCTCCAAGCTTTTGGCAAAACTTGATGCAAGATTGTTGCTCCACACGTTCCATCATCACGGGCAAAATGAAAATGTGACGAGTAAGTAGTACAGCACCTCACACGCTGGCTGCCTGACAGCAACTGACACATCCAGCCAGCCCGCCAAAAACCACACATGCACATGAAGGCATGCGGCTCCGCTATGCATACTTTTTCCTCCCTAACATCATTACTTCCCTCAGGGAAAAAATAAAGTCGGTTACTTTTTCAACAGACCTCATATATCACAAAATTGTTTTGTAGGAAATTTGTTTATCTTTATTATTATGAACTCAGCATCCCTCCTAGGATTAATCCGGGTCCAGAGTTTGTTTGAATGCCTCCCAGAAATATCTTTTTTTCTTCAATTTTATGAAACAAACAAATTCTGTTTTAATTTTATATTTGCAGCAGTTATTGTATATTGTGGAATGTTTGAAATGAAAAATACATAAACAAATAACACATTACAAATGTCTATCATTTTTTTTTACTATAGAAGTATTTAAAATTTTCCAATAAACTGCTTAACCTTGATGTTGTTTGTCACCTTACTGCAAAGTATTGACTTTGTTATTAGTTTGTGGACAGATCATATCTCTCTCTCATTTACTTTCAAAGTATGTAACGTTTTACTGTTATTGGAACGCTTCTCTAGTAGTGAACTGTGTAGCTAACATTTTGTTGTACTGGCACCCTGATTTCTTCGCTGACATTTTATCACATTGGTGATGACATTTCTACATTTTAATGGCTAGCTTTTGTCACCTTATCTATAGATTTACTGTAATCAAGTTTACTGTCTCTATCTGTAGTATGCAAAGCCCTCACCTTTTAAAACCAATCTTACAGGAATACACAGAATCTATTTTAATTGTCATTTTCTTTCTCTTGAGTGGCACCTTGTTATTTTTTGTAATTGAAAACTGGGAACCAAACTATACAGATAAGGAATTTCATCAGGGCTGGATACAAGGGCAATGCAATTGGTAACTGTCTTTCACTTGTGTATGAAGGAAAGTAAAGGTTTATTTCATCAAAATGATTAACACTTGAACTGTGTTGGATTCATGAATGATTGAATGTTTTGTCAGATCATCAATTAAGCAATGATAGATAATCCAAAACATCAGTCAAATGGAACAACATACTGGCTGGTGTAATCTTTAGGTGGTACACCGCTTGATAATTTGCTGCTTGTTTGCTTCATTTTTTTAAGACCACAATTTCAAAGTTTAAATTGCATAGATTAGTAAGAATACAAAAATAATATTTAAGAGTTTTTTTGTTTTTTTTTTTTAAATTATTTCAGCAGAATAGATTGGGATCTCCAAAAATTTTGTATTAATAGGGTAAGATAAATATTATAATACTTTTATCATTGATTTAAGCATGAGAAGTGGTGTCATCCAGTCACCTGGAACTTGATGGTCACACATCTTGTGATATCATTTGTTTGCACTAGTTTCTGGGATAATTCTACGTTAAGGCTTTATTTGAAGAAACTTTAAATATCGTGTAGTAATTTTTAATACTTGTGTATCGAAAGTTGGTTTTTGTCTATGATGATAATTCTTGCACGCATGAGAAATAGGTAATTTTTAAGCTGGGGCAGGTCGTCATTGATTATGTACCAGGTGACCATAAATTTACTTCCTGCAGTTGGTTGGTTATAACTTCCCAACTGTAACACATTAATGGAAGGAAGTGCGTATTCCCAAAGGGTGGTTTGGGAATCATTCAGAGGTTATATACTTTTGCCTTGTGGCAGTTCCCCCTCTAAGATTGCATAGTATTTGTGATGCTTTTCCATAGCAATAAGTATAATGCCCCAGATTTCTGTTTACAGGAGTTGTCTGACAACACTGGGGAATCATGACTGTTCGTGCAATCGTAAGGCCAGCAGTCACTGATGTGATTTTTGTCATATGAAGCCATTAGTTGCTATGTACAATATCTGGAAGCTTGTGGGTATCACAAACACTTAATATGAATTAAACCAGTTTTAACAAAAACGTTAAATTTTGTTTCAGTAAATTGGCTAGTAAGTCTCTCTCTCTTGTTTTTTTTTTTTTTTTTTTTGTTACGGCTCCAAATTGATTTCAGAAGGAACCTGTTTTTTTTTTTTTTAAATTGATAAAACAAACCCAGTTATTTCTGTGTGATATTAGAGTAAATGGTTGCTCTCCCCTCCACTTGTGGCAAAGTTTACAGACTCTGGGAATGCTGGCTCCGTGACCTCCAAAGCAGTGTTATGGTTTTGCAGTTATAGGAACCCGACTACAAGAAGTAACTTTATGGTCACCCGGTACAATACATGTTTTAAAATAATACAAAAAAAGAAAACCGAGAAATACGTTTTTAATATAACTATACTTATATATATTTTAAATACTTTGCTGTCCAGAATTTTAAGTTAAATCGTATTCTCTAATTATATTTTGTAATTACGTGTAAAATTTGTTTAACTTGTGTAGAATTTCAACAATATTAGTAATAAAACTATGGACTCTTGTTTAAATCCAAGCTAAATCTTGAGGAAAGATTGGTCTGTTTATGGTAACAGTTTAATTTAATTGAGTAGATATTATTTCACTTGGCTGGCTCATCTTGTGATGAGAATGGAACAGGTAGGTTGATCAACTATTTGGGTGTTGATTTAAATTGTGGCTGCTGAAATTTCTGCTTGGTTGCATCACTTCTAGAGAAGAACAGATATGAGCGCCATGTTTTGAAAGTGTTCTTGGATGGATTAGGGCATGGTTAACACTCTGCTATCAATAATTTAACAGCCTCATTAAAGAAAAAAATTATATATTTTTTAATTGTGTTGTTGGTTTCAGCACTCTGTTTCCTTTTTTTTTTATTGATGGCTTTTCTTCGATGTCTGTAAACATGTTTAAAACAACGAGAATATGGTTAATTCACTAAAAGTTTGTTTTTTTTTTATTTGAGTTAAAATTACTTTCAGATTTTGTGTGGCAAAATGCTTTGTATAAATCCAGTAAAGCATCATTTATAGCGAGACCCTTTTTTTTTACACTCAGATTTCAGAATTGTTTTCTTTTTAGTGGTCTGTTTGGTTGGCACCTTAAGCTGCTATACACTACATGCATTTCATGTGTGCGCTCTCTCCACGAAAAAAAAGTGTAAATGATGCAAATGAAAAATGTCAGCTGCTGCATTTGTAGCATTCTATTGATTGCATGGCATGCTGTTCATTTTTACAAGTAGTTAATGCAGTGTATGTTAAGCCCAGTCCACATCTTTCATTGAGGTAGTTTCTGCGCAGTATTATTCTAAAAAATGATAACTTGCTTCTGAAAACTGACGGAAGTCATTATTAAATTTATTCAATCCTCAACAATAAGACTTGTGTTAGAGACTAATCTTTGCTGCAATCTCCTTAGACAGAAAGCCTTAGAGGGAATTGGCCACAAATTGTGAAATTGGTCAATATTTCTTATGAAGCTGGGAGCCAATTTTGTTTCTTCTTTCCATGCGAACAAGCAGAGTAAAACGTTCTCTGGGGGGAAAAACAAAAAAAAAAACCTCTAAATGCTGAATGCTGGCATTTTGCTTTAGCTTTCATATTCCCCCTTCTTTCTTTTATTAAAACGAATTAAAAAATTATTTCTTTATCTTTGTCTAAAGGGCTTGCTTTGGGTGAAGCCTTAAGGGAATATCACACTTCATTCTAAACATAATACACAACTTTTTGATTTAAAATTCCTGGAAAGTTACTGTTAATTTAAGCTGCATGTATTTACACCTTAGAACTTTTAGCATTTAGAAGTAAATAAGATAGATTTGGCAGCAACTGAATGCATTATAATTTAACTATTTGAATTAAATAATAACTTATTAATCTTCTGTTAGGGGGCAATTAAAAATAAACATTGGTTCATGTCAATACATTGTTAGTAAAAACAGTTAATAGACTTTCCAAGTTTTTAAGTATAGAGTAATCATAGATGAAAGCTTTGTGAGTGGTTAATAAGCATACATTTTATTTATCTAAAGCTGAAGGGCCTTGATCAGATTAGGTTGTACTTATGTAATAATAACAAGTAGCTAATTATTGTACAGTAGAGCAGACTATAAACTTTGTGTATTAGAACTCGCTTTAAATGAATTTTAAAAGTGTGTCCCAAAAAAAAAACTAACACACGTGAAATCTGATTCAAGAGGAAGATTTAAAATTATTTTTGAACATAGATATTTATCAGTAACTAATTTATGTATGCTTTGCTTTGAATATGAAATTTAGTTTTTGAAGTTCAGGATGTATGACCTTATCCTTTCTGAATTATCTAGAATTCAGAATTTGAATTTTCTTTTCTTAGATTTCTATAACCTAAAACGTCTCTGTAGATTTTTTTCTCTCAAAGTTTGTTCTTAAAGGGTTATTAAAATGTTTTAATAAGTTATTGCTTTTAAGGAAAATTTTTAAAATGATTACTTTTTTAAAAAAATAAAAATTGATATATTTGAACAATGCACTTTTATGGATTTTAAGAGAATTAGTTTTTTCTTGACTATCTTCCTGAATTAATGATGATTTTATTTTCTTTATGCAGTATATTTGGTGATAATAAGTAATTAATCTGCAGTCAGTTTAAGAGAAATAAACAGATGCATTCTTTGTGATCAGAAAGTAAACCAAGACTTGTCTCAATCTGCTGGCAAGATAACTATCATAGAAAAGTATTGCAACATGGGAGTTAACTAGGGATGCAAAATATTTCAAGATAAAAATGTTTCTCTCTGTGCACAATTGGAATCATTCCAGAAGGGTTTTTGTATTAGCAGAAAATCAGATAAAATTTTGGTTTTCTAAAATAGGAGTAAAAATAAAAGGAAAGGACAAAGTTATTGTCTACATTAATTTAAAATTTCTGCCTTTAAAAATATATTAAGTTTGTTTGTTTTTTTTTCACTTTATTGAATATATAAATGCCTAAATTCAATATCTGCCATACAATCTGCAGAATATTAACCCTTCTGCTTATTTTGTAGCCCATTATGACCAAGGGTTTTCTGTGTAGTACCTGATTTTTGTAGAATGAGTTTATATGAAAGAAAAACAAAAAAAAAATATTTTGGATAATATCAACAAAACAGATAACACGCCTGCAGAATCACTCATTTGTTCACTACAAGAATTGCTCATGCAGAAAATTCCAAGATAGTTGTGAATAAATTAACTCCTTCGGGGCAAACAACGAACATTTATGTCATTAGCATGCTGCTTTAATGGAGCGAATGATGGAGATTTTTGTCATTTTGTGTTTCTGTAATTAAGCAGTCAAGACGAATGTCAGTGTTCTGTTTTTAATTTATTGTTAGTTTGCGGGGCATGTGATGTCATGATACAGTGGCAGCCCACATGCGTTTTCCGAAAAAGAAAAAAATCCAGTTCTGAAAATGTTAAAGAACTGAAAAAATGCATCACCATGTGGCTAGCCTAAGCAACATATTGTTTTCTGCTTGGCTTAGGAAACTGAAACCAGAGGTTTTCCTCAGGCGGGCGCCTTGCACGAGTCGGTGGTATAAAGAAAAAAACATGCAGCAGGTTGAAGTACATTGTGAAAATTAGCTATGATGACAGAGAAATCGCTGGAGCTTTTATTTCTTGTTGCAGCAGTAACATTGTCACATCAGTGTGCTTGTTGCTAAAAATCCAACTTGACTTTTGATAGGTCATTAGAGGATGGGAAATGTTTTACTGCAGCAGTCATATTAGGTTTTCATTGCGTTTTGACTATGCGAAATCTGCTCAGTCAAGCAGTTTTTTCCCTGAAATTTTGACTGTTATAACTGAAGCTAGTTATTGTTTTGGATTCCTTTTAATTCAGATTTGTTGACACATGTTGTTGTTTAATACTTTATAACTTTTCCCTGGCATGGCAGTTAGCTGCTTAAAGGGTTAATGGAGATTAAATTTATCTGACTAGGGTGACAAACCTTCAAATTCGTTATAGTTGCAATGTTAATAGCATCTCATTTCAATCACTTCAGTCTCTCTAGGGAAAGCAAACTGAAGTGCATAGATGTTGGGGTGGATTTTTGTTTTGGCAGAGCCAGTCATGTGCAAGAGATAGTCGGTGTTGCAGGAAATTTATTAAGAGACCAAATTGTTAATGGTCCAGAGCGATATAGCAACATGGGGGGGGATATGGAACCTTTGTTGTTACACAGATGTGAGCTATTAGAATTTACTTAGCTTCAAATTACTTTCTTTATGTTACACACTTTACTGGATATGGTTATTTTTGTGTTATTTTTTAGCAGTTTTATTGAACCATTTAAAAAAAAAAAAAAGAAACCTACTAGAGTTAGGGTGTGTATTAGAAAGACCACAGACCGACTCGTTGCAGAAATTGATTTCCGATAGTCTATGTAGACATTTATTATTTTGCTGGCAAATGTTTATAACAGAAAACAGTCCACATATGGTTGTAGGAATTCTCCCTAAAATAATAATTTGATTATGTCCAGGTGAGTTTGCGCTATGACCCTGTGTGTTAACTGTGCCAAGAGAAGGGAGAGATCATGTAGCTATAAACATCAACACTTGTAGCAGTTGATGATGTGTGGAAGATTGACAGGAAGAAAAAGTAAAACATTTGGAGCAGGAGATGATAGTAAACAACTTAAAATGTTCCTTTAAAAATTTGAAACTGACAGGTTCAATGTTAGTACTTAATGTGGATGTCTAAAAAAATAATGGAATTCTGTACAGTGGTAGATCTGTTACATTTTTGTATTCTTCATGAAACGAATACACAAGTTAATTCTAATTCTCTTATTTACTCCTAAAAGAAGCATAAGAAAAGTTGTAATTAAGAGAAAAGGAAAGAATTTGAGGTTTGTCTTAGATATTAATTTTCAAAGAAATTAGTTTATCATTAGCTTTTTGTTTCCATGGTTAAGGTTAAGGTTAACTTTTTTTAAAAATTCTGTCACTTGGAATCATAGTCTAAAAAAGGAGGATGTGACCAATGTGTTGCCAAAACAGGTATAAAGAAGAATGTTAGATCTTAAACTACTGCAGCTGCTCATGTTTGGGATTATTCAAGAACTTTTCAATATATTACACAGATGGTCTAACTTCTGAAAAAAAAATTCTGAGGAACTTTGGTTAAATAATGAGGGTTTCTTTTTCAAATTTAAAAAAGTCTTTGCATCAATTTTCTTGGAATAATTTTAAACTTTGGCTGAAAGGAAAAGTTTTGGATTTATGCTGATATTTGTGACTTTTTAAAATCATCTTTAGTTATTAAAAGATGGTACAACTTGACGTTTGTTTGTTTTTGCATTTGTAATATTAAAAAATAATAAAGACAGCCATTTTTTCCGCATTAGTCATGGCCATCTGCAAGAGCTGACATACCAACATTTATCTATAAGTGATGGAGATTGATCAGTGTTTTCATTTTCTGAATATTCTTCAGACTGGTTTGGACAATGATTTTTTTGTCCTTAGTGATTATGGCCAGCATTTCACTTGGATATTCAACACAAGATGATATACAAATTGTTATTCTATCATTTGTTTTTTTTTTTTTTAAGTGCAGACATAATGGAATTTATCATTGTAGATTTATTTTAATTGTTTTAGAGGAGTTACTCGCTGGAGTTAAGATATTGTATTAACATTTGTAGCTGTACATCTAAATCCTTCCTGCTAAGCCCAGTGTCTAAGCTTTCCAGCATTGTAATTGGTGAAGTTACTACAATGTCTAAAAATTTTGGACTATAGTTGAAGCTACATGCATCACAATCTAATCTGATTATTCTATTATTTGAAATTTTGCTGCTTTGCTTAAATAAAGATTATTGTACTAATTGTTGCTCAGACGATCTAAATACATCCATCACTATGTATTTGCAAACATTACTAGTAATAATGCTATTGTTATTCTATGGTTTACTGTTCTTATCATTAAGAAGTTGGTAGTTACATTTGTGTTTGTGGTAGAGAATTAATTACCTTTCATTTTAATTTTCTGTGTATGTGAGGATGAAGAATCCATATTTGCTTTTAAGTAACTTTTCGTGCTTCTTAGAGTTAATATGAATGGTCTTTGACCTTTTATGTGTACGTGTTTGTTAGTTCTTGATTTGGCTTTATATGCAATGTAGTAACTTGATTGGCAGTTTTAAATTGACCAGTCACTTACGTGCACATCATTAAATTGTATTTAAGGACAGGAAATATGGCTTTCTTGGACAGTCTACAATGGCTCATCACCTGAACTGCTAACTATTCATGCCTAAGTTTTACTTTGCCTCAGTTGTTTAGCTTTCTGGGGTTGTGTTGATTTCCTCATCACAGCTCTCATTATACAATAATCCTTCCATCAAGAAGTTGCTTGTTGTTTGCATTCCCATTGTTTTGTTTGTTTTTTTTTTATTAAACCAAGTCTCTCATTTTATAGCTTCTGTCATTTTGTATTTCCAACCTGAACACCAGATTAATGACTACACATGCATTATTCACAGCTTTAAAGAGATGTTTCACCAGGATTTGGACAGTGGATATTTACTGTCGTGGTAAAAGTGTTTTTTTTTTTAATGTAAAATCTTTTGGGGAAACTTCCATAGATTTAGCTTTTTTTTTTTTCAGTTTATATCGTCTCAGTTATTTTATTCTTATGTTCCTGATATGTTATTTGGTGGATTTAATTTTACTTGGATTATTTTAAAAACCCGGTTACTGTGACTTTTGTTTAAACCAAGGTACTTACGCTTTGCTCTTTGTATTATATGTCCTTTTTTATGCTTGCTAGTTTATAAAAGTTGTACTATGGATGTCCCAATGAACCAGCCAGATACCATTATGGCAATGCTGTTTTAGCTGAATGACCCTAGTATATATAGTTTTATTAACATTTCTCTATAAATAAATTTTATTATTGCTAATTTATTTTGGTATTTTTGTGGCTACTGTTGAGTCCAGCTATTGCAGAGGCTGGCACTTGTTTATTTTCTGATCATAGGTATAATGGTTTGTAAATCAGTTGTCTCAAAGCTGGTCAGACTTTTACCTGAGGATACTGTTTTTGTGGTTATCAAAATTTGACATTTCTGTCTGGAGTAGAGTTAGGAATCTCATGATGGCTTCCCACAGCCATTTACAATGAGTGGTGATAATTAAATAGTGTATGGACATATTCTGTTTCTTCAAATCTGTGTTGGCATCAGCACCCACCAGAACTAATTAGAATAACAAGATGTAGAGGTTAAACACATGCCTGCCACAGAAGGCTTCTATGAAAACTTAATTTATTAGACATGGGAGGAAATAGTTGAGCAAAATTATATTCTTTAAAGGTTTATAGAAAAATAATTCTTATATTGCACATGCAAAGGATAATCTAACAAAATAATAAATTAACTTTTTTTTTTTTTTTCAGGTTGTTTGAACATTATTCAGAAAGTAACATTTTAATTTTCTGTGTTAGGGGAGAGATGATGATAAAGGAATACTTAGCAAAAAAGAATAGCTTTTTTTTTTCCTTATACATATCCTTTTAAAACTGGTTTATGCTTAATGTATATTTTAATATGCCTTCTAGCCTGCAAAAAAATTATCCTTAGTTTCAGAGCTTGAAATTGTTTCTAGTGAGGCTTCAAAGATAGATTCACACATCTGATTTTTAATTGGAAAGCAGAAGACTGCAAATTTGTCAGCCATCATTTATTCCTCACAGACAACAAGGCAGGTAACTGCTGTATTATTTATCATTTTATAAAGAGGACTATAAAAGTTCAATGAATTGCAGATGTTTTCCATTTTAAATTGATTGCATTGGTGAATGTTACCAAAGTGTGCAGATGTAAATTGTTGTTCTCTTTAGGCTTCAACTGCCTTTGAATAAAAAAGAAAATTATTGTGCTTCTCGGTGCTTTAGTTAGATGACCTGGGAATGATTTATTTACTCTGCATGTTTTATAAAGGCAGACTGCTGCAATTATTCAAAACCTGCTTAAACCCAAAATTATGCAGCTTTAGTTATCTTTCACTGAAATTTTCTTCATATGAATTTATTGATAAAGCAATGTTTTCCGGTATTACTTAACTGAAAAAAATGGTGATTCTAACAGTTAATATATTTTGCTATGTTGGGAAGAGAGAGATTTTTTTCGTTTTTTTTGGTTTTTTAGATGGAGAGAGAACTCATTTTCCAAATTTTAATTATTTCATTCAAACTTCATAACATCAGTACAGAAATTTATTGTAATATTTAAGTTAAACTGATTGACATAATTCATGACAAAAACCCTGAAAATGAGAGTGAATTAACATCTATATTAAAATCAGTGATGTAACAAATTAAAGTTAAAGCAAATTTCTAACTGGCTGCAAACTATCAACTGAATGAAATTGTAATTGAAGATGACCATTCCTGCATCGGTGCATGAATTTGTTTACAGCAACTTCACTTTTAGGTATTGTAACCTGTTGTCATTGAATAATTAAAAAGACAAAACAACTGACTGACTTGCACTGGCAGAATCATTACTTAGGAAGGAAATATACCAATCATCTAGCAACCAGGTACCTATGGAATGCTAAGTAAACAGACGAATTTGGAGTATGGTATCTTGTAATGTAGACAATTACTATTCTGATTTCCATTTTTTAAAAAAATTAACTGGATTCCTTATGGGCATACAGATGCTTTCCAGTATTCTCCTTCAGGTGGAAAGGAAAATCAATACTTGTGTTAAATTTCTGAGAAGGTTCAGTGATGTAGCGACTAATCTCTCTCTTCCTTTGCATGTGCCACTTTGGGTACAGCAGTGGCTTTAATTTTCTTTTCCAGCAACAATCTTCTTTATATAATATAATAAGATAAGCTAAATTGAATAGCATGGCTTAGCTGGATAAGTGCTAACTGATACAGATTCAGTTAGTATTACTTTGTACTTGAAAACAGTCTAGCAGTCCGCTTCTAGCAGTTGTTGCTTCACTGTCTTGAAACTTCATACTTGGTGTTCAGGTGCTCTTTCGGTGCATTCTTCACTATCAAATTCAGCCTAAATAATAGCCTCAAGTGCTTTTGTGTTGTTTAACATAGTTTCTGTTATTTAATATACAGATAGATTTTTTTAAAGGACATATCCGACATTCATTTATTTATTTTTCTCTTTCTCTCTCAGTTACTGTAAAACTTGCATAATTACTCTGGTTCTGAAGTGACTACAGCATCTACTACCAAGAAACTGATAAAGTAGTTGGGTGCCAAAGTGGTGGTGATGTAGCTGATTTCAAAGCATGGAAAATGCTTGCAATTACAAGATTTCTACCAAAGAGCGTGGATTAATTTATCTTCAGTATCTTTTGCTTTAGAATGAGCAAAACTGCTTGGAAGAAAGTTCATGTTACAGATTTGTAATTGGAAAAAAAAAATGTGAAATGTTTTTTCTATTTAATTTGATTTTGGAAAATTAAATAATTTGTTGCAGACGAGATAAGCTAGTTGTACTTCCATTTTTTCTTTTTTTTTTTGCATGTGTATGTCAGAGTTTTCGTGTGGCTAAAGGCAATTAGAAGTTGATGGGCAGTGTGACCAGTTCCATCACATTGTTAAAAATAATAGCAGCTCAATTTACCCAAACAAAATGAGAAGAGAGAAGTAGTGAAGATGCATCTTAACAGTTTTTTGATTATACACAGCATTTAAACAGGAATACAAGTTCATAAGCTGTGGAAGAAAATATATATATTTAAAATTAAAAGTTGGCCAATATTTGATTTTGAAAAATAAATGTAGAAAATGAAGTATTTGCATTTCATAAAATCTGACAAAAAGTAAGGTGTGGCTTTGATTCTGTTGAGGATAGTCCTTTTTTTAGGATTTCCATTTTGAATACTAAAGAAAAATCAGCCGCTATGTAACAGTAATCTCTGCCAGGTAACTTCCTGTCGGTGGAGTAATGCCTGAAACATAAGTGTGAAGTAATATTTTATTGCCTTTTATTATATTTACACACGCACATTTTTATTTTGTGCTCTTCACTTTTGAAATTTTTGTTAAGCCGGTGTGTTTGAGTTTGTTAGTGTGATTAATGCTGACTTGTGGAAGAGGAGGGCACAAGTTGTAGAAACGTTTTGATCTGCTGGTCCATGTCAGCTCATGATAAATTAGACTTGAGAAAGGTCGCAATGGTGAAGGGGAAAAGAACTCTCCAATCAACTGCATGCTATAGTAAATATGACCTTTTACCTCAGCTGTAAAGAATACTTTTGTGTATGTAAGTAAGCTTTAAATTGGAAAAAAAAAATTTGGCATTTCCCTCTGTAAAATTAGATTATGGTGCTGAAATGGAAAAATAATTTTTCCAGTGGAACTTGGTGTATGGTAAAAACAATGAATGCTATGTTGTTTCAATGGTTTATGCAATTAGATTGTAAAGGTGATAGAGAGAATCTGAGAGCATAATGGAAAAAAATCGATGCTTACTAAGCACAATGGTCTGGTAGCATGCATGGAAAAGGTTTGAACTCTTAGTACAACTCATTATTTTGGGAAATTTCTACATATTTAATTAATTTGTACATAAAATTAGGCTTTAGTGACAAGGGGGAAGCCATTAGTGTATAAATTTTAAAGAAACGTCTATAGAATTTCTATAAAATTAAAGTTAAACTTGTTTAATTATTAGGGGAAATATTATATCTGGTTAAAATTAAACCAATTACTGACGAATGAAGTTTGATATATATATATATCAATCAATCAGAGGTGGTTTAAATGAAACCTGGATGAAATAGCATCATAATGGTAACCACCTGAGTTTTATTTGAATGTCCCCAGCATAAAATGTGTAACATAAGTGGTCCTGTATGTATGTATGTATTGCTTTGTTCTTGAGTACTGTTACCTTGTTATCTTTGGTTATCTACCTTTTGAAAAAAAAAATGAAATTCAAGCTGCTTCATTAATGAACTGCCACCAGATGGCTAAGTGAATATATTCCCTTGTTTATTTTAGCACTGAAAATGTTTTAAGGGATCTTCTGGGGATAGAAATATTTTTTAGTTAGGGAGAGAGAATATTTTTGCTAAAATTTTCATACAGTTAACTGATTTAAGAAAAAAAATTCATAAACAAAAAAAAAAAAAACAAACATCTGTTTTTCCATCGCTGTTTTCCCTAATACGTTATCTATCATTGGTGAGGGGCATAGCCCGATTTTTCATCCAAATGTCTTTTAAATTTGGAATGTAGTCTGACCGTTGCATGTCAAATGCATTGTTACAAGAACATTTTGTTATTTGTATTATTTTGTATGTAAATTCTTGATGGATGTGTTGAATTCCATGATTAACAATGTTTCAGTAATGAAGAAAATGCTTACAAAAAGAAAATCAATAAAATGGAGAGGGGCAGACAAAATCCTTTTGTCACTGCATTTAAAAAAAAGTGTTTTGTTTGAATAAAAAAAAATTCTAATGAATAATTAAAGAAAAAAACTGTCAAAGGATGAGCTTGCAAAGTTGCCATGGAAACCATGCCAATAAAGTTGTGAACTCCTGTGCCCTGGGTTGAACACCATGTCACTTATTTTTGGTTTGAGATGGCAGATATGACACCATAAAGTTACAGGCTAGCTTGAGATTTTATTACGCATTTAAGTTAAAATGGTCATTTTATAGTAAGGTGGCGGTTTTTGTTTGTTTCTAATCTAAATATGGCAGTGTTGTGTGCATATGATTTATAGATGAAAATTTCCATCTGTCACATTGCCAAGCTCTCGTGATTTAGCAAACCTCACAAGAGGAGGAAGAAAAGGCTTTTTATGATGCATGCAGGATGTAAGCTGTTTCATCTTTATGGGTTTTAGATAATTTAAATTTTAATGAAATGGTAACAGCAAAAAAATAGTAGTTGAAAAATGTAAAATTGAAAAAAAGAAAAGAAAAGAAGTCACTCCAAGTAAAATTTTTGCAGGAAAGTGGAATGATGTCATGTTGAGTTCAGAAATGTCAGTTATATGCGGTGAAGCAAATTAGAAAAGGGAAACAGAATTTCATTTAGTGGAATAACCCTGACAAAAAAAAAAAGTTTTAAAAAATTAATTGAAGTTGTCTGAATTTCAGCATTTAATAGTTAGGTTTTAAATTTTCAATATAACAGATTAGAGGCCAGCCGTAAACTTTTGGTCACTTGAAGTTAATACATAACCAGCACCTGAGCTAGGGCAAATCTGCAGTTTTTGTTATTTTAAGGAAACTCTTGTAAATTGAGTCAGTTGGTTCTTGGCAGATACTGTGCAAGATTTTATTTGTGTTATCCTTTGCAATGGTTAAATTTCAGCTATTTTTCTTGCTTCTGTTATTTCTGAAGACTAAAGGTGCTTTGCCATAGTTTTCATTTTTATTTTAATTCCTTGGTTAAGCAGCACAGACTAGAATTTTTTTTTTTAAAAAAGTTAAAATTATTTCCAAGCTTAAAAGATGAACATCAGGTATTTATGAATTAAGTTTTAAAATAAAATCTCATCATTTAGACTTTTCCTTGGATTAATCCTGCTGAAATAGAACCTGGTAGAATGTTTTTCATTTGTCAGTAACTCTGTTACTACTTTGCTGCTGTAGTGGTACCTCAGAAACTTTAGTTACAAACATAGTTCTCCAAACCCAACCTGTATTTGTAAACTACCTTGCCAGGAAATCAGAAACTGTCATCTGACAGTTTATTGGGAAGCTGCCTTACATCTTGTCATCACGGAATTGATTCCTCAAGTTTCTTATGATATATACCTTTTAGTTTTTCTTGTTTCTCAATCAAATTATGTAGTGTTAGTGGTACTGGAATGTAAATGATGATTGCACATTTCAACTCAGTGCACATTCTCAAAGGAGTTGGACTGGAATGATGCATGAATATTTGCAGGCTGTATTGTAACAAGACCACAAAAACCACAGTCTGTTATCAAAACATTCCCAATATTATTACCCCACTTCCATACATAATGGAACTATTACAGGAGGAATTCTTAATGCCTTGGTTTTGTTGCCAAATCATTATGCCATCTCTGTACAAAATTGTGAAGTATGGTTCATCTGACTCCATGACAGTTTTATAAGTCCATTTAAATCCCAGTGGTCTTTGCACCCATGAAGACTCTTCTTTCTTTCTTCCTTTCCTTTTTAAATTTTTTGTTGTAGAGCTGTAGTGTTCAGATGCCTTGTTGTTTGAAATGCACATGTCAGGTCCATTATTCATGTATTTTGTCAATTGTTACATTGTTAAATGACTGTCCATCTGCACAATCCTTGTTTACTCCTTCCTTTATTAGTTTGATTCTATACTTCCTTTTTGTGAAGGGCTGTTGTGATTTCATCCATGTGGAATAGAGTTCGGATATTTTGACTTCTAATTTACTAATTATTTCCACTTCTTTCCTTGTTGAGCTCCCTGCCAATTGCGCCCCATCAATTTAAACCTTTTCTGGTACCAATTTAGGTGCAAAATACATTTTCATCTGAAACTCTTGCTGCCTAATTGGAGGAGTCCGTCCATGAATAGAAATGAATTTCTGTTTTTGGCCAAGTAGCGTGCATAACAGCGGCATCAGAATAAACTCTAAAAGCTTTACTGCCAACTACCAGAACCAAAGTAGCTGACTGTATCTTAGATCAATACAGTACAACACAGTATTTTTGTCTCTCCCATATAGTAGGGGACAAACTTATGGGGGGAGCTTAGCACATTAATATCTATCTATCTACATGCCAGTTAATATGGGCCCAACAACATTTATCAAGCAAAAAAAAAGTTGTTTTAACAGGAAGTCTTTTTGACAAGTTAAAATTACCCCCCAACCCCCTGCATTTTCTAATAGTTAAATGTATATTTGTATATGCACTAACAAATAGATGTATCATTGTTGAATCCATATAAGGCTGCTAATGTATATATTGGTGAAAGCACTGACAGATTCGACTGGTGGTTTCTTAGATACCTTGGGTGGTTGTTGGATTGTTTTTTTTCCCTGCTTTTCAGATTCACCAAGAAACAGTACAATTGCATTATCTCTTTGACTTTTATAGCAACATAGTTGTATTTTAGCATTCCATAGTTTGAACATGTGTAAAATCTGGTAAATCTCTGTTCAAAGCTGTTACCCATAAGACGTCTTATTTTACATAGGTACAAAAAAAACCCAACGCAACACAATTTAATAACACACAGCACAAGTCATAACAAATACTATGGAGTTTCTTCATCTCTCTCATGTTTGAAATCTATCATTAGATAGAGCAATGATGACATTTTATACAAAATTTCATTCAGGTGTGTGTGGCATTTTTTGGGGAGGAGAGGGGACCTGCATATTAAATTCATGTAAACTAATTCTAAAAGTATAGCATAAAAGTCTCGTCGTACGATGCAGGCTACATAGTTCTGACTAATGCTACATTTTATTCTATTACTCTCTAACAAAGGTATTTGGTAGGTGCTCAGAAATGCATTTTTTGATGGCATTAGAAATGCTAAAATTTAGATTGTGTATTATTTTGAATCTAGCACTTGGTTTCTATGGTTTCTTTTTCTTTTGTAGGTGGTGTGAAAATGGTCATTGATGTAGGTTTTGGTCGTGAAGAGGTTAACTCGGGAAAAGGATCAAGTAATCCAATAATAGACACCACCAATGGACAACAGCATGAAATTGTAATTCAGCGTACTCAGCGTGGGAGGTATATGAAAGTTCAAGTGAGTAATGGTTCACATTAACTAGAATTTTTTTTTTTTCTTTTGGCAGGATTAGTATAATAGTTTATTTTCTTAGTTTGTTTTTAACTTAGCCGTCTTTGTTGAATAGAACAAATAGCATTTGGAAAGAAAAAAGAAAGTATGATTTAACTTGTACCAATTTCTAAAAATTTTTATTTGAGATTGTTTCACCTAGTGATCGTAAATTTTATCTTATGGACATTTATACACCTGAAAATAATTAAGTACATTTTTTTTTTGTATTCAAAGTTATTTTCATTTAGTTAACATTTTGGCAACTAAATTCAGAATTCTCATCAGCACAACAGGAGTGCCGTGTATTCACAAAACAGGAGGGAGGAATACAGGATTTATCTTACCATTTCTCATTATCTTAGAACTAGTTTCTACAAAAGACTATAAGATTCGAAAACACCTTTAATGATGGAAAGTCCTGAGTTTCAGTCATTGTTGGTTGAAGTAAAAAAACAACATCTGGTTTGCTAAAAATTCATGATTTTGGCTGCATTTGTGTATCCCTATGAGCTTGTGATTGGCATCCTGCTGGTTTGATGGTTATTTTACATGTTATCATTCCTGGAAGTGAACCATTGATTAATGTGGTTGCTGTTTTGATTGATGAGCTATTTGTGAGTGCACCCACAACTCTTTCTGTGATAGTTGCTGAATAAGTTGCATACAAAAGTCAGTCAGCTGTCCACTGTCCATCAAAGCAGACTAAGGGATTTCTTTGCTACTTATTCTAATTCTGTGACCAGTCAGTTAAAAATAAAGAAGGAAAAAAGGATATTTAATTTTTTTTTTTTTTTTTTGTAACACAGACAAAAATTGTTGATATTTATGTTCTAGGACAGCGATGATCACTTGCAGTGGTGTTGCTCTTCTGTAATCAGGCATTGATGATTTTATTTGATCACATGATCTATTGGTGTCTTTCTGTTCTGGCTTCTTCACTAATGTATTTCCTATCACATTCAGTGCAAGTGGAATAGACCATGCACTGTGTAGATAATGGGTTTCACTTAGAGACCAGGTGTGTGAACTGATTCCTTAATGTGATAGCATTTTTATGTTGTGTTTGTGATCTCACTTCTTTTGCACTTCATTTGTGTCTCTGTTGGAACTGACTCCTTTCCAACAAATGGTGTTAGTAATTATTAAGCAGAAAACGAAATTATTTTTTTCCTTCTTGGTGAAAATAATTTCTTTCTTTCTTGTTGTGATTGTAATTAAAGTGTGGCTCTCATCCAACATGTTTGTGTTTTCTGTGTAAGCCATTAATCTATTCCTTTACTCGTTTTCTTTTTTAAGGGGGAGTTATCTGTTCCTAGCTTCTTAGCTTAATGTTGTTCAGGAATAGGATACCGTTTTTTAATAGAACAATTGCTTTTTTGTTTGTTTGTTTGTTTCTTTCTTTTTTTTTTTTTTACATTTTTGCAAACTTCTCATTCATCTCTGGAAAGCTTTAAATAGTGATCTACACTCATTCCACATAAAGGTCATTACAAAGCTAACTAAAAAGCCTAGATGTGCTCAAGGGTAAAACAAACAGAGGAGCAAAATCAGAATGATTCCCTAAGCCGTGGAAACATGGCACCTGGCATACTTGTGAAATGAAGACTGCTGCAAACAGATAAAAACAACATTTTTTACATTCAGTCTCTTGAGGAGTGAACATTGAAAGATTTATTTTAAAAAATGGATGTAAAAGTAGAAATTGTAAAATTAATTTAATATCACAATGAAACCTCTCTCCAAAATCAATTAGGTCTAAAATAATGTAGCATATTCTTTAGGGCATTGTAGTTGTGGAGTATGTCATGTATCCTGATTATGATAAAATGTTAAGTCTTCATTTAGATACACTAAGGGCCATAATTGTGCACTCACTAATAAAATAATTCAAGAAGAATAAAGGATATTTTAATGAAGTAGATTTTGTGTGAAAGTTCAAATTAATTTTCTTTTAATATGGATTTTCTAATGTATGTGTGTGATTATGGGCTCATATGAAAAGAGAAAGTAATACAAGTTATAAGTAATGTTAATAACAACTTGTAAATTCTTTGACTTGTTTTTCCCAGAAAAGAAAAATGTGGCTGTTTCAGATTCTGGTTTTCTCATTTGAATGAAATGAAAAAGAAAATCACATTACCAGGGTATTTGTTGGTAATGGAGACAAGAATGGAAAGATATTGGTGGCAGGTTATTTATATATGGGTTTGGGCTTTTACTTATTGCCTTAGTGGCAGTGGTAGTAGTAGTAGTAGCACAGCTTTATTTCCCCGTCTTCATCATCAAGGTTTAGGTTAGAGTAGGGCCATTCCTTGAAACTTGTTTGAAAAAAGCATTGTACTTGTTCAGGTTTCTTTCGACCTTAAACTTTTAATACTGTTGATACCAATGTGCGAGAGAATTGCTGATGCTTTTGAAATAAAAACCTTTTTTTTTTTTTTTAAATGAAATTTGAAATGTTTTTTTTTTTTTTTTGTAGATTGACAATTATGATCCTGGAATTGGGGACTTCACATCATTGGGTGATAGCGCTGACACAGTCCTGGACAACCCAACAATTCTGTACATTGGGAAAAATGGTATGGATTGTTTGTTTACTTTTGGGAGTTAAAAAAATCTTCACAAGCAGTGAACATTTTTTGTAAAATGTCTTTTTAATAAATAGAAACAGATACAAAGCAAAACTTATTTTCTTTTTACGGACATTATAAAGAAATGCTAAGCTTTGGAAAGTAGCTTGATGTTGCTGATAGGATACAAAATTGGTTTTGTTTCTTGAAGACTTTTTTGAATGTTTAAAATCATGTAGTATTGCTGCAACCTGCTAAAACTAGGAAATCTTTTGAAAAAATGCCTGAAAACATTAAAATATATCAAACCCTTTTCATGCTATAGCTTTTTATCTATGTAGTGGTTATATGGGGATGTTTGTGGAATAATTTCAGAATTAGTATTGTTCAAGTATGCCTTTAAAATCTGTTGGTGTTCTCTTTTTGTTAGTTAGCATAATATACAGGTTTCACTTTATTGAGATGTTTGTTACTCCATTTCATATGATTTCTTGCCTTCTAGTCTGAGATGAAGATGAATGTTTGCTGTGAAGTACAAGAGAGCAAACAAACAATTTATTGCACTGACTTCAGAAGATTTACTATTTATAACAACGATGACAACTAGATATGGACTTTTTAAAATTTTTCTGCCCCTCCCAACATTACACTTTCTATGCTGGTTAGCCTACAAGTCTTCAATCAAGCACTAAATAGTACCCATTGGTTTGCTACTAAACGCCATCTATTTATGCAAACTTTTTTGGTTTTCATGATAGTGGAAAAGATCTGATTTTGTTAGTTGTGCGCGCATCTAAGTTCTTGGTCTGGTATGGAACTGGTTTAAATTCATTGGCAAAGTTTTCTTGAGTATTGGTAACTTGAATAATAAATGGAAAACTTCCTATCTCACCTGATGGTGGGAAAAAGGTCAATGTTTGTTGCTCTGCAGTATCTAAGGACAGACTCTTCTAGATACTCAGTCATCATATCAGAATTTCTTTTGACTATCTTCAAGATTCTCATCTGGCACTATTTGGCTGGTTATGTGACAAGCTATAATGCATTTGTTATTAATAGCTTTCTGATTCTAAGATATATCAGCATTCAACATGTCATAAGCTTTATGAACTGTTGTCACAAAGTTGATAGCCTTAAAAACTGGTGATAAAATTGTTGCTAAAAGCAGTTGAATAGGGTTTTCATCCTAGAAAAGTCATGTCTCTGACTTGACTATATCAAGATGTCTATTACCCAAGAAGCATAGCTTGAACCTTGCAGGTTACAGAATGTTCAGGATTTGCCTGAGGCAGACAACAATATTAACAATATATTCCATGTTTTCAATATTAAATCTCTATTTTAGTTTCTGGAACCTTAAGAGCAGTCAACAAAAATGAATCTTCCTAAACCTGTAACAAATTCTCTGAATATTTGACCAACAATTTGAAAAAATAACAATAATAACAGGTTAAGCCATGCTTACATAATGAATTATTATACTAATAGAATTTTCTTTTCTCTGTCAGAAACCATTGCATGGTTTGTTATGCAGTTCATTTCATGTTACAACCAAAGAATTTTTCAGTAGACTCCTTTGCTAGAGTTAATGTTTTAACAGATCATATGTTCGTACACTAGTGTGTTCAAATAGGCTACATTTTTTTTAGCAGCAACTTTCTGTAGTTTGTAATAAAACTTGTTTAGACATTTATATTTTTTTAAAATTTGTTATTGTCTTATAGCAGAAACTGTCATATAAATATGTATTACAGGATTAATGCAAATGGAGAATCAAAGATTTTCTTTCTGTGGGAGATCTTTTTAAGTTTTTAGAAGAATAGAATTCTTAAATTGACTCTGTTCCAGAATTTCCTCAGACCTATTTGGTCTAGTGTTGCAATTCTGGATAAGGCAAGTAATGTCTTTTAAGAACTTCTACTAGAAATTAATGTAAAAATGTACCAGAATGAACAGCTAACAGTCGAATGATGACACATAAGTGTATACAATAAAAAATTGATTGATTGTGGTTATAGGATATTTCACCAGTGAATGCACAATAATGACTGAACAAGTAAGTGTGATACAGGGCACTCAAGACTGACTGTTCAATAGCCTTAAATATATATCTTTATACATTCTTCAAATTTAGATTGTGTATTATTTTGAGTCTAGCATTCAATTTCTAGGTTCATTTTTCTATTGTAGGTGGTGTGAATGGTCATTGATGTAGGTTTTGGTTGTGAAGGAGTTAACTCATTTTTCCATTGGTTATCATTTAATAATTTTAAAAATATACTTAGAAATTAAATAATTTTTGCACATTTATTTCCATATTCTATTGATATATGAGTGGAAGCAGGATTCTTGAACAACACAGATAAAAATGTGATTTTTCTTTTAAAAATTTGCTTACAAAAACTATTTTATGTTCATTTTAATCTCTGATTGTTTTCTGCAATAAGATCTCTGAAAGTTTAAATTATTTTCAATTGCTATTTTGTTAATGTACCTACATTTTAACTAACTATTTTAGTGCATTCATTTCTGATTTACTTGTATTTATTCTTAGTTTATCTCTAGTTCTAATTTTTTTTATATATAAGATAACTACAACAAATCAAGCATAAGGGAAAGACTATACCATCTGTGGTATTAAATTAAATAGTACTGGCACAGAGGAATGTTTAGATTGCATACTGTATGAGGTATATAGATTTCTGTAATTGACAACACTATCCAAAGTCTGCTGGTTACTTTTCTTATATGTAATCAAGAGTTATCTGCAATCTGTCGGATTGCTCTGCCGTGTTGCTGCTGTTGCTGTATTTCTTGCCAGCCAGTGAAACCTGAACACAGATTAACAGTAGTGAGAGTGCTAGTGAATGTAAACCAGTTGTAAAGAGCACGTCCAAAATTGATCCGCTTAACCATTTGTTAGGAGGCCTCATGGTTGGAATATAAAAGCTTCCAAGTGAAACTATGTGCCACACCTATTGGACATCCAAAATAAGAGGAATTGGATCCCCCCCCAACCCTGGATTGTTTACAAACCTTTTTTTTTGGCTGTAGGCAATAACAAGTTTCCATTCTCAATTTTCGTTTTCATTTCCCAACATGTGCGGTACATGGATTAACTGAGGAGGTATGGGCTTTGCTTTCCAAACGGTATCGGATCGATCTTAAAAAATCAGAAGTACAAATGCAGTGACTTTGGGGAGGATTAGATTTAGCTGGAAACAGATCTGAATGGAAAATAAGGAACAGTGCAAGAGGGTGCTTTTTATTTCAAGTTACTTAGACCACAGGTTGGTGAAGACGTTTAGATTGTGACGCTCTGAAAAGTCTAATTTTGTGAATGAATCTGTTGAAGCTGGAGGTCTGGGGCTGGAGTTCTGTGCTTTCTCTCAGTTACTTTTGGCAGTGGGTATGCTTTGTTAAACTGTAAAAAAGTTGGTTTCATTTAATCAGTGACGTACGGTTGTATTTTTTTTTTTTTCGATACATACAAATACAAAAGTGCTTACATATTCACAATGATTCACTGTAAGAAATATTAAGGGGAAAATAAAAGAAAATCTGTACCCTAACCAACACACATCCCCTACACCCACCACTCATTTTAATTTCTGAGCATAAGTTTTGAATGAGGTTAAATCATCTTGCAGGAATCTCAACTGGGCAGAAAATTACAAGATGGTTTAAGACATCTGATAAGATTTTATTGATTTTGTTTAGTAACTTTCTCTCTCTCTCTCTCTCTCCCTTTACTGACTCCCCAGACCGGTCTATCTGCTTATTACTGCATTGAGTGTTGAACTTCGCCTCCTTGCCAACAGCTGCAACTGCCCTAGGGAGAATTTGGAAAACAGGATGGAATCAATACTGTGATAGCGCACTTTAACCATTTATGCTTCTTGAGCAAACCAACTGATATGTTTCAAATAAGATTTTTCTTGCTTGTTGGGTTTTTTCTCTCTCTCTCACTGAGAAAAACAAAAACAGACATACAAATATATATATATTTACATACATACACAAAAAAACTTGTATTTTATTGATTTTCTTACCTCTTCGCTATTACTTTGATGTAAATATAACTAAGATTTAATCATTTGGAAAAAACTAATATACAAACATAGAAGGAAAAATTTCCAAACAGTTTTGTGTATGATGGTATTTCAGACTTAAAGAAATTTTTAAAAAAAAATTCTAACTGCTTTCTATCATGCTGAAAAAATGATTTTGCATAGTGGTATGAGAATTGACTGATGTCTTGGTGTGTCTGCTTTTGTATAGCTAGATTAACTGGGAACACCTGTATCACATCAGTAAATACAGAAGAAAAAAATTAAATATTGGTGTCTTTGACAGTATAGAGTTCAAAATATCTTAGTCTTTTCCATCCTTTTCCAGTAGCCGATGTTGCTACTTGAAATGTAAATGTGCAATTTGATAAGAATGACTAGCATTATTTCAGTCAACATTATCATGACTGATGATAATCAGGTACATGCTATTTTCTGTGCCTAATTCTTCTTTAGATTATTTGATTTTTGTACCCATTTTAACACTAGCAGAAACATTTACAAACAGCTAAAACCTTTGTAATTCTTGGTGAGCTACTAACCTCTTCGTGATTCTCTTTGATAGATGGTCTCATACTGTAGCATCTTCTGGCATTTTTCACAGTGCAGAGTTCTGATATAAATCTTTTCCTGACTGATGTTTAGTCCAGATTGCAGTTCTTCACACGTGCATGTTTTTTGTTGTTTTTTATGCTTTTGCAATGCTTTAATTTTACATGCTGCTCCAATTACAAACAGTACTCTATAGCTCTTAAACTCTGTATCATCTCTGATCTCTATTATCAGTCAAGACCATGTATTTTTTAACACCTCTCTACTGTTAAAAATACAAAGTTTGCATGCTGTTTGGATCTCTGCTGAAGGGAAGGATCTTAGGCAACAATGTACATGTCTTCATTTATATGATATAGTATAGCTTATTTTATTGTCCAGCAAGTTATTCAAAAGTGGAAGGGATTCATATGGCAAATGCAAGACATTGTAGGATATCAAGCAAATGCTAAATGCAAAGGTATACCAGGTCCTTTCAAACCGTGGATAGTATAATAAAAGCTAATAAACTTTCTACCCGATACTATTTTATTTTAATGGATAAAGAAACTCCACTTTATGAGGAGCAAATTTAGAGTAATACTGAGCTACCTAGGTAATTTATCTAATGTAAAATTGTGGACTAATGCTGTTACTAAACTCTTAATAATTTTATTTTTTACAATTATAAATGCATTTGCAATTTGTTGTTTTTATGAAAAGCTGCAAAAAAAGGGGGGCATAAAATTTCTTTTTGTACCATGTTTTGTTTACCATCATGTGGAGAAAGAGAGAAACTGAGAATTTTGAATTTTACATAAATTGAAACATTGAAAAACGTCACCTGGATAATCAGGATTAGGCATGTAAGTGGTTTGAATACAGTTTCTCATAATCCTAGCATTTTTTCCTTCCTTTTCTGTTGTTTGTCTTCTAATCTATGGCACGGAAAAGCAATGACAGCTTCACATTTATCGTACTCTTCAGTGAATTTATTGTCTTTGAAAATGAAACACCTGTTTTGTGTCCTGCTGGACTGGAGTGGACTGGAAATAGTGAATTTGTTTTGTTGGTGAGTTTGCTCCATTTTTTGTTTGCAGATACGCTGGCTGAAGGTAAAGGGTTTGAAGGATGCATCTACAGGATGGAACTGGACAATATCTACCCTCTGAAACGTGCATTTCAAGATCCTCGCCCTGATTACATCTCACTGACTCCAGAAGGTAAGTTTACTGGATTACTGCAGTGTTTTGTTTTGGACTGATAATCTGCTGTTATATAGACTATTTTCTTTCTCTCTTTCACTTTTCTCCTGCATGAAGGAATATGATTTCTTAACTCTTTCATAACTGCTTTACTGAGATAAATGTTTATATCTTGGAAGTTGACAGTGCGGATCTGTGTAAGTCGTCTGAGGATAGCTAAATGTTATATTTCACTTGGTAGAGTGTCACTGTGTAGTCTCAACAGGTTTTACCCATCAACATAAATGCACTTTCCCTTTTTTTAAATTTCAGTCCTTTACTAGCTTTCCTCTTTATCAAAGAATTTAACCCTTTGAAGAACATACCTGTATGGTTATGAAGAGTGGGCATCGATTCTAACACAATCCATAAATACACATTTTCATTGTGGAAGTATTCTTTCAGGATTTATACACCCACATTTTGTAACTATACAAGAATGCTCTTCAGAGGGTTAAAATGCAATAAAAATTGCGGAATTTCTGCTCCAGGAAAAATGCATCTGATACTATTACGAATAGTTTGCATATGTACATAAGTGAAATCTAAAAAATTTCAAAAATAGGATCAAGCAAAGTATATATATATATATATATCCACTTCATTAAGATTTAAATTCTAAATATTTTAATGCTTAAATTTATATTTAACTCAAATTAATTTTTTTTTTATTACTGTCTTTCAGTATATGCAAATTTATAGGGATGCAGGCCTTGTTTTCTGAGTCCTTTTGTTCATTCTTGGCATTCTGATTACACAACAATACTGATTGTCGAAATAAACCGATTGTTGAGAATTCAGGTGTTAAATATTTGGAAAAGATAACATTTTCTGTTTAACATAAATTTACATCAGAAGCAATTTCTTAGGCTGACAGACCGAAGCCTTGGAGTGTTCAGCTTACCCTGGGAAACCAGCTGATAGCAAGTATTTGTAGAATCCTGTCTTTTGTGGCAGCCCGCAAAACAAAACAATACTATTTTAAATCAAAGATGATTTGATAAATTGAGCATTAAAGTGATATTTGCATAAATTAGTGTTTAATTTTCAAACCAGCATATTGATTGCTGGTTTATTTTTTTTCTTTTTACCAAGTAGTCTTGTATGGTTGCAAATTTCTTTGGCTTTCTATGGTTTTTCCAATTTTTGTGCTGAATCTTGTGACGATAGCAGGGATTGCACAGATTTTAAAAGTCCTTACATTTTCTTATCTATTTATTTGCAGAATAAAATTTGGAAAACCGATCTTTAAAATAGTCACGAACTAAATGGAAATTTAGCATGTGTCATTGGCCTTGCACTGGGTAATTGTGCAGTGTGGTGTGCCAGATACAGGTGCATCTCAAAAAATTAGAATATCATGGAAGTGTTCAATATTTTTTGTCAGTTATTTCAGAAAGTGAAAATTGTATATATTCTAGACTCATTACATGTAAACTAAAATGTTTCAAGCATTTTTTAATTTTAATTTTGATAATTACAGCCTACAGCTCAAAAAAATAGAAAAAAATATCTCAAAATATTAGATTATTCCATTTCGAGTTTGAGTAAATCACTATTTATGCAGTATAAATACCATGAATCTCTCAGTCTGGTTCAGTACACACAACCACAATCATGGGGAAGACTGCTGACTTGACAGTTGTCCAGAAGACACTCACTGACACCTTCCACAAGGAGGGTAAGCCACAGAAGGTCATTGCTGAAAGGGCTGGCTGTTTGCAGAGTGCTGTATCAAAGCATATCCATGGAAAGTTGACTGGAAGGGAAAAGTGTGGTAGGAAAGGGTGCACAAGCGAGAGGGATGACCGCAACCTTGAGAGCATTGTCAAGAAAAGCTGATTCAAGAACTTGGGGGAGCTTCACAAGGAGTGCACTGAGGCTGGAGTCAGTGCATCAAGAGCCACCACGCTCAGACGTGTCCAGGAAATGGGCTACAAGTGTCGCATTCCTAGTGTCAAGCCATTTCTGAACCAGAGACAACGTCAGAAGCATCTTACCTGGGCTAAGGAGAAAAGAACTGGAATGTTGTTCAGTGGTCCAAAGTCCTCTTTTCAGATGAAAGTAAATTTTGCATTTCATTTGGAAATAAAGGTCCCACAGTCTGGAGGAAGAGTGGAGAGGCACAGAATCCAAGTTGTTTGAAGTCCAGTGTGAAGTTTCCACAGTCAATGCTGATTTGGGGTGCCATGTCATCTGCTGGTGTTGGTCCACTGTCTGTATTTTATCAAGTCCAAAGTCAACATCACCATCTACCAGGAGATTTTAGAGCACTTCATGCTTCCGTCTGCTGACAAGCTTCATGGAGATGCTGATTTCCTTTTCCAGTAGGACTTTGCACCTGTCCACAGCGCCAAAACTACTGGTAACTGGTTTGCTGACCATGGTATTACTGTGCTTGATTGGCCAGCCAACTCGCCTGACCTGAACCCCATAGAGAATCTATAGGGTATTGTCAAGAGGAAGGTGAGAGACACCGACCCAACAATACAGACAGGCTGAAGTCCGCTATCAAAGCAACCTGGGCTTCCATAGCACCTCAGCAGTGCCGCATTGATGCAGTGATTTGTGCAAAAGGAGCCCCGACCAAGTATTGAGTACATAAATGAACATACTTTTCAGAAGTTCAACATTTTTATATTATAAATCCTTTTTTTTATTGATCTTATGAAATATTCTAATATTTTGAGATAGTGGATTTTTGATTTTCATGAGCTGTAAGCCGTAATCATCAAAATTAAAACAAAAAAAAAAAGGCTTGAAATATTTCACTTTATGTGTAATGAATCTAGAATATATGAAAGTTTCACTGTTTGAATTAAATTACAGAAAAAAAATGAACTCTTCCAAGATATTCTAATTTTTTGATATGCACCTGTATACCTTTCTGCCTTTCTGTAAAGTTAATAATTTTCATTCATGATCATTCGATATTTATTCTTTCTATGCTGGCAAAGCTATCATAACAAACACTTGTTGTATTCCCTTTTGCACTCAATTTCCCATAGATCAAGCGAGACTTACTGATGTTTGTACTCAATGAAATGCAAACCAGTTCAAGGAAATTATATTTTTACATGATTCATTGAAAGTGTGTGAACCAATCTGAATTTTTACAGGGTCAAAGAATTCAAGGATATAATAATACTAGTTCATTCATTGGTCAGACTTGGTGATGAAAGTCCTTTAATATAAAACAATTATAATTGTAATAAAGACAAAAAAAAAAGATTTTATAGAGTGAAACAATATACAGATTGATGCAAGACATACTGGGATGCTAAAACAAATTCAACAGCTGTACATTTAAGGAAATGTCGGCTAATTTCTTAATTGTCTACTGGAAGGAACTGGACTTTACAACAAGATATGTATAAGTAAATTGGAATAATTTAATCTAAAAATAATATTTTTTTGAATTTAAATGCCCTGTAATTATATTTATGACTTAGTATAGATCTAAAACTTAGCTTAGATATTATTTTTATGTATTATGACATGCCTTCTTGAAAACCCTACATGGAAATTACTTGCTTTATATTTTACTTTTATTGGAAGACCATATAGTCAACAGAAATCTGAAAGAAATATAGCTGTTCATGCAAAGACTTTTCTCTTTCGTTCTTTAGTTATGTGAATAGGACCTGTTTTATGTCATTTCCACTATATTTGTGTATAAAGTGTAATCTCTTTGAGTGCTATCTTGTATGCTTGGAGATACTGTGGCTATCTGTATCCTGCTACTTTTAAACAAATATTTTTTGAGTAGGCTTGCTACAGTAGTCTGTGCTAGATGGCATTTATCTTTTTTTTTTTATGGAAGCAACAGGTATACAAAAGGTTAATGACTCATGGACGATAACTCATGAAAAATTCTTTTTAAATAAAACTGTTAAGGGAAATAATTTATCTTGAAAAATTCACATAAAAACTGCACTAACTTTGTTATTAAAAATCTTGGTAGTACTACAGTTGTCCCCTGGTATTCGTGGGAGTTACGTCCCTTGAGCACCCGCGAAGAGTGAAAAACCGCGAATGTTGGACGTGGTCCATAAAAATGCCTATAAATGTCAAAATATAACGTAAAATATAATAAAAAATATAAGTAAATATATAATAATAATTTAATAAAAAATACAACATTCAGAGAAACACTTGAGATAGCTACACGCGGTAAACTGGGATGATGCGGGGCTGCTGGGCTGCATCTGCCTGAGACAGCGCCTCGTGGGCAGCAGCCAATCAGCAGCGAGGAGAAATGAATAATGCTTTAGGATTGGCTACTTTCAAACCTCCAGCCGATAGCATTTATTTTATATTACAAAATTAGTAAATTATATTGTTATTAATAATTTAGCGTTAAAAAGCATGAAAAAAATATATATTGCCACGAAAAAAGCCATAAAAATCACGGAAGATATTTGCGATTCCGCAAATATGTGGGGGCTTCCATGAACAATTATTACTTAGGTTCTAAGGAAAATTCCACGAATAACTGGGGCTGCGAATGCCAAACCGTGGTTACGTGGAGGTCGACTGTATTCATAAAATCATTGATATGACTGAGATGTGTCATCATAGTTAAACAAAAATTTTTTTCTCTCCTTCCCTAGATATTTAAAAGAAGAAAAAAAATTGAGTTAGATATGGAAAGTATCAGAATAAAATTTGTTGCAATGCTGTTGCTTTCTAAAACCAATCTGGTTGTCACAGTTGATGCCATTAGTACATTAGCTTTTTTTTTTAAAAAAAAACAAACTACTTTTCAAAGCTCAAGCTGCTTATTTCTTATAGACCAGTCAATTAATTCCCATTTAACTGGTTCACTTTTCAATTTGGGAACTTTCACAATTCTGCTGGGTTGGTGAATGAATTTAAAGCCCAACAACTTCAAAGTCATTGAATAGGTAAATGATTGCATCAGATTCTGATACATTTTGGAACAGCTCTGTAGAAATAAAAGAGGGGGTTAAGAAAATTTTAAAAATATATTATTGATCCTCTTGATGATTAGGGGATGTTGACCTTTAATAAATGTAGTAGAAGAAAAAGAAACTTAAAAGATGGACAGGTCACAATTTTAAAGAATTTAAGGCCCATATTCTCAGTCTACAGAAAGAGAATTTATCGTCCGATTACATAGATAGCTGACTATAGTTTTTAATTTATTTAATTATAGCAGCTTGATTTATCTCTTGTTTGGATAGACTTGTTACTGAGAATTACCTGTTGTGATCTCAAGGTGGTGTGGTTTCTCTTCCAAATAGTTGAAAGGATCAATTAGTGTTTGTTTAGCCTAGAGACAGCACACAGCACTCAGACAAATAAAAAAAAAAAGTTAAATCTTAATTTAAAAGCAAGTCATGTAAAGCCTTAATATAATTGAGGCTTTGAATTATTTTAAAAAAAAATGTAAACAGGTGAGTAAAAATAATCAGACTCGCAACTTGACCAGTTGTGATCACTTGATAATTTAGAGAACTTCTATAAAGGGGAGGCAATAATTTCACTCCAAAAGCGGCAGCAGAGTCTTTTGCCCACTAACTACTGACTTACATTTTGGCACGTAAAACGGTGCTTTCCCATATTTCTCCTAATTTTGTCAGATTAAAAGAAGCAATTTGTGAAATTGCACCATAGTTCCCATTTGGAACCTAAGCTGGCTCATAAATAAGCCTTGTAAGCTTTCAAACAGAGCTGATTTTTTTAAGATTGGTAGGTTATTTTCAATTAATCATAGCATATTTATGACATAACATTAACGGTTTTCATGCTCTGTGATAAGTGCTTTGGATGAATTCACGATTATTATTTTTTTTCCATATATTGAATTTTTTTGTACATTAAATCTGTAAAATGACAATGCTCTTTTGCTTTAATTAACTTTTTAAATTTATTTTTGGTCCAGTTAGTGTCATTGCTAAATAAAAAGTTCAGTACCATGCAGCCACATAGTTAAAAAACAAACAGACTACTATTTAAATCACGTATTGACACTTGTAGGAAATTGTTTTCTCATTGTTGCATTCTGAAGAAGTAACAATTTACCAACATTGCTAAACTGTTTTGTTTTCTTATCTTAATTAAATATTAGCTGATTCTTGTCCGGGTGGAATGTATTTACTTTAAAAAAACAAAACAAAAAAAATTTAATAAATCTTCCACAGTTTTAGATGTTTTTTTATTAGGTAAATTGTGTGGAGAGGCAAGGGTTATTGCCTCTCGCATTAATTTTTCAATGAATTTATTGATATGATTAATTTGAGTAGAGATTTGGCTGGTCTTCGTGTGGATGAATAGACTTTTTTTCTGGATACCATTGTAAGCAGCTCCATCGATTTTCATGTTTCTATCTCGCTGATTGCCAATTTAGCTCTTAGTTTAGTACCATTTTACTCTAAACCCAGAGAACAATTACTTAACTTATTCAAGTGCAAATAAATATACTTTGTGAAGTGAGAGTGATACCCATCGCACATCAAAATCACAGGAAGCTTTTGCTGAATGTGGACATTTAAGTATAGAGTATAGCTGTTTCTGAAGATCTACCATCAAGTGCATTCACATGGATACAGTCGTGGTGTTTGTATCTAATTAAAGGGAACTGCACTCTAAGCATGGAAACCTGTTAGATTTCATCAGTAGCATTGAAGTGTGGGTGCACAAGAATAAGGTGCAAATATAAATATGAGCATAACAGGTGGAAACATTAACAAACATGGAAAACACTTTAAATAAGATTTCCTCTTCATCTGGAAGTAAAACTGTTCCATCTTTCAGCTTTTTTTGCAAACAGCAGCAAGACATACTGACCACACTTTAAGGCCCCTTTTTTTTAAATGTTGAATTCTGAGGCATGGGTTTAAATAGTAAACCAACCTGCTTGTTTTAACCTCTCTCCTGCAGATGACCTCAAAAGTTCTCATCAGAAGAGAATTTTGTTTTGAAAATTGTGATTCAAAAAAGAAAAAATAAAGCTCAAACTCTCTTAACATGGTAACAGAAAGAATAGAAATTATTTCAGCCAAACCAGATGTTATTGCTATGTCTACTTGATGCAAGTAAGTAATTATAAATTTTTTTAATACTGAAATTTATGAAACAACTAATTACATGCTTATAAACAATAAAAACTGTTATAAAGTTTAACATTACTATTTACCTGTTATTTGTAATATTTGATGCATTTTTTTCATATTGCAGCTGCTATTTAACAGTTATGGTGGTGGAATTCTTAAACAAGTTTCTTTATTTCTTAACCCTCCATACACCACATCAGCTTTTACCTACCTGATGCCACTGGAGTACATTTGCACCATTAGTTGGTATGGGTGTCAAATTGGCTGCATACTTAGTCAACATACTTGTAATTCAAAACAAACAGGATTGGAATGGAGCCATATGCATAAATATTTGTTTTGAGATAGGTACTGTATCACAGCATTCCAGCCCTGTGGGCTCAAGCTTTGATACAGACTTGAAGTCTTTGCAGTAGCAGTGGCAGCTAGAGTAGCAACACACGCACATGCACATATATCTTTTGTTTTTTTTATTTGCTTCAGATGATTAATTTAAGAAATATTTCTGATTTAATTAAAAAAAACTATTGCAGAAATTGGAATTTTTATACTCATTTACACAATTTTTTTTTTTTGAAGCACCAATTCAGCTTTAATTAAACTTTCTTAATTTAGTTAAGCAACAATTTTCTGACTTCCTTAGATATGGACAGACAAAGACATTTCCCCCTTTTCCTGCCCCCTCCACAGGTTTAAGTGATGGCTGGTGGGAAATGTAAAATAAAAAAATGTTGACAAATGTTTATTTGGTGGTGTGGGATATCTTGCAAAATCTATTTGAGGAACTTTGAATAGAATCTATAAAAAAATGTTTTTAATTAAAGCAAAATTATTAGTTTTCAATTTATAATGTGTTGGATAACTCTGCATATGAAATTTTAGGTCTGTCAAGAGTCCTTATAACTGGGCATTTATTTTATAATTGCTATTCTTGTTTATTTTCATTTATTTAGCTTCATTATTGTTACTTTTTTCCTTCAATTATGTGATTTGTTTATTCAGCATTGTAATGTTGTTTCTGATTTGTTGTATGACTCACTGATATGCAATAATTAATGCAAGGTTGACTCGGATCATGAATGATTTACAATAACTAAATATTGGATGCTCAGTCTGATTATTTCTTTGATTTATTATATTGTTTGAAATGCATTTTGCTGTAAATTGAAGTGCTCCTGAATATTATTTCTCTCTCTCAAATTAATGTTGTTTTTTTTAATGGAAAAATTCTGATTCTCTAAATCTTGAAACACAAACAGCAAAAATTTTTACAAAAATCAAGAGATAGATGGACAAAGGGAAATGAATGAGTTTTATTAAATAATCAAGAAACAGGAGAAGCATTACCACCAGATTGCTGTAAAGTCTGTAGGTTTTTTTTAAACTCTTTCTCTCTCTCTCTCCCTCCCTCCCCCTCCCTGGATTAATTCAGAATCTTTAAAGTGTATGGTTTGTTGTCAATATCTTCTTTTACAGTAAATTCTGTAAATAACGGCACTCTTGAGGAATCAGGGGTACTCATATCGAATGTTCTGTTATATGGAGCGTCCATAAGGTATAAGGGAGATGTAAATAAGTAGAATGTAAAACAGACCTGTGTTCTGCCAGTTTAATCAAAATATTCAAAAAAAAATGCATTTAGATCAAGTTGCATATGGAACATACACAAACAAAACAATCTACTTAAAAAAATATGCACAACAAAAAAATATACGGAACATACGCATAAATAGAACACAATTATATTTTTAAAATGTACGCACAACATGTTACATACATGTAAAAAAAAAAAAAACAAACAAATTATACACTACACAACACTGTTTACCTTTATTCAGTTACCTGTTCTTCCTCTGGTAGTGGTGTTTCAATTGCTGCATCAGGAGAACGGTCAAGTGATGAAGTTGATGGAACACTTTTTTGTGATTTCTCAGTTGCTTTCTTGAAAAGTTGATGAATATCAACCTGTTTTAAGCATGCTTGTTTTCTCATAATGATTGTGTTATGCATAACATAAGCATGCATAACTTCTTGTGCACCTTTTTCTAATTTCCTGACTATTTCAATTTTATTGTCAATGTTAAGTGTACTCCTCTTCTGTTTTTCTCCAGTACTTTGTCAAATTTTGGAGCCATTGTTGAGGGGTTTAAAAGTTATTGTATAACAGAAGACGAGAGAAATGAGCTATGTGCACTTCCAATATGGCAACTGTAAACATAATTAAGTTAGTTGCCATGTCTTCTGCCAGAGTTGTGACATGCCATTAGATAGTGCCGCTATATCCAAAACTTGCTGTATTGTGTTTACATATGTTTGAGAGCATATGTTCATCTAGTTGTCATTGTGTTAAGAGATTGATTTCTTACCTTTACACAAAAGAGAGAGAGAGAAGTCTATGCTATCTATGCCTTTGCCAGAAAAAAATAGAATCTTTGCAACTCACAAAACTTAGCTGTGAGGATAATAGTGGAATTTGTTTACTAAGCCAATATTTAGTTTGTTTTATATACTTAATGAATACACGCACCTTCCTGTCATTATAACTTGAATACTTCCAAAACAATTTACCTATGACCATCATCACCAGGGCTACAAATTAAGATAGACTTGTTTTCCTAGAAAGTGTGATACTGGTAACCAAGGTTTTTCACCTAGGATTAATTATAGTAGAGTACATATTCATCCTTTGGAGTACTCTCTTACCTCTATTTAAACAACAGATAGTCAACACATTCTGTAGGAAAGTGCAAAGTGGTCTTGTCCTTTGATCTCAAATGTAAACCTTATTGTGCCCCTTTGGGAATATCTTAATAGACATCTAAAGACCATCAAAGCAGCATTTGAAACTTCAAAATCGGTAATATGTCAGATTCTGTATCTGGACATCTACAAGCTGTGCACATTACAAGAGGCACTTCTAACAAATGCTAAAAATGATTTTTTGAACAATTGTTGTATATGTTGGGGGGAGCCTGAATTGTTTAAAAATATGGCAGGATTCATGTATATGTATATATATATATATATACGAGGTGTGTCGTAAAAGTATCTGACCTTAGACTGGGGAAAAAATTACGTACTTGGTGGGTTCAATTGCTAATCCCCTTCGAAGTAGGCCCCTTGTGCCTCCACACACTTAGCGCAGCGATCCTTCCACTGTTTGAAGCACGTCTGGAATGCTTCCAGAATGGCTCTCGGCTCCGCCATCACATTCTGCATGATGTCCTCTCGGCTCTCAAAGCAGGAGCCTTTCAGTGGCATCTTCATTTTTGGGAACAACCAGAAGTCAGAAAGAGCCATGTCTGGAGAGTAGGGAGCCTGTTGAATGAGCAAAATCCCTTTCTTTGCCAAGAAACCTTGGATCAGCTACAACGAATGAGCCGGGGCGTTGTCATGATGCAGCTGCCAGTTTTGCAAGGCACACATATCCGGTCTCTTGCACTGAACTGCATCACGAAGACGGAGGAGGACTTCCTGATAGTACTCCTTTGTAACTGTTTCTCCTTCTGGTGCGTATTCGTGATGCACAACGCCTCGGTAGTCGAAAAAAACAGTCAGCATCACCCTGATTCTGCTCCGGACCTTGGTGACGTTGGGTGCTTCCACTGTGTCAACTGAGCTTTGGTTTCCGGGTCGTACCCATACACCCACGTCTCATCTCCAGTTATCATAGTATTCTGGAGCTCAGGATCCCTGTTGGCAGTATCCAGCAGGTCCTGCGCAACCTCAAGACAAAGTTGTTGTTGTTCCTGAGAAAGCAACTTAGGCACAGCGCAAGTCCAAATCATCCTTTAAAATTGCATGTGCAGAATCTTTACTGATCCAAACCTCATCACCAATTTCCTGCACCATCAAACAACAATCCTCCATTATCAAGGTCCGCACTTTCTTGATGACAACTGCATTGCGGCTTTTTGGTGGCCTCCCGGAACGCTGGTCATTCTCCACCGATGTGCAGCCATCTTTGAACCTGTTGTACCATTATTTAATTTGGGTGACACCCATGGCATTGTCACCAAAAGCCTGTTGAATTTTGAAATTGTTTCCGCTTGAGTATCTCCAAGCTTTTGGCAAAACTTGATGCAAGATCGTTGCTCCACACGTTCCGTCATCACGGGCGAAATGAAAATGCGACGAGTAAGTAGTACAGCACCTCACACATTGGCTGCCTGACAGCGACTGACACATCCAGCCAGCCCGCCAAAAACCACCCATGCGCAAGAAGGCATACGGCTCCACTATGCACACTTTTGCCTCCCTAACGTCATTACTTCCCTCGGGAAAAAATAAAGTCAGATACTTTTTCAACAGACCTCGTATATATAAATATATATATAGTGATTTTGTAATACGACATAATTTTAAAAAATTTTAACCAGTTTGAATGTGGAAACTTATCTTTTTATAAATGGTGCATTATGTCTCCTAACTAAAACGTCATTTGATGAAGTGTCCGTCTTTCTGACAAAATCTGAGAGGCATTTCTTGTTTGCTTTGGTTATGATGTTTGCAGTACTTTGTCTCGTGTGTGTTAGTGTGATCGAATTGTCAGTATTGCATGCCATGGATTCTGTCATCATTTTTCAAATTGAAATCCATATGTAGTGTACAGCAAAATGGACTTAATAGTGTAGATAAGAAGATCACTGCTGTTATCTGTAAACTTTATCATGGTAGCCACATTATGGCAAGTTTCAATGCAGCTTACTGACTAATTCCTTTCTGTTGATTATTGTGGAGAATTCAATTTGCAGTTTCTCTTTAACTGCAAGAAGTTTGAAGGCATGAAGCTGTCACCTGTCAGATACTGTGGATGACATTGAATTGGCTTCATTTGCATTTGACTTGCACTGTTGAGCTTGGTTGTGGACTGAAACCTGACTTGATTTGTTTTCTGAAGGAATTTCCTTCCAAGAAATTTCCTCCGACTGGCATTTTGTGTATTGTGGGTTAATGTATGCCATACTCTGCTAATACATTGCTGCTTGGCAAAAGAGTATCACTATTACAGACTTTATCTAAATTAGTCTAAAATACCTTTGTAATAATTTACTATTGGAAAAAACTTATGGAAGTAAGCTTAATATTTATTGCAAAACAATGGTGGTAACAGCATGTATAATGACAAAAATATTTAAATGTTTTTAAAAGATAGCAATAAATTAAGATATTTAATAATTGCTTTTATTTGATTCTTCATGCCCCCTTTAGCTTATTGTCTGTCAACTTTCTGGTACATAGCATGATTAAATTACATTGAAAAAACTAATGTTTAAATGTCTTTTGCCATCTTCACTAGTTTGTTGACATTTTTTATTGCCCCCACCCCTTTCTTTATGCGCTGCCATGTTTATTTAGTAAGCTTTGTCAGGACTAAATATAATAGTAGTACTCTTGCATAATCCATTTGTTTTTTCACAAATACAAATATGTTTAACTGAGTTAGATTATTCCATGTCTTTTCATCCTCCATGTTGGAATTTATGCTTATGACATGTTCATTAATTATACAAGTTTTGAGTGTTAAGGATGTATTTTTATAATGCTTCCAGTACTGTATATTGCCTAAAACTGTAAATATTTTTTTAAAAAATTAATGCTTTGTTTGTTTGTTTGTGTGTGTGTGTGTGTGTGTAGAATGAGAGAAGGAGAAATTTCTCTCTTATAATAGGGGTGTTCAAATGAACACTGTCATGGCCATGCTGTACTAAACATTTACATAACCTTTGGTCTCTGCCTGTTAATTTTGAAGTATTACCATAGTTGTAGCATCCAGGTTTTTCACCAAACATCTTGTTTCCAAATTGTTTCGAACCCAGGTACTTTATTTTTCATAGCATTGTATTGTGAGAATGTTCTCTTCAGTGTCAGAAATATTCATGCTGTAACGTTACAAATTAGCTAAATGATATTTGTAGCATGGTTGCAATATATTTTAAATATTAGGATATTTATTTTTATTTATTTATTTAGATTTTGTGATTGCACTGTATTTTTTTATTTATGTCCAGATATTTACTCAACTAAAGAATATCAGGATAAAAACCTGCCTTAGCTGGTGATCCTATATTACCACAGATCTCACTAGTGGGTAGAAAGATGGCCATAAATGTACTTATGTTGTATGATATTCTATGCTGATCATATTTTTTTTAAATAGAAAATTAGCAAGATATTCAGCATGGCATATTATTGTCCTTAGTACTGTTTGGCTATTGGATATTTCAGAGTAATAAGGAGGAGGAGATTTAATTAACTGTGATGCAAGTTCCCAGACACTCATCGCATCACATTGTTGTTGTTACCAGGTTTTGAAATTATCTTCCCTACAGCATGACTATGATGATGGCAACAATCTTCTTTCTTATTTTTGCACATGGAATTTTTCATAAAAATGAGATTAATATGATAATTTATTACTTGTTTATGTGAGACATTGATTGGTAGTATCAGCTGTCATGGCAAGAAATGTCTTATTGATAATTATTCTCACATCCTGTCATAATTCATTTTTAAATTCATAAGCAGATTTAACATTCAGATTATGTCAGTTTTAGTGCTTAAAATGACAGCAGACTGAAAATGAGAATTTTATTATATTTATTTAGTTTGTTTGTTTTTTTTAATAATCATCTTAAAAAATTTTTCGTCTTTCACTGAAGCAGATCTGGGGCATGCCATTCCCCAGTGAATGATGCAAAGGCTTTTCCAAAACAACTGCCTGTTATTGACAGATATGTTTGGCAGTTTTTTATGTGGTAATAAGTGTAAAATAAATTTGAAATATCTCAGGTTTTACAACATGATGCACCTGCAGGATTCATAATTCCATTGTTTATTGGATCCAATTTTAGCCATTGTATTAACTTATGGACTTACATTATAAAAATGAAATTAATATGAAAGGACGTAGAGAGGACACTCGATAGTGGTGGCAATTGAATTTGCTTCTTGAAAGGGTGCAGTCTGTGTTTTCACATTTGAACAAAGATGCGGTTTTCCCCATCTTTCTGTAGTGGCCTATTTAGCGTGAGTTTTCTTCGCACATACTCGTGCCCCATGTATGCTCTCGCACATAACAGTCCTTCAGCCAGTTTTGTGTGCTTGGTGGTGCCATGTTTAGTCTTTATACTTGTTTTGAGAATCATAATCATAGGAACATGCGTGCCACAGACTACAAGGTCTGAGAAGTAAAAATGACTTAATAAAAGAATCGTTAGAATCCTAACCTGAAATTTTTAGATCGGCCTCAATATTTCCTTTTTTTTTTTAAAAAAAATAAAAACAAACCTTGTATGCTTCTAAATGAAATCCCTTTTCTCCCTGAAATCTTTTGTGAAGATAATTAAGTTAAACTTTGAAATGCGAATATAAAATGGTGGTGTTAGATAAAGAGACGTATCGGCCTTGTTGGGCCCTCAAGAGCAGATGATCTAAATGACATGAGTAAATTATTTAAAGATGAAAATTGTTTAATGAATGCAAAATTTTTAGTGAAGAAAACTTCCAAAAATACAACACCAGGTGATAAAATAGTATATTTGAGGTTCATTCGTTTTTTTTTTTTTTACATTCCTTTGGTGAGTAAAACAGTAATAATGAAAAGAAGAATAATTTTAAAAACAACAACTCCACCTCTTATCGGTGATTGACAACCTATTTCAAAAACAGTTTTTATTTAAGCATTGGTGAGGTGAAACCTTCCTCGTGTTTTCTTCCGGTAGAATACATTCACTCGTGTTACCTTACTGCTGAATGGAATTTACCAACAAAAACTGCAAATAACCCGAATATTTACACAAGGTTGGTTTTTTTTTTTTTTTTTTTTTTGTAAAGAAAGCTGACATTCCAGACTGACTGTAGAACTTCCTTGCTCCCTGTGACTGTACTTAGCAGATCAAAGGATGGAGATCCTGTTGAAAAGAGTCGGTCTGCTTTATCCTTATGTTACAAAATTAAGGAAGATAACTAAAAAGGCCAGCGTTTTATTCCAAGGAATATGCTCCACTTGATCAAACTGCCATCAATCTTCCTTAGCGAAAGAATTACCTGCATAAAAGAGTTGCTTTGTTCTTCCCAATGGAAAACTTTACTAATCAAGTCATACAACTAGCATCAGTCCTGAGAGAACTTCAGTCTCCCCCAAAAAGAACATTAATTATAGAAACTTAATGGAATAAAGATTCCCAAGTTGAAAAAAAAATCTAATCTTGCTCAGAAAATGAAAGTTCATTGGTGAATTAGTGAATCCAGGTACTGGAAAACCAACTTCCTGAAACTGTTCTGATGCTAATTTTAATATAGCTATTTGGTAATTCCTGGGTAAGTTGATTTCTGGTTTAAACACAGAAATTCACTTGTATTTGATCTAGTTTCAAGCAATCATAGCTGAAAAAAAAAAAAAAAACAGAACATACAGAATGAGAGAAGACATGCAATCCAATATTATTTATTTACCTGGTTATCATGGTGGAAATTGATGTAATGATTAAAAGATGTGTATATTTTGTGGTGACTGTTTCTTCTCAACTGGTCACCAATTTACATTTTTTTTTGCTCCACATGAAAAAACAAACAACACAAAACCAGATCACTGACAAACAATGGTGAAAATTTTATCACACTGAATTTTTTTTATATTATAAAGAAGATAACTGCCAATTTTAATGTAATTTGGATGCAAAATAAATGTACTAGGTGAAAAAAGCTTGAAATTTCATTTTCTGGTAAATTGCCATTGAGGTTGCAAGTCATAATAAAACGGCTTGGTCCTGGAGGATCTCAACTCAAGCAAACAGTTTTTCTCTTTTTTAATGGCTGAACCACACGGTGTCGCAGTGAATGTTCGAGTCTGTCTGCAGCAAGAATGAAGTTGTACTTGGTTCAGTTCTTTTCCAGCTGAAAAATGTTAAAAGGTGTTTTCAATATTCTATGTAATTTGGAAGGAATATTTAAGGAAGAAACTTTGTGTAATGATGCTTTACAAAAAAACACTTGTTTTCACATGGAAGCCCCCTTTGCATCTTCAGGTGGTAAAACTTTGAGGCTGGCTTTATTAACTTGCTTGTTTACCATAGCCTAGTATCGTTTTTCTTCTGAAGGTCAAACAACATCAAGCGAATGTGGTATTTTAAAAATTATTTAAAGAAATCTATGAATGAAGTTCTGCTCACATGCCAGATTTTTGTTGGTGGGGATTTAGGTGCCAGGCTAACTAACCTTTAAAAGAACTGGTGGCTGGACCTGGCACTGGAAGGAATTGTGTGCTTGTACTATCATTGTGGAGATTAGCATTTTGCTGGGTGTTTTTTTTTTTTTTTTTTAATTTCTCACTAGCAGATGGGATGATTACATAGTAACTTAAATTGCAATGTTTTGACAAGGGAGGCAATTATGCATGTACTGAACATGATTATCGTTTGTTTTGGCTAAGGTATTTTTTTGTAAACACTCAAAAGAGAGATTATTTGCCAGCTGTTCTTGTTCAGAAACTCTGAAAATGATTGTTTAATAATGGGGCAGCTCAACCTTTTCACAGACAATGAAATTATGATTTCCCATTTCACTTTAACCGAATCATTTAAGTCTACCTCAAAAACAAAAAAATGTGGACAAATTTCATTTTATTTTGTATGCATTATGACTTTAGTTTATAATGTCAGAATTTTGATTAGAATCAAGGCATTTAAAATATTTCTCTCTTGTAATAATTTAGCACGTATGCTATATAGATATTTTATTTAAAACACATTCCTGTTAATTTCATAGTATGCCTCAGTTTGCTAAAGATTGCCTATTTGGTTTTGTTTTTTAACCCCCCCCCCTCCTCAAAATAAGATACTGGCGTAGCTTATATAGAGTTTTATTTAATCAGTTGTCAGGCTATTCTGTTTTGAAAAAAGAGAATTCCTGGTCAGTAGACAATAAGCAGCTTTGTCTGGGATATTATCCAAAAGATTGCTGAATTTTACAAGGTTGCCCTTCAAGACTGACATGAAGTGTTGGTCTTCCTGACTGTCTTTAAATTTCTTAGAGAGATCTGAAGTCTCCAGTGAGCTTTCCAAAGAGTTCGTGCATGGCCCATCAACTTGAAGGATTTGACTTGTGTCTGGGGCCAGCCATGCAGATTTTTCTTTTCTTTTCCCTGTTTGATCTAATTCTTCCTGTCTTGTTTTACCAGACATTAAATCAGTTATGTTAGGATGTACTAGATTAAATCAAAACCTTCAAACAATGTCTGTAATTGGAGGAGATTTAAAAAAAAAAAAACTTATCTCTCTCTTCTCCACTCTCTAAAGACTATTATAGATTACATAGTTTATTGGTTGCTTTAGACAGTCTGACTGATGTTATTTGTTGTTTTTTTTTTTAAATCTACTCATCTAAGGAAAATAATCTGTTAAATTAAAATCTGAGATAACCTGTTTTGTGTAAAATAAATATTTATGCTCATAAATTTTATGGTTGAAATTTTCTAAGATCAGATTATAAAGCACACAACTTATAATGACTTTTATAGAGTTTTGAAGAGTTATACTTCACTCCGTAACTAAGAGTTTCATGATAAGATAGACTCCTGATTCTGTAGTTCATTTCACAATATAAATGATGTATTTCTATATCTGATGAGCACATTGTCATTAAGTACTGACAATTATCTGGAAATGGAAAGATGCATTGCGTATCGTAAGTTATTTGCTATGTTTTAAAAAAAATATTTTTTTTTAGTTTCTATCATTTAATATTTTTTTTTTGTTTGTTGAAAAGATAATACTTGTACAACTGGAAAAAAATAAAAAAGGTCATTAGATTTAGCAAGAAGCTCCAGAAGCTCCTGGATACATTCAAGAGAAACCCAGCCTGAAACCATTACAGAGATGCTATTTCAATTTTTTGAACTACTGATATGACATATCCTTTTTTACCAGTTGGAAAATAAGTAAAATATAAGAAGTACTAATGGGTACTTTTGTTTCATTGTGACTTTGCTTATAATCAAATTTAAACAGTGAATGACTCTAGTAGTATTCTTTGAAGAGAGATTGTATTCATTGCAAAGGCTGATTTAACTGGCCATTTAACTTGTGAAATCTGATATATTTGTTTTGATAGTTTATCTTGAAGTATGATGGTCCTATCATAACTTGTTTCCAGTATTCTAACTTATGTACTACTTTTTCATCCTTGTCATAACTTATCCTGACTTCTGAAGTCTAAGGACATCTCACAGCAGTGAGCTAAAATAGGGGAAGGTGTGGGTACTACCCTTGGTGAGTATGGTTGGTTGGAGGCATGAATCAGTCGGGAGTTACCCATGGAACCACCACCACCACCACATACCTGGAAAAGAAACCATACAAGAAAGGTGCTCAAAACTTTGGCAATCCAGTATTTTAATCAGCCAACTCTCTTTTTTTGTATAGCATTGCTTTGAATATTATGGGGTTAGTCTTAATATTGCAAAACAGGCAAACAAATTTTGATTATAGAAGCAGGAAAAAAAATTACACATCTTTAGACTCAAGAAATTGTCCCACAAGAATAGAGCTTGACGTATTCTTATGTGTAAGAAATGTATTTTCGCCTTTTAAATTATTGTTCCAGCAAGTACTGTCAAGCCAACATTCCCCTCATATCTCTGATGATCGAAATATTTATGCTTTTGCATTCTTGAGTCATGTTATGTAAGCTAGTACTATTGCAAGGCATTCAACTGTTCTTTAATGCAGAATAAAATTAAGCTTAAAAAGATGATAGTTGATTTTGCCTTTCTGATTAATATGCACATGTATTATATTTTTTTTCAAATTGTTTCACACATTTTTATTTGATTTTCTTGTGCTAATGTGACACATTTAGAAGCAGGATAAATGTTTGCATTACCATGGACTGTCACTGTGTGTACTAAGGCATTGTCATGTTGCAAGATCTATTGTTTGGATGTCATATGAAATCTTAAATTTAGCATTTGGCAAATACTTGTTTCTGGGATACTGTTGGCTGACCAGAATGAAGACCTAAAGAAAGGTCACTCATATTCAATGCAGAAGCATCCAGAAGCTTGATAATGAGAGTTCAGTTTTCTGCTCAAAACAAAATGTAATGCTTGCTTGTTAGTAGTTCAGAGGTTGATAAAATCTACCCCACGGTATGAACATCAGTATTAAATGTACAGCTATAAATCTCTCAATCAATTTTAGAAACTGTCCCATCTTCTGAAATAGCATATGGTCTCCAAAAGAGACACCCTGGTACCTAATCTGACCCAACCAGTCCACATCTGGTGATTATGTCACAATCTGAATAAAACCAGTCTTGGAACATTTTGGTCACACACCATATTAGTACTATTTATTATGTTTTCACTGCTAATATCATTAGTCTCAGTTCTCCAAATGCATTTTTTATTAAATAATTTAGTATTCTCAAACTGATCTCTTAGAGATTGCTGTCATGTCTTTTGTTTTTTAGCTATCTTAAAGAAAAAGTTTTAAAAAAGTCATGTTTTCAGAATTTGTGTGAATACCATCTTGCACAATCTGTGCTGCAAAGTAAATAGTTTGAGATGGGTCTCATCCTTAATCCAGTATGAAAAGTTTTTATAGATTATTTAAAAAGATGTCATCTCTGTCAATTGTTAAACTACTTTACTCGATAACTACACTTTAATATTTTAGTACCTTACATTTTATTATTGCTTGTGAAGTAAACATGAATAATTTTTAAATAATGCTATAAATTAAGATGATAATATTTAAGTAAAATTTTGTTAAAAAAAAAATTGTAACAGATTTTTTTGTTGTTGTTGACATATGAAGTAATTTAGGTTTTAGTCTTGATAAATAGTGGATGAATGGATTGGTCTTTGGCTTTGGCACAGGCTTTTTCTTCAAGAAAATCAAGAAGAAAAAATCCAATATCCGTCTTGGAAGAAAAACACCTGCCTCTCCGGTTTCATTCTCATCTTTGGTTTACTCGGTGCTGCAGGTACATGAAGCATTAAGGGATACAATTAAACAACATCACATCTTTGAAAAATAACCTCCTGCCTCTGCCATCCAAACTTAGCATGAGGAGGAAATTGCAAGCATACCTCGAACAGTCTTCACTTTTATAGATCTTTTAAAATAGCTTTGATCCCAGCTGAACAAACTCTCCTTGATAGATAGGGTCAGATTAGCTACTAGGAGCATGAAGACCAAAGGTTTTTATTTCCAGCACAAAAATGATCCTGAGAGACTTTGGTTGCAAGTGCTGGATGTTAAAAACTTTATTACCTCTGCAACAGAAGAATTCTATTTCCTTTTGATAACATTAGATCCTGGTTGATGAGCCCAGAAAGTACTTAGGTTAATGTAGAAATATCAGCTTTTTACATACTACTTTAACCCTTCCACTCTCCCGATTCAGAGGGAAAAATAACTTATGTTAGTGAGAATAGCATTGTTTTGGATTGAAATAGTTTTAAAAGGTCCACAAATTTTGGTATAAACTAAATTAAAATTTCTGGATAATTTAACCTTAGTGATAGCATATAGTATTTTAAAAATCAAAAGAAGAAAATTATCTATTTATATTTAAAGATATTATTTACATAGGCAACAAAAATGAAACTTGCTCGTTCAATGCCTTGAGTGAAATTCACTTGTATGTAAGGAATAAGATAAGTAGGAACAAGGGAAAGTTTGGATAGATAACGGTTAATTATGTGGTTGGTGGTATGCCTGTCTCTTGTACTACTACTATCTGCTGGAGTCCATCGCTTATTCTATGCCACAAGAATCTCGGTGCTTTAGATTTCTGCTGAGAAATCCCTACCAGAACTTTCAGTTTTTAAATATGTGAGGAAACTCTCAACTGGCTGGTGAAAACAAGCAAGAAGAATTCTTGCCAGGAGCATATATTCACCTCTCTAGATTTTTTATTTTTCTTTTTGTGGTGGTTTAGACTTATGACCTGTAGCGTATGTAAATATGAATACAAGAATAATTGTTTAATAATAATCCATGAAGATTTTTTGCATTTATACTCATTTTTTAAAAATGAATACAAGGTTATAGACTTTAATCATTATTATTATTTTTTTTTTTAAAAAAAAAAATGTTAAAGAATTGGATATAGGAGAGAAAAAAAACAGATTGACTGCGGTCCAGTCCATTTAACACACGTACAGTTTATCTTTACGTTATTTTTTGTTTTCCCTTCCTAGCTTTTTATAATTAGGCATTCAGGGAATTTACGCTTTTGCTGAAAAATGTCATGCAGTAATAAAAAATAATTTTTGGTTTATAATTGACTTATTTTCTTGTTTAGTTTAGTATGTGCAATATATATATAGTCAAAAAGGCTGTTTTTAAATGTTCTTAGTGCTCATCCATTCTGCTGTGGGTGGCTTATATTCTAACCTTCTATTAGGTAACTAGTAGTATTACCATTTTCAGTCAATTACCTGAGCATGATAATGACTTTTAACCTATGGTTCGTAGCACTGAAAAATAGGTGGGCTTTTTTTTTTTTTTGTTTACTTTTTACTGGAGAGACTGATAAATGTTTTTACTAATGCATAGTAGTATTTAAAAATCTCAGAACTTGGTAGAACATGGGTTCGGTCCCAGGTTAAACTACTGACTAATTTAAGATAATAACATTAATATCTGCATTGCCAAAGAAGTCCTAAGGAATAGGCCTGATTAGGGAATGACATTGAAACAGACTGCAGAATTAATCTTGTGGTGGTATACTCCTTATGGTTAACATTCAGTATGTGGAAGTACATTGCAGGTGATATCAGTTACATTGGACAACAACCAATTTGCTACCGAGGTAAAGGTGTGTGTTTTAGGCTGTTTCCAAATCTGAAATCAGAATTAACCCAATACGTAAGGATTTTTAGTTGCAGAAATAAATGGAAATCTAATGTTATGTATTTTGAGTGTTCTTCTTAGTACTGTGTACACACAGCAGGCTATGTGAGAGAACCATGTGGTAGCCTGGTTACATGTACACACACATGCTGCTTCTGCTCGTGGAATAGCCGAGATGATGCAAATCGCTATAAGATCAAAAAATGGCCATCAAGAACAGACAATACTCCAGGAAAATTCATTGTGCAATTTGTGCCATTGGTACATCTGCAAAGGATATTTCTTTCACCACTGCATATAAAGCTTGGCCTAATGAAGAGCTTTGCAAAGACAATGAGTGTTGAAGGTGCAGGATTTCTTTATCTGAAAGAAAAATTTGGAGCAATTTTAACTGATGCCAAGTTGAAGGCTGGAATATTTGTTAGGCCACAAATTCATGATTTATTTTCTGATCCAGTCTTCCAGTCAAGGGTTAACCCATTGGAGTTGGCTGCATGGGAGGCTTTCAAACTGGTAGTCCACAATTTCCTTGGGAACCACAAAGCAGATAACTGTGCCAAGTTGGTTCAAGACATGATAAAGGCCTTTGAAGAAATGGGTTGCTGTTATGTTGCTCAAGTTGCATTTTCTTCATTCACACTTGGATTTCTTCCCAGCTAACCTCAGTGCTGTGCGCGATGACCATGGTGAGAGGTTCCACCAACATATAAAGGCAATGGAGACACGTTATCAGGGGAGATTCAACTCCAACATGATGGGGAACTGTTGTTGGTTTCTTCAGAAACAAACCACTGCCATTCACAAGTGTAAAATAAAGTACTTAAAGCATTTCTAAACAGTTAATGTATACTGTATACTATGTATTTATGTTGTTTAATCGGTTTGAGCTTATGGATAACAGTTACTGCACGATATACAATGTTTTTATATTGTGAAATGAATTTATTTTCTGCAGTTTTGCAATGTGCTTGATTTATTAATAAACAATGACTGAAACTGACATTTTTCTGTAACTACAAATCCTGATGGGCTGGGTCAATTCTTTCTTCAGATTTGGAATCAGCATGTTTGATTTGATAAAGGACATCTACATATACCTCAGTAGCAGACAAAAAGTTATTTTTTGTTGTCCAGGGTTATCAATGCAATAGCTGTTAGCTCTATATTCTAACAGACTGCCTATGTAAGGAATATTTTTGGGAAGAGTGGTAGGCATTTAAAACAAATTGCATGAACTAATTACAATATTTTAATCAAAGTAAACAACAAATTAACCTTAATTTGTAAACACTTGCAGGGGACCTTGGCTTTTGTTATTGTTGTTTGTTTCTAAGAGTTAAGAATTTTTTAGAGAAAATCTGTTTAACATGATAGGGTCTTAAATTATTTTTTGAAAAAAAAAAAACAGCAATGTAGTTTAGATATCAGCTAAGTTTTAAATCTTAAATTCATAAACTATCTCATCATTGTACAGTTCCAGAAGTTGAAATACATTGTGAATGACATTGGAGGAGGTCTTCCTGGAGAACCTTCTGCTGAAAAGATACAGATAATCTTGAAATAAAATAATGGAGATTCTCTCGTCTAGAAATGGAGCATAGTATCATGACTATCATCTGAAGCACATTGCCTATCCCATGCCATAAGGGAGCCTGGTACTTTTTGACTTTAGCAAGGAAATTCCAACTTAGACTCACCAGTTTCAGATTTGGGGGATGTCTCCATGATTGACTGGTGAAGCAGAGTGAGAAGAAATCATGGCAGAGAGATTGGCCAAGAATTAAACACTAGTGCCCTTCTTACACAGGCAAGAGTATGAAAAAGCAAGGCTCAAAATTATCTTTCTATCCCAATTGCTGTCATGGAGAACAGAGCCTCTACTATTCAACTATTTTGACACAAGCAAAGAATTTTTTTTCTTGTAATTCAGATTTGGTTAAAGGTAACTAGGAGATACTATCCTTAAATTTTCACTTTTCCACACCACAAATTATAATTATAATATTTTTCTTTTACTGATAGCATTGATTATAGTGTTTTGTTTTACACCTTGTTTATTACATTGGGCTTAGCTTTTATTTCATATGAATAATTTTGAGTCAGGTGAGAGACAAGTTATGCATTAAATAATGATAAAATGATTAATCTGAATATAATGGCCAGTCAATATAGCTTTAGTTTAAAATAACCTAATTTTCCTCCTCCTGGACTATCTGCAATTAATAGATTAGCTTAAGTTCATTTTATCTTTAAATGTTACCATCTCAATGATGGTTTCTATTGCTATATGGTCATTTGCAATATAGATTTCAGTACTCATTTATCTTTTCACCTTTTTGTGTTTATCCTTTGAGATAAAGGGCATAGTAGTTTTTAGATACTGTCTGGTAAGGACTACAGTAATGGTGTTGAAATGGTTGGTCTGAAATATCATTCTCTGCTCCTTCCATACTTAACAGCCTAATGTCCAATGATAAATGACAATGTCAGAATCAATTTGTAGCATCTGATTCCCAGTGGTTTTCCTTGACTAAGCTGCTTGAAACTATATTTGACTTCCCTTGATATTTGCTTGGTGATTACCATGTACATTGAATCTTGCTTATCACCACTGGACTTTAATACTTCCTCCTCTGAAGATGGACTTGACTGGTGATGTTAGTCCCTATATTTTCAGGTTTGTAAGAAAATATGGCTAGTGGTCACATTGTGGATGTTTGGCTCTTTCAGTTTGTTGGTTGGTTTATAGTACTTTTCATAATTAAATACTTTACACTTCCCAGCATTACTGCATTCATACTATTTGTTAATTGTCTGTGCATAGTATGTTAGCATAAATGATACAAAAGGTACATTCATGGGGCAGGTGGGAGGTGACAGCAGAAGGTTCTTTTCAGCTGTATTGATCTTTAGCTTTATGTAAATCGTGGGTTTGTGTGTATATAGTCATGCACAAGACAAAAGTGTTATAAATAATCATTCCTGCAATGAGAATAAATGAACTACAGCATTTTTTTTTAAATGCTTTGTTACCTGAAATAATATTCTCATTTATAGGCATCCACTTTGATGCAGTTTCTAAACATTTTGGCAATTTATTTATGAAAGCTTACTGGAAATGAATGGTTAAAAGTCAAATTACAGCTCAATTATGAGAACAAATTTATCTAATGATTTCATTTATTGTTGTTTCCTTTCTTACAGAAGAAACTATTCACATAGGATTTTTAAATATTTACAATACTTTATTTTAGAGATTCTCTTTCTGCAATTGAATTTTTCTTTGACATACTACTCTTTAAGCCATTCTTTAAAAAAGAATTTAAAAATTGAAAAGAATTAGTTTTGGCATTAGGAGAAAACTGAAGCAGTTAGTTTTTTTCTGGTTTTGTTTTGCATTAGTTTAATCATTTATCTTGGTGAATATTTTGAAACTTGTGTTATTTGAGAATGTTTGATATTAAGTATTAATGCTATGAATGGAAGTTGTGTGCTTAAGCACTGGCTTCCAGCACCACTATGACAATCACTTGATTAAAGAGTTAATACAGAACTACGTAGTTGCTTTTTTTTTTTAAACTCGGCATGTGTTCATGAAGATTACTCTATTTGGTACATGCGATTTTGGACATAGTGATTCATTGGGATAGTGTATGATAAACCATGCTACTCTGTTTTATGATTGCTGAGCGTTAACTGAACTTCTGAGTTCCTGCTTCCCAAACAAAATCTAAAAATTATTCACTATGAAGTGAAAAATTGTTATGCTTCTATTGCTGTCTCTCTCTCTCTCTCTCTCTCTCTCTCTCTCTCTCTCTCTCTCTCTCTCTCTCTCTCTCTCTCTCTCTCTCTCTCTCTCTCTCTCTCTCTGTACTGACATCATATATCTCTCTCTCTTGAACGTTTTGCTAAATAAATCAGAGGTCATTACAACTTAAAATAACATGTTTGCAAGTTGAGATTTTAATCTTGAGAGAATTCGGTGGGGGCAAGTTTTAAAAAGAAAATAAATTGCGTAATCTGTTTTGTAATTTTTATTTCAGAGGCAATATCCCAGAATTCTCATGTAAAAACTTAGTTCAGCACAAAAGTAATGGTGTATCAGTATTACCTTCTTTGCTGTGTTTTTTATTGTTTTGTTTAACTGCATGACAAATGCCATACATATCGAGGTAACTTATGCATCTTAATTGTATATTTGTCACTCTTCGTAACTATTGTCAACAATAATTAGTTTTAATACATAACAAAAAGATGTTTATAAACACTTTTCTTAAGCTCGGTAAACAAAGGCATATTGTTAGATAGGTTTTCGCTTTATATATAAGACATCTCAAACATGCTCCACTACAATAGGTGTTTATAAAACCAACCACTGACATCTATACAGGCATTGCACCATCTGGCAACAGCGCAGCATGCATTGGCAAAATGTTTTTGCAGGAATAGTTGTTACTCTGACAATCTGTTTGTGTTTATGTGAATGCTAACCAGTAGCTGTTTTTGTAAAGTACACCTAGTCGTCGTCCATTTCCTACAGGAAAAAAATCAGTGTGAGATCACAAGAGTATGGAAAGTATTCAGTTGGTCCACATTGTCTCCTCCACTTCTCAGGAAATTGATAAAAATACCTTTACGTTTTGCTGCATGCTGAAAAAGTGACGGCAGTGGTATGCTGTTGTATTGCATGGTATTGTCATCTGTGCTGCAGAACAAAGCACATCATGACACTGATACAAGATGCCTTTGTATGTTGGTATACAAAAATGTGCATGTATTATTACAGGACATCCTGTTATATTAAACATGGCAAGATTGTATTCATCTTTTGGTTTTATATATATCAGCAATTACTGACATATGATTTTCCATAATACATATATTCTGCATAAAGGTTCTCTTTTATGAGTTTTTATTAAACTACAACTTTATTTGGAAAACAAGTGGAAGAACAGTGCCAAAATCTTGGAAATGCAGTGATCTTAAATATGTCCTCATAGAACAAGGAATGTCTTGTTTAAATGCATGCATTGTACAATTTGTCCTGTTCTCATGACGAATCCATCAAAATTAAGTACAGTTTACTCGTGTAGATTCTCGTCAGATAACGATATCCATGCTACAGGACTGGGCAAATTTTGTTTTACATAAGTAACAAAAATCTTTGATTTCACGTATATTGAGTTTTTAAATGTTTTGCTCAAAATTTTTTAGGTAGTCATAATGGCTAAGCCATGCGTATGGCAATTTAAGATGTAATGAGCTTCACAGGGTGATAATATCACGTGGTTTCTCAGATGATGTAACCGCAGCAAACATTTTGTGGAAAACAACAGGCAGCCAGCTTTATGAACAACTTATTTGTCTAAAATGGTTATCACTCTGTGTTTTAGTACTCATCAATAACACAGACTAAAACTTATAACAATGGAATCTCTACTCAACTCTGATAGAGTGCCAGAAATGGTAACTTCTCTTGCCTGCTTAAAATTTTTTTGTTGTGAGACTCAATCTAACAACATTTTACAAGCAGGTTCTGTCTTTACTAAGAGTTTTTGTGAAAAAATTAACTGAGTCCTCAGCTAACAACAAATAGCAATCTTCATAATACTTGCCCTTTACCATATTTGTATTAGCAGTTAGACATGCAGTAGAAAACAAGGTTTTTAATTCTTTTTCGACTTTTTAAAAAAAATTAGTTTGATATTCAGAACTCAATTTAGTTATTTATAAGGTACTAAAATAGTAAAATAATTATTATTTAGCTCAACCAGAGACACTTCTGACTTGCATGCTATTCAGCTGGCTGTTTTTATTTTAACCAATCAGCTGGTTTACTGAAATTTTTCTCAACCAGATTCTCTAATCAACAAATAAATATATCACCTCACCTCACTCTTACAATGATATCTCCCCAATGATTTTGTGCTGCTAATCTTTTTCATACTATTGCATTCAATCCCCACACGCCATTAATCATTGTAAACAATCTGAACTTGTGCTGCTACAGTGGTTGTCCATCTCTAGAACTGGAACATTTCAAGGAGACTTAATGGATATCTTTCCCAGCTGAAAACAGACTTGGTGAACAGATAATTCACTGTGAAGGGAAGTTACAATGCTGTGAATGTGGGGTGGGGGGATTAGCCAAACATTAGTTTGGCAACCTATGTGCATCATGTTTTTCAATGCTAGAGAAACAGATGCCATTTTAAATACTACAATAGATTTTCATTTGGTGACTTATCAGAAAGCTTGTGTGAATAGTTCTGTAAGTGGAGTCTTATCGAAGTGACTGCTACTAAATAAAGTATTGGTATTTATTTGGCAAGTCCATAAACAATTAGAATGGCTATTTGTTTATGATACACATTATTAGTTGTTTTGCAAATGTATAAAAATGATTATAAATTGTTCACGGAAAACCATTTATAAACTGCTTTTTTCGAGAATGTTTATGAATAACCTTGAAGGGAGTCAGGTTGCCTGTTCGTGCTCCTAAACTGGGTATTATTTCTCTCAGTTAAAACAGATTGCCCTGTGAAGGGATTCGTTTTTAAAAAAAACATCTTGGATCTGCTGGATAATAATAATAATATGGCTTCCATTTGCATCAGTGCAAGTCGGGCACACAGGGACCATACTGGATTTTCAGGAAGTCAGCAAACCCACCCAAGTTAGGTGTGACAGTCGCAGAGCAACAATGTTCCATCAGCAGTCACACACAGATGGGCAGTGATCCTGTTGAAAAGTATGAAGGTTTGGATGAAGAATGGGAAAAATTAAAAAAAAAAAAAAATCCAAACTGCTACACCACTGAGTGTTTTTTTTTTATGTTAATGTGTGTTCAGTCTAAATGAATGTTCTATTAAAGATTGCCATATTTTTGCTGCAGCCAGCTTGTTCCATTATGACCAACACACACACACACACACAACTTATCTGAATTAACCATCACTGTATATTTGTCATTTACTGCATAATTATATTAAATGAGCAAAGTAGTGATGGGTTCATCTTTATACTTCTGGCATTGTTATTTACCTAACTTGTTCATTTTCTCACTTGGAATTTGTTTTTGCGCATAGCATGCTAATGACTTGATGTTTATTCTGAAAGAACTAACTTCAGGTTTCTTGAGTTCCATGCTGTTTACTATGCAATATGTTGGTTACTTGCAAGGAAAGAAAAACATCACAAATTCTCTTCATGCATAAAAGATTGATTTTTTTTTCTTCTTCTTCTTCCTAGCATGCTTGACAGGAAAAAGACCATTTCTTCCTTAACTATGCCACAATTGTTTTGGTCAGCGACTCCTTTATTGATGATATAATACCGGCTTATTCCTCTATGGATTTAAAGCCTTGTGGTTCATTAAATGAACCACTGATTTTGTCTTATTATGTCATCCGATCAGTTTACAATTTTATATTCTCAGAAGATGTAAGTCATTTTTTTTCCTTAAAAAAACCTCTAATGGATACAGGAATCAACTCTGGTTGATTAATTTACTTGGTTTGAGTTGAGAAATATCTTTAATCTCTCCGTAATGTTTACTCCTGTCTCTCTCTCTCTTTTTTTTTTTTTTGAATGGTTTTAAAAATTCTTTTCTTCAATATTTGTAGCCCTTTGTTTCTGATTAGCTATTAAGATATCAGCCTATAACAAATGCAAGGGTGAATTTGTTGCTGGTTAGATTCAGTTTTGTTTGCATGCAATTTTGTCTTCAACATAGAAAGCTAGTGAGGATAATAACTGAAAACTTTGTCCATTTTTAAAATGAGGAGGAACAATTGTTCTCAATACAGCAGTTTGATTATTAAAGTCGAAAGCTGTTAATGAGAAATGTCAGTGATGGCTGCTATATAAAAACGGAATGCCTTTTTATACATGCTCTTCAATTGATTTAAAGTTTGTCATTGCTTGCTTTGGGTTACTTTTAATCATGGCATTCAAAGGTACTAACAGTCTGCCAGCAGAAAATAAAAGATGTGGATATATTTTCTAGATTGTAAAAGAAAAATGTTCTTGGGAATATAAGGTTCTTTCATACCATCAAAATGAAAAAAAAAGCAGCTGTTACTGTTTACAGCAAAATCAAAACTAATATTTATGAAAACAAATAATGAAAATCACAAGAACAAAAGATATATAAGCAAGAAGCAATGTTTGTTTGTTTGTTTTAAAAAAAATTGTGTCCCATTATTTTATGCAATTGGTAATGTTCATTCTTGGAGTCTTGCAGTTAGTTGATGAATTATCTTTGGTTTTTAAACTTCTGAATCAGATTTGTATTCCTTTGTTAAAATCTGGTCAGTTCAGCAACAAACTTGGGTGGAGGGAATCCTCAGACAGCAGAAAATCAGTCAAATTTGTTTCCCTTATATTATTATGGCATACAAACCACATTACTGTGATGCGTTTGGCAAAACAGTGAAACTTAAGGCATTAATCTTTTGAGGCTTTGTAAATGTATGAATTTCTGAAGGGGGGTGTTTTTATATTTGTAATTAGTTGCTCAGGAACTGAACTCGTTTGGCTTCATGTTGGGTGTCCGCTGTTCCATTGGTAGACTTCTAGGCTGCCATAATTAAGGATCCCAAATTTGAATCATGATTAGGATTGGCTCAATTTGGTGAATCTCTTTGCCATGGTTACTCATTCAACAGATGGCTGCATGAGTTTCTTTCTGGGCTCCTAATAAAGCTTTTACGTATGGTGGTGGAAGTTTTAGGAGTGTCTCTTAACTAGCTCACACTTTTAGCAATGTTTAAGACATCCAAACCACATCACCAAGGCTGGTACCTGCACCATCTTTCTCTTTGAATTCACATTCTTAAACCTTGAAAGTTGGGACAGATTTTGCCAAATAGGCAATGATATCATGTACACATCTATAGAAATAACTCTGTGGGTTGGGAAAGGTGGGAGTCTTCATAAAAGGCCATGTAAATGATGGTAGCATGGTTTCTGAAGATAGAAATCTTGGTGTTGCTGGATCAATATTTTTTGTTTAGGAAATTAAACTGTCAAAGAGTTAAACCATGATATCATAACATGATGATTGAGTTAAAGTGCTTTGTAATTTTGTGTAAAGTCTAAAAACCAAACGGCTAGTTCTGAGAATGTGCAGCTTTTCTCAGTCAGCTTACAACTGGTTTGGTTTAGCTGCTCCAAGGAGACAGACAGCTATCACAGCATCAAACCCATCCCTGAAGAATGTGGTTACACTATTCATTTTCACTATGAGATCAAAAATTTTTTTAAAAAATGGTTGAAACTTGAAATTTAGTCTTTAATTCTTAAGTAACCATAACTTGCATATTTTCTTAAGTCACATGCCAGTAAGGCTTTTGTTAACTGGTATTTTCATTTTATGCAAAACAAACAGTGTACACACATTCATGTTTCTGTTTAAAAGAGAAGAAAAAATCATAATGGGATTTTAAGTTTATCCACTCATGATTTTTTGCAAACATTTCTATTATGCTTTTTTGTCAAACAATTGCTAACATTATTGATATACTTGAATTAGATAGAAACAGCATGATGCAATTTCTAAGATATTGTTTTTCTATGAATGTTTAAGAGAAATTTTTCCAAAAAAATTAATGTGGTCTAAATTTTATATATGATGATGGTTTTTTAATACCATTGGTAAAAAAAAAGTGGAGGTTGCTTTATTTAGACCAACACCGAGGTAGTTAGGTCCTCTATTCATGGTTATTGCCTAACTTTTGGCAATAAACTGAATGTACACAGTGAAATCCATGGATACTCATTAATCTTAGAAGCTTTATCATCGGGGCACAGGAGGAGGTGAAAACGCTGATGCTTCACCGACTGATGTTAATTGCCTTTGGTTACTTCAACCCTGCAACAATGAAATCCAGTTTCACAATTTTTTTTATCATTTTAAGTGCACAAAAAACATGAGTAGACACAGCTTAATATTATTTAGCGTCAAATATAAATAATTTTAAGTAGAGTTGTTTTAGAAAAAACAATTTGCATCCATCTTTTATAAAATCACTTATTGCATACTTTGTACTTTGTTTTAAAGCATTATTTGTGTTTGTGTGGGAGGAAGGGAATCATGGGCAATCTGGAAGATTTTATTTTTAAAACTAAAACCTTAACAGAAAATTTTTTTCGAAGTGTTCTTGTAGTTTTTTTTTTTTTTTTTTAAAAAAAGAAGTTAGTCCCATCAATCAGCCACTTTCAGCTTTCAAAAACTTGCTGCAATATCAATAATTGTTAGTTCCCACTAATAACTAACTGAGGTGGTGTTCAGTTAAGGGAGATGGTTACTGTGTTGCATACACGCTTTTAACTGAGAATCTGAAGCCTTGAGAACTGCTGGAGAGATTATAATGTCTTGGCAACTGAAGTGGCCTATTACAGGATTCAAATCTTATTGTTCGTATTGATTTAAAGAAGGCAAAACCAGAATTTTAAAAATAATGAACCATTAACCATGAAAAGATAGTTCGGGAATTAAAGTGTTACATATGCATATTTGTAGACAGTGTTTTCCAAGAATTTTCAGAAGTTGATTTGATTTTGAAAACTGGATAAACATTTGGTATTTTTAATGCATTTCAATATTTTCTATGAATGGTTATCAGGAATGCAAGTTGCTTCTTCTCACTAAAGGTTTGAGTGCTTAATGGCTTTGTGGCATTTTAAATTTCAAATGAAATTAAATAAAAGTGTTGGAAAACTCTATGGCATCTGACAGAAAGAGAAATGTTTGACCTTTTATAGTTTGGTCACTGAATACTTTGTTTTTTCTGACCTATCTCTAGTAGTACTGATCAGCCCTCCTCTGCCATGTTTCACTTATTTACTATTGATTTTCATGTAGTCATTTCCATCATGAGCCAAATGAATTTTGCATGAAGCTTTTTGCGTGCAAATCTAAATACCATCATTTTGTTGATCCATATTAATGTGAGGTCAATTATTTGTTGCATTTAAACTGAATTACATTTGCTTGCTGCTATTGCAACATCTGGCTAACAGATTATGGATATACTATTGAGCAATCAGATGGTTAAAATGGGCAAGGACTTGAAGATATGATGCAGTTTGTATAATATCACCTTATAATGTAAAAATAATCTTTATTGCTAGATAAAACAATTTAACCAAAAAGCAATGGTCAGTTATCACTATAAACTGGGAAAATGTACAACCAATTCTGCTGTTTTGCTTTTTAAATTGCATGAATCATGCCGAATTATTGACTTTGCATATTCTTTTCATTATGATATAATGATGATAGTTTTTTTTTTTTTTGGTTTTCTTCCTAATTGGCCAGAAGTCCAGTGCAGTTGTGAAACAGTTTTATTTACTTAGAAAGTCCTATGATGTACAAATCAGAATGTGTGTGTAGCGTAGCTAGATTGGTTACATCTTTGGTCATCTTAGCTGTTTAAGGTATTTATGTGATATGAAATACTGGTCATCAAACTCCTTTCCATGGACAGGATTGGTGTGATTGTCTTGGAAACAGTTTACTCTTCATATGGTCTCAACTTAGCTGAAAATAATGTTTACAATCTCCTTTCTTGCAGAGCTGCATATATTGAGTTAAAAACTTAATAAAATGATAGAGCTGCTAAAGGTTATTTAGAAACAATGCAAAATCAGAAGTGCCCTTGCTATTTTTGTACAAGAAAGAGAGATCTGGGTGTGTTGTTTTGAAAAAAGTGAAAACAAAAGATTAATCATTGAAGCTCATCTCAGTGGAGGGAGAATAGGGTGCATCAAACGCCCCTTCCGTCAGATTCTTTTCTGTCCCTACTCTAAAAGTTTTCTATTAGTGAAAAAATCACTAACAGTAAAATCTTAGGCAATTTGAAGCTGGTTTAGGTGGGCCACTGTGCGTTTGAAAATTTTGACTACAAGGTTGTCGAATTTGGCAGGCTTAAAAGGTAATACGCAGACCCATACCATAAAAGTCAGTTAAAAGTTACTGAATTGTCAAACTATGATTTCTACATCTGATATTGATAGTCTTAATTGAAACGAATATGATCATTCAAAACAACATTTTTACAAAAAATTACTAAAATTCCAGATGTATGTCATTGAATACTGTGTTGCTGCCAAACTGGTGTCTGATAATATGACATTGTTGTTGCATTCCTACATAATTTTAATATACAATTTGCTGTTTACAATAATAAGACTCAAATGAAACAATCTTACAATTGAATTCTCTTTTTTGGTTTTGTGTTTCCCATCAGCACATCAAAACATCTTCACACAGTCTTATAAATACTAGGGAGGAATTTTTAGAAATTGGGATTTCCTATTGCCTTTAAGTTCAGTACAAATGTTACTAAAATTAGAACCTATTGCACAAAATACATGCAATCTAAAGGAGTGGGAATTTCCATTGCATAATTATGTTGCTAAAATTAGTCCATGATCAAGGCGGGGTTGCCAACTGGTATATTTTAGCTTAGGTTTCAATTTATAATACTTACATCCTTTTGCACATTGGTGTTTTTTCTTGATCTCAACCATGGCTGATAAAGCAGAACCTGGACCTTCATCAACTCCAGAGTCAGACTCTAGAGCAAGACCAACTAATACACCACAATCAACTCCTGGGACATGTAAAGCAAAAACCATATTTGGGCTTGGAAAAGGCATTACTGATGATGATGATTCACAAATAACTGGCTCATGACTTCCAACATGTAGACAGGTACTATGCTATATTATACCATCTTCAAAAGGGTTCATCGAAGAACCAAACAAAGTGGGAGTGTGCTAAAATTGTGCTTCTCAAAGTTGTGCCATTCTATGGGAAAGCCAATATTCCCATGATCACAGAGTGCAAGGCATGTAAAAAAATAATAAATCTTTTGGATGATAATAACAAACTCAGAAGCATACCTGTTAATCGTCATTCTTCACCAGCTACCCTCTCTAAATTAGAACAAGTTTAAACTAAATTTGATCAAACTTTTCAGCTATGGCCAGCTAATGCAGAGAAACCGATAAAGAATCCTGAAGACTTGCAGTTTCTGCAATCAATGAAGACAGACCGTATTGCCACATTTGGACCCAGTGATAAGGTGTTGGCCGAAAGAATTCAGCAGAGTGAAAAACGTGCTAAAGCAGAATTAAGGAGACGTGAGAAAAATGAAGAGATATTAAGAGCATCTACTTTCCAGAGCTTTAGTGAAAGTGAAACTGATACAGACACAAGTGATATTGATGTGTGTGCTACTGCATCTGCATCTGATGATGTTACTGCACCTTCCTCAGTGCCACAAGAAGTCATCACCGCACAGTTCACACTGGAACTGAAGCATACACTCGTCATCTGTGGTATCTGACTTCTGAAATGGTACCCATTGCTCTGTTCAATAACAAAGTATCAACAGAACAGCAATATGCACTCGCTCTTAGTCTCCTTACCACAAAGCCAGATGGCAACTTTGTTACTCCAGAAGACCGTTATGGAACTGGCTTTGGAAAGCCAAAATTTCCTTCAGACATCTCAGAATCTACAACACTTGCTGACTTAGTATCGAGGGACTCATGGTTCACAATGAACATTCTTGAGATAAATCATGAGTTCCTAGCACAGCCTGTTGAAGCATGGCCAGAGTCTGCTGCCTATTAAGCCTCCCTAGCTCATGTTGATGCACTTAATGTCATCAGTGACTATGCTGAACAGGGAGTGAAGTTAAGTTCTGATTTTCTCTCTGCATCAGGAAGTGAGGATCACTACCAAAATGTTCTTCAAGTAGTGGAAGAAGACAGACGGTCTCTTCCAAATCTGCGAAAATGCAAGGCAAAGACTGACAGCTAAATAAACAGTCTCAACATTGTAAATAAGCAGAACAGAACTTTTCCACATGGATAATTTATGCGTATCTGCAGGTCTGACAACATTGGTGTTGTCTTTATGTACAGTGTACCGTACGTGTAAGTTGACGTATTGTTAATGTAATATAGATGAAAAGTGCATAAAATGTTGGTAAAGTGGTAAAAAATCATGTCATTTGGACTAAAATATTGCCATTTGTTGTTTATATACTTCCTTTATTGATTTCATAAGTGTTGTTTTAAAAAAATGTCTATTTCTAGCAAGTAGCTATGAAAAATTTTAATATTTAAAAATTGGATCTCTGAACCTGCCGAATTCGGCAGCTTTGCAGCTCAAATTCTCAAACGTCAGGTGGCCTGCATAAACAAATGTGAATTTTGCTGAAATTTTGCAGGAGTTATTTTTTAACATAATGAAAAAAATTAGTCTAGAGACAAGTGAAAAACAAACACTTAAAAATCATGGTGCGTTTGATGCACCCTAAAGGAGAGTTGTTGACTTACATCTTAAAAGTATGCAAAGCTGTTTTCATTATCACAGTGGTCTAGAATGCCACCAATAAACAAAATAAACAACCCCCCCAAAAAAAACACATTGGTATATGATATTTCACATGCTGAGCATGTACTTGGATTTTAGTTTCTTTTTACAAGCAATAATGGTAAACAGTGGGAGTAGACTTACTGCCCACTAAAGTCCTGTGGTTACTCAAAATGACTTTAAATTTAATAAGCAATTCCATTCCTTTCAATAGTAAAGCCAAAAATTTGTTAGTTTAGACTAAGTCTGCATAGACAGCTTACTATATATTTTCACATCTCAGATGAGGCCCCCCCCACCACCTATATCTGCAGGCAGAAGAAGATATCATGGGGCAAGTGTGCTTTCTTGAGCATTATAATGTGAACAGCATGGGGAATCTACTAATTATCATGTACTTATTGGAACAGGTGAGAACTTTGTGGAATATATTGCAACTGATGTCACTGATGTAATTATCAGCAAGACTTTCTGTACTAGCATTTCAACTTTAAAGTAACCTATCCAAGCTTACTCTTATTTGGGGGACTGCTTTGAAGTTGAGACTAATTTTTTACAAATATCTCGCTGTGAGACTTTTTGTACTGTTTTTGTATGATCTAGTTTAACTAAATTCTTGATGATCATTAGTTTGCTTTTCTGCCAACAAGTTAACCGACTTTGCTTATAATTTTACCTATAAAACTAAGGTTTAGGATTGCTATCTCTTAAGCTTTTGGTGCTGTAATATCTGCTACCAGTTTTAGTTACATTTACATTTTATCTAGGGAAAAAAACAATGCTGAAGTTTTTATTCTATCTCCATTCCAATTTCTTGAATATCAGATTGGTGACTAAGGAGCCATTGTATCCCCCTCTTCTCAACCACATCCCATTAGTTTTCATATTACTTTATTCAGGCACCTAATATGGACTAATAGTGTGGAAAATATTATATTGATGCTGCTAGAGTTCTGGACTATAATCATAGTATTGTTAGTGTACTGTTTTATTTTATCTAGTTTATTATCAATGTAATTACACTTTTATTCTCCTTCCAAATCATGTAAGACAGCACTTCCACCACTAATGTGCATTATGGAACTTAGAAGAAAGCCCCGACAAATTTCTGTGGATGGTTTAAAGTATGCAAAGTCATTTGGTAAATCACTGTCAGTATAATATAATTTCATTTGTTTAAAAATCTCTGAAATTAATACTTTACATGTTTCAAATATCTGTTCTACTCTATTAAATGCTTTAGGTTGATCTAGGACTGGCATGGCCATAGGGAAATTATCTATATCCATTTTGTGCAGTATTATCTGATTACTTGGAAGGTATTCTGTTTTTACTGTCTGTAAACTGAGCAGGTTAATAGATTTGTAGTTATAATTTATTAAACTAATAGGCTTCAAATTATCTGGGGATTATCACTATTCTTGTAGAGTAAAGTGATAGGGTCACTATGCTGGGTAAGTGAGAGTTCTGGAGTTGAACACATGGTCAACTGTCTATTAGATATACCATTGGTAGGCATCTAAATTTTTTATAAAAGTCCATCATAAGGCCATTTCTTCCAGAGGAATTTACTTAAATTTTGAATGGAATATTGTAGTTTGTAAACATGTGGCTTTATTCAGAACCAAAAGTACAAACAGGGAGTAGGCATTACTTGTAATAGCTTAAAATGGAAGCAGTCCATGTGAGCATAAACTAGTTGACATAAAAACTTATAAGGTGATGCGATATGGCTACATTTTTTTTTCCTTTTGAAAAGTTAGTGTTACTAGTTGGCACAGTTCTAGGCAAGCCATATGCTGACTTGTAGTGATTGCCCTGACATTTTAAATTTCCTTCAGTTCACTTTTAGTTTTTGTTCAACTGCTTGGTTTGGAGAGTTGTCTTTGTGCTGAGCTTCTGTTTGTGCCCTATACCAGAGTACTACATGTTAAATAAGGTTAGATATCGGCCTTAGCCAGAATTTTGTATCATCTGTTTGTCAGTTTTGACTAAGGATTCAACTTTACCATTGAATTGGTGATGGGGTGAAGATAGTATGTATATAAAACCCCTCTTTTTAATGAAAGTGTTGAAACTTCTTTGATGAGAGACTGCTACAATCGGTGGCTAAAATCTCCAGGATACTATGACATGAAAAGTGGACTTTGGGTTTGACTGTTTTTGTTGATGTACTGGGAAAATATTTTAATTTGTAGTTAGTAGTATTCTGTAGTTTTTTTCTCTTTGAGCACCATCAAGTCCATGCCTACTTTCTGCCACAGCTCGCTTGGCACAACATGATTCATGAGTTTCTTTTGGCTAGATTTCATACTCATGACAGGTTTCACACATTTTTGTCTACACTTTCGGTTCACTGTTTATTCCTGATTAATAGACTGGTTCAATGTATACATCTCAGGCACCCTTCATTTCTTGTGTTCCCTTTGTGAATGTCCTACATCTCATACTCTGAGGTGTTATGAGTCTTATTGTAGAAACCAAGGTCGTCTGCTGCATGCCTGTCTCTCCTGTGGTAGTATGGTATCACCAGTTGTGGCACTTTTTCTGCTTGGCATCAGATAATAGCTTTCAGTTGTAGCATATGAAGTCTTTCACCATTTCTTGACAGATTTTTTTTTATATTTTTCATCATTCAGTGTTAAGTAGCTAAGGGCATGATATCCTCAAACTTTGATTGGGTTATTTGTCAGGAGGCAGGTATGCCTGGCTGAGCATTCTTGATATAAACTTCTTACCTCTCAAGATATCTGGCATTAGTATCATAGCCTGTGTATATAGAAGCATTTTTTGCAGGCATTTGGGTGAACTACCTAGAGTATTATGGGTAATAGTCTACAATTACCTAAGCCATCAGAATTTATCATCTTGTGACCATAGGTGAATTGGTGCTACTTTGCCAACAAGAGCACTATTGCAAGTATCTCTTCAATAGTTACACATTGTGGCTCATTGTCAGTTAAAGCCCTGATGGCAAAGATGATGGGCTTATCATCTGGAGTAGAGCCACTCAAAGATTCAGTTTAATAGCGTCACATTGGATTGCCGCTTTTCTTTGGGGATCAATGTAGGTAACTAATGGTATTGGTTTAGTTCAGCAAATGCCTTTTTATGGAAAGTACCATAATTCTGTTCCACATTTTAGTAGGTTAGTTGTGCAATGGAAAGAGGACATGAATTAATCTCGGCACAAAGTGAAATAATTAGCTAACAGTACCCTTGAATCTTTAAGCTGCATCCTTGTTTATAGGTTTTTCCTCCATTTCAGCCTCAATCTTTTCTGGACCAAATGTCAGTTCATCTGCACTAATAATAATAATCTCCTACCCTCATAACAAATTGGCATTTCTCCAGATTGAACATGATCTCTGTCTCAGCACAACATTTCAGAAGTCATCGCAATTTTTTGTCACAATGAACATCATCTTTCTCTACAATATAAGTATTTGGGATGTTTCATTATCCTCTATATTATGTTTTAATCTGGTGTTCAAACTAAAGAGCTGCTTATGGCACTGGCTGAATGTAGAAATGTTCATTGTTGGCTTTGTTGTAGAGATTTTCCAGACAGTAGATACAAAGTTGAGTTTGACAAACAAAATCTAGGAAAAAATTAGTTAGATTTAGATTTGGTCCCTTTAGCATTGAGGGAAATAATATTCATTCCTGGAAATTAACAACTTTGTAGAAGGGAGGGGGCAAGATCATTGTTAAGCGTCTTAAGACTCCAGATTACCAGGGTTTGTGACACCAGAGCATACTCCAGTATCTCAGAATCTGTGGGGTTTCCATCCTTTCTCAGACTCTTTAGTTGCAATAGTTTATTCTGATAGATACCATCAGTGATGGATTTAACTCAAGACGATGCCTTTGATTCAAACTTCTTTCCAGTGAAATCTCCCATTTCAACCTAGAACTAGTGCTTTCATCCCACCATTTGCTATTCCCTATTTGAGGAATCATTTCCACCTAAATCTCCTCATAATGGAATGACATAAAGTTTCATTGATGATCTAGAATTGGATTAAGAGTAATACCTGCAAATTGCTTTTCCTGTTAAAATTTTGAGCTTCTAGACAGGAAGTTTAAATCTGACCCTGTATCTTGTAGCTTAGGCAGTAGGAAACCTGTTGGTCTTTGTACTTTTTGGAGGTTATCATACTTGAATCCCATCAAGACTTCTCCATGGTTCTGCTCCAAAATTATGGAATGTGTTTTGACACCTGAGGTGGAAGACCCTGGATTTTTACTCTCACAAGTGAACAAAGCCCTAGTAAGTCTTATATAAAACCTCCAGAGCATCACCATCTGAGTCTCAATTTTACACATGTTCTAAAGTACCCTCTTGGCTAACACTATCCTGGGATGTAGTGTGACTAGTGTTTACAGATACTGGATTAACTATCATTGCACTTCCATAGTAAAGAAAAGGTGACTACCACTTTCTTGGCCTCACAGGGCACACATTGGGTGGAGACTTTTGATGCAGTATGTTTGCTGACCCCATAAAGTTTTTGTGGCCAAGTAATGAGCCTTTTAGCTTTTGTGAAAGCTGCTTGTAGAACTGTCAAAAGTCCATAAAGCCCTCTATCTTGAGCTATGGTGCCTGACACTGAAACTTTTATGACTTTAGGTTTTCTTTGAGATCTGTCTCTTATGGCAGATGGCACTTTTAGATTCTCCTCTGGTCCCAAGGCAAACTTAGGATTTTCTAGTGTGTGGGCATATCAGTACAACTTGACCCTGTAGCATACATCCAAGTCACAGCTTAACATGCTCATAGTTGATGTTCTGACTAACTCCCTCCATGACGTCAATCAATCATGGTGGATTCTCAGGGTGAGTGGCATTTGCCAGTTCTTTGCCTATGAGACTGCCATAAATGTAAGCTTTATCTATTAAAACCAACATGCCTTTGGGAAGATCACTAAACAGTTCATGTAACATTTAGCAAAGACCTGTTGTACCAGATGTTCCCAAACTGACAGTCAAAAGACATGCCATTCAGTCACCCAAAGCAACTTACAAAATTTCTTGCCACAGCTCAAGTAATCTGCTAATTAAAAACTATTCTTAAAGAAGTAGAAACTTTCTCCTAATAAGCATGTATATATTGGACCAAGGGCAGCTGTGTACAACACTTGTTCTTTGTATGTAGTGTGGTGTTTTGTGTTGCCTCAGGTCTGGCATGTATTAGGGCATCTGTGTTCTCCAATGGGAGTGGGTAGGTAGTCTTAATGACAATAGCTTGCAAGCCAGGTTTATTTTTGGCCAAAGCCATGATAGGGTATCCTTGCCAAACTGCTCTCACTATCATGTGACTGGTATCAGGCAAGGTGTTTTGCAGTAAAGAATGCGCATTGATCTTGGCTGAGAAGCAATTTACCATTCTTACAAAGTCTGAAGAGTTTCTGTTTATCACATGTATAGTTCACTATATGCTACATCACAATTTTTGCTTTATTTCATCACACCTTTGATAACAGTTATTATTCAAAGATAATTTGCATATTGTTGTGTCATTTGGCCTCTTAATATGCCCATGATTACAAATTCATAGTTAGACACTGAAAATATGTGTATTTTATTAATTTTTTCATTTCTTCAGATTCATTCTTATGGCAGACCAAAATTTGGAGTTGGGTACTTTTATGTTGTTTTCCCTCTGATTATAAGAAGCTTTGGATTTCTATCATCTTTTGATTGATGACCATGCTTTGTCTAGTCTGAAGAATTGAGATTCTCCTTCCTCCAACTTATCAGGATTAACAAAGTCACCAAGAACTTTATCAAGTGAAGTCGTCAATAGGCTATCTGAAAAGTTCTAGCATCCTAGGTTTTAGGAGCATGAAGCTTCTTGGCACCATCACTATCACCACCTTTCCGTTTTTCTAAACTGTAAACACCTACTACACACATACCATCAGAAGCACACTGAAAAATTATTTGTATATTCCATCCAAGAAAATTAGTAAGTTATGGCATTTTTGTTATTTTCTTTACAGTGTTTTTCATATACCTCAGTAAAAGAACTACCTTATTTAACCACATATCTGACCCTTCCATTCTTTGTTTCATCTTATTTTGGGGAACAGTCAGGAAGTAGGTTGACTTGTATAGACTTAAATGGTTAATACATCTGACTTGCTGAATTCAATTTGTTAATTGTTTCTTCTTTTCCTATTTTTATTTGTGTATAATATTTTACCTCCATTAATCATCTTTATAGTGGATAATAAAGAAAAATTCGGAAATAATGTTTTAACTTAAGTTGATTAAAATTGTTAATTATCAGGTGTTAGAAGAGAATGAAAAACACCTAAAGTGGTTTCTCTGACACCCATTTGTAATTTTCTGTGTTTTTTCTTGGTTCAGTTTCAGTATTTACATAGAAATTAATATATTACTATAGTTTTCAAAAACTTGTAATTTCAATAATGCATGAAAATACTTACAGGTAAACTAATTCTTATTTATTTAGTTGTATTTTTATATAGACGTTTTTGGTATGTGCACCTCTCTTGCCATTAATTAATACTATTTATTGTTTTGACATTAAGCACAAAATATCAAATAAAAAATGTGTTGCTTTTGGCAGCAATGGTTAACTGATAGGTGATCTCATTTCTATTTCTTTGTTAATCTTCATCAAAAAGAAATCTCATACTATATCATTCTTCAAAGGATGTATATGACACACATTATGTCAGTAGAATGTCTTGGAAATTCAAGTCCAGGATCAAAAGAATAGAAACCATGCATTTGTTTTGATTACACTCAGCTTTTAATTAGGTGGACAAGGATGAGAAGGTTGATATTGAAAAGAAAAGAAGAAAACATTTTGATATAAAAAGTAGCAGCATTATTTGCAATCAATCAGGGGAGATATTCATGGCTTATTGTTGGTTTCTTTCCATCTATTTCTTTTATCAGTTCAGATCTATGGCAGAAATAGTTATAACCATCTGTTGGCTTCACTGTGCTGTCTTGGTGCATGTGGCCGAACAAGTGTCTGAAACTGTGAATTTTGCATGGTGCTTACCAACTCCTGAGCTGCCAGAACTGTCTATGGCATGCAGAATGCAGCTTCTGAAGTTTTAGCCTGGAGCTTTCAACTTCTTCAACAAAGTTGATTTGGCAGAGTAAATTTTCTGTGCATGCTGAAGATGTCAGCATCATTCACCAGGATGATTTAGATAGCTAAATGGTTTGCCCATGCAGTGTGGCATTATATAGCTATCATGAGCAGTCAATGGAGAGATCTGGTACTAATTTTGGCTTTGTATTGCTTTCTCAAATCACTGGAAATGATCCTGGTGCACAGAGTTAAAAGGTCAGCAAGTGTGTTAGCATTTTGTTCCTCTTACCCACCTTCCTCATTGATTTGTAAAAATTAGAATTTAAATAAATCAAAATAAATGACCATATATTCATGTCAAGGTGGTGGTGCTTTTTCATAGGAACGTTGTACCAAATGCATCTTTTATTTAAATTATTGTTAGAATAAAGATAAAAGCTAAAATATATATTGCAGAAATTTTTTTTTATCTAACATTATTACAAGATACATTCTTAAGTACAGAAATTCTTAGTAGTGTAGTTTAAATCTTCTGTTAAAATACTACTATATTTGGATGTTTCATGATAATGGTACAAATGTCTTAAAGTGCCAGTGCTAATGTTACACTCACCTTTAAAAAATGGATCAAAACTCAACATTTTTTTTTTCATTATAAACTACTGCAGGTTATCTTCATCAAGCAAGTAACATGTGTATGCATGATTTTTAAAATAAAATTTCATAAAATAAATGTCAAAAACAGGAATTATGGCTCCATTAATTTTTGTTGTTGTTGGACAGAGTGTAGTGAAATTCATAAATGGGGTCTTGCTACTTTAATTTTCAAAGTTGGTGCATCCTATTCAAATTGGACTGTCAATAGTTGAACCCTTTTTATTGAAGAAAAATATATTAAAGCAAATAGATCCCTTTGAGAGTTTTTAATGCAGACCCACAATGCATGCAGCTCAGTGTACCTGAATTCCATCACCATGGTAACTCATGACCATTAATAGTTGATCACAAAAAAAATTTTTTTAATGGTACAAAATGAATGCATTAAAATGTTTGTTTTTTAAAAAAAAATAACAACAAACTCTTGGTCTCCAATTTTGTTTAATTAAGAAACATTACAGGTATATTCATTTATCTCAACTGTGGCATTTAATTCTTTATACCAAAGTTTGCTTCCATAGCATAATATGATTTAATAGAAGCATAAAAAGTGGGAAAGAAAGGTTTATTTTAATAGAATTGATTTTGTCTCTCATTTATTGAGCACACATTTGGCAGATATTGTATGTACACAACATTAGGGAAAATAATTATCCCTCCCTCTTGCTGTGTTGAGAGGCGTGTACATCAGTTTGCTTGTAGAACATTTTCCCCCTTAGCTTAGATCTGCTGTTGAAACTACATAGTGACCAGGAATGAATTGATTTTTATCAATCTTGCTGCTGCTGCTAGCCGTCATTAGCAGCTGTCGAGCTGAGGAGGTAGAAAGGTAGCTTATACAGTGCTCACAGGAAAGAGAGGTAGTCAGCCAGTTACAGCAGCAACAGCATGGATGCACAGGCAAGTACAAAATATGTTGTAGTGAGGAAACTAGATATAGTTAGGCAGACTTTTGTCTGAGTTTTCTTTAGTTTGTAGCACCTGCATCATTCATCATCTTCACACACACACACACACACACACACACACACACACACACACACACACACACGTGTGCAAAACCTAGGATGAATAATATAAAAGTAAAGATAGGTATAACTTTGAGAAATTTTTAAAAAGACAAATTGTCAAATTTTTTCTCTCCATGATTTGTTGGTTTCAAATGGAAAAAATAAACATTGACAAGGTGTACTTCTTTTGCAACGTGTATGTGAAAAATAAGCAAATAATAAATAGTCTTTATGAAATTTTATTAGGGATGTTAAAATGAAATCAGGCTAAATTAACAACCACTGTAATGGTATGTGGATGAATTTCATTTGAACATTCTCAATAGATACTGCTAATGCTTTTGTATTATTTATGTTAGATACTGAAATTTTCATTACTATGTAAGAACAAAGAAACAGTTTTTATTCATTTGACATTTGCATTGTGAGAAAGTGTCTCTATATGAACAGATGGTGGTGGCATTCACATTAAAGAGACTTTATTCAAACTCTTCAAATTACTTTATTAATTGTGTGTGTGTGTGAGTGTGTAACATTTTCATGTAACCTCAGAATTCTTCCCTTCCACCAATGTGTGTGTGTGTATTTACTTCTATTGGAGAATGGCAAAATAGAAATTCTTTGATGCAACCTAGAGTGAAATCGTCTGCAGAGGAAGAAAACCTTTTAATCATTGTTTCTTTGAAGGGAATAAGTTACGCCTATTTTTCTCTCCTTTTTTTGTAAAGTTAAGTTTTTTAAATAAAAAACTTAAAACTAAATTTTATTAAAGCGTCTATTGCAGTTAGGGGAAAAAGGAATCTTTATCAGTTTTCTTTCCATTCCTCAACAATTTATTTTTATGGTAGCCTGATAAAAAGGAAACATTGGTCTTTAGTTTTAGAAAACTGAAGAAGGGAAAAGATTTTTTCTTTTTTTCCCAAGCAATCATACTACTCCTGAATCTATCTTTTGATAATCCACAGGTTAGCAATACTTTATTTTACTATGAAGGTATCAAAAAAGAAAAATATTAATAAAACAGAAACCTGAAGTAGCACCTTTTAGAAGTATCCAAAGATTTGGCATCAAATAATAATAATAATAGTCACCCTTCATAATTGAGGACAGCTGTTCATGTGCTACATACAAACGCCTTGGTACAAGAGTCTGTTTATAGTGTAGGATCAGCTGCCCACACAGTGACTATAGTTCTAGATAGTGTAGCCTAGCAGCAAGAGTATCCAAGATCAGACAACTTACATACCTATACATAGAAAACCATACTGGAATTCTTCATTTTTAGATGAACCATTCCAGGGAGATACATGCCAAACTGATCTAGTCTTGGCCAGAATTTGAACTTGGGCCCACACAACCATGGCAGTCCAATAGTCAAACCACCCTGGCATCGATATACTAGAAATGCCTGTAGTTCTTTTTATCATTTCTATGCTTACTTGATGGCAGCTTACTTATAATAATAGGTAAAGATTATCCCTCTTGTGAGCTTATCTCATTTAAATATGAACAGCTCTGGTACACCCTCTTAGAGTGAGAGAATATTACTTGGAAAACACCTGAGATGAAAGGTATTCAATAAAACTGAAATAAAATCTACAAAAACAATGGTTTTTATAGGGTAATAAGATCAAAGGAACCAAAGAAATGCATTTAATATAAAGAGAAAGGGAACATCTGTTCTTTGTTTACTGTGTGTTTGAACAGTACTAAAGTTTACTATACAGGTAAAAAAAAAGAAAAAGGTATCAACTGTGAGCATAGAGTTAGCTGCATTTGTTCTTTGTTCTTTTTTCTTACAATTAACTTTTATTTGTAGTTTATTATTTTTTATTTCATTCTGTGTTTCTGTTTATTAATGTGAAGATTCTAATGTAACAATCACAATTCTCTAGATTCTAAAATGTATTCTTCGGTATGGCATAAGCTGTGACTATTTTCCATTGAATATAATTAATTATTACATTGATTTATCCCTTAGTGTTGTTTTTGATGTGTAGAACAAATATATAAACAACTATGGTTAATGTAGTTAACAAGTAAACTATGGATAGTAAAATATTCCTTTACTTTTTTTGAGAAAACTTAAAACATGGGGGTTGGTGTTGCTTTTTGCTGCTGTGGCCATGAAACACATCAAATGTCTTTTGTTCACATTGTCATGGGTGGGGGTGGTGTATAGAAATCAAATGACCACAAACGAGCACCAACTGAAGGGTCTTTGTGCAGCTTGTATTTGAATGATTATCCATACCTGATTGTGGAAGCTTGGAGCTGGAGGGTTTTCACCTGTCGTTGCCATTGTTCTTATTTGGTGCTGGGATATTCTGGGGATCTTCAGACTCCTGTAGACTTTTACAAAGTCATAGTTTGTTAAGTAAAGCTATGAAATTAAATAAAAGTCAGGGTGCTAACGGTTTATTACCATTTCTATTAGAGATTTTTTTTGTCCTCAAGATTCTGTCAGGCTAGAGATTTAATCCTTTAATGTCCTGAATAGCTTCAGGAGAGAGATGTCGGTCTTCTGGTGGGGGTGTTGTTTTTTTTAATTATGGGGAATGACATTATCTAAACGGGTGTCTGTATCAGTAAACTGGGTAACACCATACTCTCGTTTATTGTGCTCTGCATGCACTTAGAAAAATTCTATTTAATGATAATACAAGAGAAAACCTGGGGGAGGGGGCATACATGTGCCATGAATAAATCTGGAGTTGATCCCACTCTATTCATAATAAAAATAAAATTACTGCTGCTAATAAAAGAAAAGCATCTGTTTAATCAGAAATCATGGAAATACATAGGTAAGCAAACTGCTATGTAGTGTCAGCAGAGGTAATGTAGTAACTAAGTGAGACCATAGACTGCCATCGTAAATTTACTAGATGATTACAAAAACTCATGGAATTATGTTTGTAATTCATACATAGTTTATATACTACAGATATACTTAAACCCAAAATAATGCTGATTTTTTTTCTTTAAGTTTAATTGTACCAAAAATGTAATATTTAACATTTGCTGCATCTAATTTATCATTTGTTTGTTTGTCTTTTTACGCTATTCATTTAAAACAGTATTTTAAAATGTGCATTTATTTAAGTTAAGTACATAGACCTATGGCTACATCTCCACGAGAAGGTACTGCATTAAGAATGTTTATTACAGAGCCCCTGAGTCAAAACAATACTTAATTGACTTTATTATATTTAAAGAAATGTGTATTATAACACACACAATGAACAGTTCATGAAATATTTGATAAATTAAGGTTTGTTGACCTGGTAAAAAGCTCTACAAGGTGACAAGTAAAAGAAGAGATAGTAAAACCTGGTTTTCTTTTTCAAAGACTAGCCAACTATTGTTAGTTGGAAATTTATGCACTTGCAATACTTCTGTGTTTCTGATTCATCTCTTCACTGTTCTAAGTTACTTTAATTGGTCTTGTAACATAAACTTCTTGATTGGGTGGGGGGTGTTTTTTTTATTTCTAGGGCTGTTTTCAGGGTTTTGATATGCAAGATTTCAGGCCAGGATGTTTTCCAATTCTTTTTCATGATTTTGACTTTGACTCAACAAGTGTTCTATGTTCAGTTACACTCTTGTCAGAATTCATTAGCTTAACACGGAATATAGGTTTGTGAACATATCAATACAAGAAATGATTTATTCTTTTAAACATCCATATCTGCTTGAAAGCTGGCAGCAGAATCTGGACATGCAGATAGTCTTTCAGAGACAATCTGTAACGATGTGTTCCATGTCCTTGCAGCTTTTGAGTGTCAATGGAACACGATATGTTGTTGAAAGAAGACCAAATACTGATTTTTTTAATATTTATTTTTATTATTTAGTAGCAGAGAGAGGAATTTGATTGGTTCATGAACCTAACTAATATGTCATCTGAGCATTCAACTGTGTTTCCTATGAGTCATCCTTTATCATAGATATGAACTGTGGTTTTTTTGGTTGATACTGATCAAATTCAGCCATGGATGTGTTTTAAATTAACTTAGGTACATGGTCATCAAGAGAAACAATGCTAAGGATATCATCTGCAGAGATCTCCTTTAATTCTAACTCTACCTCAAACACTGGCATCAAACTATGGTGGGAATGAGTTCCTGAAACAGTGCTCACTAAAGAGTAGCTAGGCACAGACATCAAACCAACCCAGTCCAGACTGGGAATCAAACCTACCAGTTTAGTGAACTGACCACTTGGCCGCCATTTAAATGTATAAGTAACTACTGGCAGCTCCAAGTACACACACAGCTGAAAAATATGCAAATAGTTAGGTATTAATGGTAAAATAAACAAACAAAAAAAAATAAGCATTTCTTTAGGTTAAAAAGCATATTTTCATGCTTTCTGTTAATAAAACACGTAAAACTGTAATTTTAATCTGCTTAAAGAAACATATTTCTTTGCCAAATAAATACACAAGTGTTTTATGTGGAACTTGTGTAGGTAGTGAAGATTTAAACATGTAAATGATAATTAGATTCCATTAATCTGGCCTTAAAGCTAAATCAGCCTCTCTCTTTTTTTTGCTTTGGAGATTTGAAAAATTACAATCTGCTTGATCATTTTTTTAGCTGAAGGATGCTGTGGTTCATTATTTAGAATTTGTATGATTTTGCAAATCAACAGGATTAAAAAAAATTGATTTGTTAACCTGCTTCTCAGATAGTACAAGAGTTAAATCAAAATAAATTTTTTAATAAAGCATAGAAACAGTCAACATAAGTAATTAGTCTTCCTACTTTTGTGTGTGCGCACGTGTGTGTGTGCGTGCGTGTGTGTGTACACGCAGGCATAACACATTTCATTTCAGTATTTAATGTTAGATATTGCAGCTACCTGGGCCATAGTAATTCTTAATTATTTTTTCTGATATGGTGCTTTCAATCTGAACCACCTTCCGACAAACTTAAAAGTCTAGGGACCTATAATAATTACAGTTGGTTAAATTCAGACAGCCGTGTATGCTAGGTTTGCTTAAATTCTTACCGTACTGTCAAAATGGTGTTCTAGAAGTGATTTGACATTTTTAGGTTTCACATAAATAATGCATAAAATTTTTATTTTGTTGTATTCTTTCTTATTTTTTGCTGCTATTTTAATTTTATCCACAAAAAAAACAACCTGTTTTACTAAATTTTCTACCATGATCTATTATGTATAATAACACTAGTATTATTAATGATGATGAACATGAAATATATTCATAGACTAACCTTCATATATTATGATATAACTCTGAATTTCATTAGTCGTTACCTTCAATCATATACTTTTATATAAATATTTTTTAAATCATCTTTAAAATGTTGTCATCAGTGTTAACAGAATTTTCAGTTGGCATCTAGAGGCATGTAAAACAGAATTCAAGACACACAAGTAAACAATTGATATTTTAAAAGCAAATAAGCTTAGCTGATTTTTTTAAATTTTTTTTTTAGAAGCATCACAAAATGTGTATATAACAAAAGCTGGAAAACAACAGTTTATGCAAATGAAAGTAGGCAATCTTGCAAACACTTTCATCTTTCTCTGGGAATTCTCAGACTTAAATTATAATTGAAAGTTGCACACACACAAGTTTTATAAACTATGCAGTAGCTTGCCAGCCAATTTTTATGTAAACGAGAAGTATAATTTTTTTCAATTGTTTTTTTTTCCATCATGAGGTTTATTCCGCATAACCTGAGACTGCAAACAAAAGGAACAGGCAACAAAATAAAAAAGTACACTGTTGACAAGGCATTTTGTTGTTTTAGAAATAAAGAATAGTGAAAGTGAAATAAACCATTATCAGAGCATTGCTCAAGTTACACTAATGGCCTTCAAGATCATACATTTCTCATCGATTTTTCAAAAGCTTCTGAAACAGAAGTACCATGCACTAGGCTGTTTGCCCAGTGATATTGTTTTTCCATCTAAAGCATTATTGTTCTTGGAGAGTTTCTGGAAATTTTTCTTGCTTACAGGGACGGCATCAAAAAATTAAGCTAGTTTTTAGTTGGAAAGTTCTTTGGTATCTGTGACAAAGCTGCTTATGTGTTCTATCAGCATGGACTCAAAAGCTAAGTCGACTGGTTCTGGAACATTGCTTAAATGTGAAATAACCCTAGGAAGAATATGGTAATATTGTCACTCATTGATATAGTTTTCATCTGCTCCCACCCTTGTTTAATTGCTAATAATATATTTCAGTAATTCTGTAGCACAAACTTTGTATAAATTGAGACAATATTTTTTCAGCAAAAATAAAATTTAATTAAGGTGTGTACACATTTTAAAACTATATTACTAATAATAATTTGATTTCCATGCTAAAATTACCAATCACAGGTTATCAAATACATGTACAAAAATAATGTTTGTTGTATTAATACTTCAGATAACTTTCATTTTATTTTTTTATATCTCTTGAAGTGAGAGTAGAAAAAATGGTAATATCAAATATATGCAACCATGCAGTGCATACAGTGTAGTTTGTGGTTTTCATGACTGGAATGGTAGGCTACTGAAAGTTTAAATGTTCTAAAATTCCCCTGGTTAATAACAGATACAAGTTTTTCAGGTGGATAATATTCTATAAATGGAGTTTCCTGTGCACGTGGTGGAGGTTCTTTGAGGAAACTCTTACTGGCTTGTACCTTGCCACTGCCCAAGAAGAACTCTCAGCCATACCTATATAACTACTCACCTGCACTAAGGCAGATTGCCTCATTGCTTCCTTAAACCTAAGTCAGGACAGGGATCTGCAAAGTGAGAATCTTTCCCAAAATATATATATATATCAGCAATTATGGCTTTTCTATTTAAGATTCTGCCAAAAAATTTTCATTGTGTGACCCTCAGTAAATCTGCACAGAAGCTTTGATCCAAACTGCTTTATCAATATAGCATTATTCAAGGTATAGAAAATCTCTCATATATAAAAGAAATTATATGGCATATAAAAATGTATTTATGCTCCTGTATCTTATTGAAATCTACTTCAGTATTTTTTATAACTTTTTAGGCATTTTATTTTTTTCATAAATATTATTTTTGATTGATTAGCTAAATATCATTTCTGCATTTTTCTTTAATGATATAGTTTTCCATTGTTTTGCTTTTTTTGTTTCTGATTACTTTTTAACAATTCAGTTCTGCCGTTCTGTTAATGGTGGCAGAAGCTGCAAATCTTTGTTCTATTAATGTCTGTAGCTTCTACAAGATGTCACGGCTGCTCAGAAAGATATGCTAATCTTTTCATTTTGTCAAGATGCTTTGATATAGCACACACCTTTCCTATGCAGCTTTGGTAATTCTGAGATGTCACTTTTGGGGGGACTGAAGCAGAAATGGCTGTCGTGCAGTTAGCAAACTTTGACAGCCACGAATAGCCTGATGTTTCGCATGAGTGAACTGCATTGTACATTGTCATTTAGCCTGAATGCATTGGTCATTTAGCATTTATCAGGAAACTTACTCTACCACAGATAAGGTTCTAATAATGAATGCTATACAAACTTTCTTCTAGTTTCAAAACCTTTTGTAGGCAACCCAGAATTTGTGGCACAAAATAATTGTTTTATATTCTCTATGCACTTAGTTTTATTTTTTATGTCATGTCTACAAAGTTCTTAGATATTGGCTATTTTAGTTTTCTTTTCTAAAATTTAAATGCTGTTGAAATTCCTTACTTTTTAATTTGTTTAAAAAAAAAAAAGATAGCTACCTATCTACCAAAAGAATGGCAAATCCTGATGAACAGCTATTTTATGATTTTCTGAAGTTTTTATTTAGATTAAGGGCCTATGAAATATTAACAATATTGTGAATGTTAAAAATATTTTATAGAGCAGTCAGAATTGGATAGAAAAATATTTAAGTACATAATCCAGTTGTGTCTTATGGTTTAAGTAAAAGGAGTAATACATGAATCTTAAATCTTCCAAAGTTAACTTTTCCTTGAAAAGTTTGTGTAGCAAGTACATTTTTTTAAAATTAAAAAATAAAAAAAACTGGTTTGGTTGGAAATAATCACATTTTAAGGGAGAAGAAAATAATTGCAAGCTGTGTACAAAGTTAATAAAAAATATGTAATTTCGATTATAGCATGCTATACCAATTAAAATTTTTATACAAAAGTTTGTTGCTGTTTGGATTATATAGAATTTCTAAAAAAAATTTCTTCATGGTTCTGATGTTTCATTTTTTAAAAAAATATTTATATCTATTTTTAAGCTCAAATAAAACTTTCCCACTCTGCAGAGCATAAAGATTAATAAATTAAACTGTAAGTCAAACACTGATGATAGTTTCTTAATCTGAACGGGTGGGAATGCAGCAAGCTGTGATAACACACCATTGAATTTATAACCTTCATTTGTGAGTTGCATAGATTTAGCTGCGTAATTTCACGAATATGCACATAAATTATTTCATATAAGGTGTGCAAGATAGCATGTAATAAATGCATTTCTTCATTTTCTTAACTGCCACTTTCTACAAATGGTAATGTGCTAAGTTTTTTTTGTCTTTGTCTTCAAACTTTCTTGCTAGTATTGGTGCATAAGTCATCCATTAGAGGAAACTCCCTGATTGCCACATGCCTATGGGAGGAAGAAAGAAAAGTCACTACTATAACTCTCCATTTCTTAGATGTGGCAAAGAGAGCCTGGAATAAATATATGTCGCAGGCTGGAGGAGAAAAACAAGAAGAGACCATTCCATATAGGTATGCCAATCAAGCTTATCTCGACCAGGATTCGAACTTGTACCTCAACCATGACAGTCCAGTAGTCGGGTACAATTATAAAACTCAGGGGGAACACAATAGATACTAAATTGTATATGAATAATTTGTATCAGTGATTGAAATGTAACCAAGAGTTCTGACATTAACAAGTGACTCTTTTCTTGTGCGTACATTGGAATGCAATAATGTGTGTGATCATATTAAAATGTGCAAGGGAATACATCCACAAGCTTTATTTACTGTTGCATATTGATGAAATCTGTCAGATGTGCAGATTGCCAATCAATGACTTCAAATGCAGTTAATAAATAACTATACAGGGTTTAAAATATATCATGGGATTTATGCCAATCACTAGACTGAGTTAACTTACTGTTGAAAAACTGAAGAAAAAAAAACCTAACAGAAAACTATTATTTTGCTTTTGAAGTTTAAGTGTTTGTTGGACTGTAAAGAGCTACCTTGATAATAATTTTTCTTCTATCTAGCTTGATGCTATGACTATGACAGGATTGCCAAGGGAAAGCTTTTGAAGAATTGGCAGTCGGACTTGAGTTGATTTGAAATGTATTTACTCTCTGTCATCATGTAAAACAACATCATGAAGCCAGAGCAAGCATTATATATATTTAAACCTAGTCAATCAGAAAAATCCAGCTGCAGGGTATCTGATGGCCAGCAATAACTGTAGAAAACACTTCACTGCTAAGAGAAGATCGTAGACCACAGGCCAGACTCTTCATCAGCAGTACTTCATGGGAATTATTCTGATGCAGTACTATTGAGCTTTCATTCAGATTTTCCAGCAGTAGCCATTTGCATCGTCAAGGGTTTGTTTTCCTGTAAATCTGAGTCCCTTTCTGAGGACTTTATCCTCATGGTATTTAAGTCCAGTGGCTAAAAGTTATATGGTACAGCAGATCAGTGGTAGTAGAATCAGCTGTCTATTCAATCTAAGTCATACTTAATCTGAAACTGGCATCTTTTCTTCTCTTTTTTCCTTCTTTCCCAACAGTTCATGATATCAATGATGTTATTGGTTGCTCAGGAGCAAGAACATGGTTGGCTAGCCTTCTGAGATGTTTTTTTTTAAAATAAGGAAAAGTTAGGCTTAAAAGTATAGAGCTACAATATTTGTATTCTTTAGCAATTTAGACAATGATATATTGCATGAGAAAGAATGGGCCCTGAAATCTAGATTTCCTGACTGGAAAAAAAACAGGATGACTTTTTATCATTATTATTATTATTAAAGGAGGAAAGAAAATTTGAATTCAGCAATGTTGGTGTGTGGTGGGGTGAGGGGATTTCTAAACAGAGTAAGGTTTTCTCGGACTATTGCATATTAGAAATATTCATTTGAAATAGTAAAGTTTTGGATGGTACTTGGTCAGATGGGTCCGATCAGGTATTTTTAATCAAATGTTTCCTTATGCTGGTAAGGAAAATCTGCTGTGGGATCCAGGTGAAGGTGAACACCCAGTGCTGCTGTGCTGTCAACTTTAATGATGACATCATCAAACTACAAGGTGGTCCGAAAGTCTTGTTACCCCCCCCACCAACCTCAAAAGGGCCGTAACATAGATATAGGGTGGTGTAAGATGTAATGCATCATGTAAAAAGAGACAAGAGATATATATATATATACAAGTGCTTTATTACATACCAGTCAAAGGGGGCCTATTTAAGGATCCAGAAGGCCAGTACAACAACCGTCTTTTTCGTGACACAAGATGATCCGGCGCATTGTCCTATGGGATATTTTGCCCAGCACAACCTTGTCAATTTGTGTAAATGCAACCTATTACAGACCATACTTCTCATTAACGATATCTAAACATACTAATCCAAAGAAAAATGTGGGGGTTAACAAGACTTCCGGACCACCCTATATACAGTCAAATTTTACCTCCATATTTTACAGTCATTCTCTCATAGATAATTGTTCATTATTATCAATAATAGCTGAAATTAATTCAGTATTGTATTTTTGCATTTGTGGAGTGGTGGTATGTTCTGTTTGTTTTTTTTGTTTTTTTCATATGTACTTTTACATGTGTGATTTTTGTAGGCTGGCAAAACAAGCTACCCTTCATTTCCAGTGCTACAGCCATGTTTCTTGCTGTAAGCTGCCTATTGTTGTTATATGACTAAATTTTTCTTGCATTTGAGGAATAATAGTAGAAAGCAAAATATGTCTCTTTCAATTGCTCTTTTATTGTGCTGAAAAAAGAAAAAGGTAATTTCAAGTTTTTATGGTAGGTGGACAGGAAGGATCCACATTTTCTCACTGTTTTGGTTGTATCATTTTGCTTGCTACAAATTCCTATCTTTTCCTCCTCCATCTTTTATTCTAATATGGTTTTTCAAGTTTGAAAATAAAAGTTTTTGTTTTGACTCTGCTAAAATTTGCTTACGGTGGTAGTCTGTACTGAAATTATCAACCTTCCGCATTCCGCGTCAGTTTTTATTTTATTTTTATGCCACCTAAAAGAAGCACTAGTAAGTAATTTTGTTAAACCGGCTGTATGGTTTGTTGGTTAGATGCACTTGTATTGCAAAATACAAGGAGTTCTATATGGTCAGCCCCTATTATTAAACTTTTGCAGAATAAAACAGATCTGAGGACTAATAGGGTGAAAATGCATCCAAGCTGAAATAACATTTTTGTAATAGTATCCAGCTTGGTTTCACTGAAACATTCCTTGTACATCAGTATAGTTTGATATAGTTATGAGAATGTTTCAAAAGAATTTACTAAATTTGACAAAATTATTAATTTGTGAAGCAATACAACAAATGAACGCCAAATACCACCATTCATCTTTTTAGTACTATAGTTTACTGGGAACAAAATAATTCAAATTTTTATTTACAGATATATTCTTATTCATAACAATCACATAAATTTTAAGTGACATTTTGTTAATAAAAATTAGATTTTCCTAAATTGAAATTTTAATGTTTGCATATTTTTGTATTAAGACTTTTTTCTATAGAATGCTGAGAAAAATGTCATATTACTTCAGTATATTGTCAGACATTGAATTCTTTATTGATAACTCTTTCATGACTAATATATAAGTACACCATAATTTGTGATTATCACCTGGAACTTGAAAAATGTTTTGTTTATTAAGCAATGGGGATAACTTGTCTGTCTTTTTTGCTTGTTTGATTTGTTAAAAAATATTTGCACAATAGTTCAACAAAGACTTATTTACAATGAACTTCCCCGTAAACCAATCAAAAGCACTCTTTTGTCTAGTTTTGGCATGGGTTAAGTTATGTAATAAAAAAATTGTTGTTAACAACTCAAAGTGGCTGTTTTACAACAAGTTTGGTAGGCTACAAATGCTGGGCCTTCAGCAGCAAAATAGTTAAAGGATAGAGATCTATGAAGGGGAAAGTATGAAATGATGATTAATAATACACTCTTGGAATTAGAAAAGTATCAGTGTTATCCTAATATCGTAAAAGATGCTGTACTTTCAAATATATCTGAGGTTCTTCTGACAGATTCCTTAGGTGTGGACTTCCATTAGCTTAGTTAGGGCTTCCCATTCCATGTAGCTTTATTCTTCTTGGTGCCCTTTTAGCACTTTCCCCTTGAGTATCTTGATGCTGCTGCACTGTCTAGATGAGAAAACCGTTTGCTCTTAGTAGTTTTCTTAGCAGTCTTATGGCACCTACTTTTACTGGAAGGAATCCTATTTTTCACCCTTTCATCTTGATTTCTTGGCACGTTTTCCTTTCCTTTTCTGTCTTCACATGGGACTATTACTGTCCAAACAGTCTTTTCTTTGACCAGATGATGTTAACAAGTCATGTATTCATTACGCTGGTATCTTGAAGGGACACCGACTTCCATCCCACACCTATCAGCACTGCCCAGTCATTGGCAAAGATTATTACTTCGAGGAATATGTGGATACAGTAGTTGTTTTAAACTTTCTCTTAACTGAAATTCTGCAACCAAAATATTCCAGAAAATAAAATATTAGAATAGAATTTAAGTTGACAGATTAGAAATTTTTGGGAGCCAGCAATTTTTAGGTAATAAAATTAGTTTGTTGGAAATTTCAGTCATTTGACTTGATTCCAAAAGTATTCCATGTTTTATTTTTTGTTGTTTTTTTTTGACAACTTTCAATGTGTTTACATGTCTCACGTGGTGTAAAAACAACGAAATCCTATGTAGAAAGACGCCTGTAGTTGTTATATGCTCTAATCGTTAAAAAGTAGATAATTTTTCACTTTTCTTTAAAGTTAACTTAGTTTGAGAAAATTGTGGCGGAGGTACAGAAGGAACAAACATGGTTTGAGGTAGTCTAATCTGAAGGTAAGCAAAGCAACATGTTTTAATTAACTAGGTGTTCCAGATTTACTTACCTGTGGAATAGGGAATTAAATGGTGCACTTAGGGTGGCAATCTTGCTTTTCCAGGTTGTTTCTAAATTCTCGTTTCAGAATGTTTTTGATTTGTGTTTTCATTTTAAATATTTTATGTATTTTGATTTTAGTTACCTTTTCAGATTCTTAAGTTTATGTAATTACCTTTTTTTTTTTCATTGTTGGTGATGTTTTAACAAAACAGCATTCTTTTTTGTCTTCTGAGTTGGCTTTGTGGAAATGTTTTAAAAGTGTACAGGGTGTAAATTAATTATCGTGAGTTGAAGTAGTTTTTCTCAGAACTATGATACAGTGACATTGTCTGCTACATCGACCCACTTTGTTGAGAGAGCCTTGTGGCAGTGTAGGAAAAAAGAAAAAAAGTTCATCTAGAGGGAGGTTGGAAAATGGAGAGAGATAAAAATGTTAATAGATTTTTATGGGGTTAGATCTGGAATTCTGTTATTGATTTCTATAAGTGGTTTTATGGTCCATATATGCACTGACATGGCCCCAAATCATCCTGTGTAATTAGAATATTATTGGCTGAAAGCATTTTATACTGTTTATTTCTAGTTCATTGAAATTCTAAAAATGTTATTGTGTTCTGGTCTCATGTTTATGTCAGTGACCATGAAGGGGGGGGGGACATTCTGATCACAATGAAGCGTTTTTAACCAGTACAATCTGAAGGTAGCGAGATTTTGGTGTTATTAGAATATACTCTCTGACTTATCAGCAATACTATACAGATTATGTATTTCTCTTGCTTTCATACTTTTAACCCATGCTACACTGTTTGTCCTTCTTTTGTCACAGATACACTAGATGTACCAGGGTTGTTCAAATGAAATCTGGCTGGATATGATAACAGTGATTCTGTTAGCTAATTTTCTATGAAAATCTTTTAGTACACTCTAGACCTTAATGGATTCTAGATTCACTATAATGTTCCTAACTTATTCCAAACTGTCAGATTGGCTTACAGGCAAATGTAGAGAATTTTCCTGAATTTCTTAGCATCCTAGCAATAACTTTAGTTTTACAGTGAGACAGGAAGCCATCAGGGCTTATGCAAGCTCACAGGATGGCGAAGTATCCACCAGTATGATTTTAAAATTTATTTTCACTAACATTACTAAAAACCAGTGGTGATTATTTATTCAATTACTGAAGAAGAAAAGTTTTTTCTATTATTTAGCTATAATTAATTTTTTACCAATATATAATTGTGATTTCTAGTATTACCATGTGCAAGAAATCTTTAAAAAAATATTCTGTTATTCACAAGCTCAAAACCCTCTCTCTTCTTTAAGTTACATAGCTCACTTCAAGCCAGCCATTGTGAACAACAATGAAATATGCTAATAACCTCAGTGTTTGCTTGCTGGGCTGAGAATTGTATTTGGTGCTAACCCCTTAATCATTTAAAAACACCTGCTTCTTATATATCTAGAACCCAATCTAGCTATATTTTTTAAGTATATACTGAATGTTAGATTCACCTAAATGTCTGAATGTTCAACTGGTAATTGCACAGCTTTTTTGTTTTTTTTTTTAATATTTGACGTTTCTGCTATTTACTCATAACCTCATATTGGTTTTGTTAGCAGCTGAAATGATCTGATATTTAAGAACTGTATTGGTGATAAATCTTTCTAAAATTATATTTTTAAAATTTACTATTTCCGATAAATGATTTATTTTATTTTTTTTTTGCTTAAATAATTTTATGCTTAATATTAAACCCTATTTTATATACCAGTATAATCAATTATTCATATTCATCTGACAGTTATTCTGTCTCCTTTGGTATTGATTCTAGAATAGATTTTCATATTTTCTGGAAATCTTTTAATATTAACATACATTGAAAATGAGAAAAAGTTAAATGGAATTATTTGGCATACCATTTGAGATTTGTTGACAAATATGGTACTTTATTTTCTGGGGTATCTTTGCCCATACATTCCTTTAACTTTTTCTATCACTGTTTTGTGGAAATTTATCAAAAGCTTCATTTTTTTTTTTTTTTGAGGGTTGTAATTAAGGAAAGTTAGACTATTTTAAACTATCTTACAAGAATGTTGCCTTCATCTGTTTTGGGTGTATAGTGATGTTTTCAAGGTAGACAACCACAGTGAAGGAGCAGAGTGCTGCAATTGTCCACTAGGAAGTGTTGCCAATCCTGTGTCACATGGAGTTGAGCATTTCTCGCTTTTGACAGAAATCCAAATCAAATTATATTATTAGTACCTCCAGAAAATGTTGAAACTTGTTTGTTTTTGCCTGCACATTTGCAAATAGTGCTACAAAGCTAATTTTACTTGACTCTTCATTTTGTATGCTTATAGACATGCTAACAAATAAAGCAGCAGGAGACATTGGAATTGTGGGGTCCATCTATTTAAAAAAGAAAGGCAAATGTAATAACAACTCAAGGATGCTACTGTATAGCTATAAGTCTAGCATAGAAGCAAGTATAATGAGCTCTAGTCAGGCATGGGTATGACAAAACGAATTTAAAAAAAAAAAAAACAGAAATGAGAAAAGTTATCTGGGATGATGATGAACCATTGCTACTGAGCAAATTTCAGTAATGAAAAAGTTGTGGAAATGTGAATAAAATTCTTTATTTTTAAAACACATTTGGTAACTGCTATAATAAATGGCCCATGTCAATTTTTTTTCAGAATGCTACTGAGTTAATGGGTTTCAGTAATGGACATTAGACATTTTTATTGATGTACTAAGGATATTGTATAATTTGGCTAAGGTTAGAATGGCAAACAACATGGCATATCAAAATAGTACTCAGTTGTTTGTTTCTTTCAGCATGTTCAAGATTGGTATACCAGTATGCACTGTCAATGGATTTCATTGGCTTATACCCTGTAAACTAAATATTAGATGATGTTATTTTTTAAAATAGATTTTAAATAATTTCTTTAGAGATTTTCAGATCTGTACCTCCTCTCTCTCTCTCTCTCCTCTCTCTCTCTCTCTCTCTCTCTCTCTCTCTCTCTCCATCTCTCTCTCTCTCTCTCTCTCTCCTTTTATCTGTCTCACTTTTATCACACAAACGTCCTTCCCTTATTTTATTTTTTTGCAAAAATTATGAAGTAAAAAAGAGAAAAGGTTGGCATAAACCTTTTTGAAACACCAAGGATATAAAATATCCTTCAAAAGCCATGATGAAAAAACAGTCCAAGAATTTATTTCTTAACTTTATTTTTTTTTTTTTTCCTCTTTGGCAGAAGGTTATTTTGACAGTTTATCTTTTCTATTTTTTGTTTGTTTTTTTTTTTTAATATACCAAAACTTCAATGAGTTACCGAAAGTTGAGGCATTTATTTGGCAAAGGGATAAAAGGGTAATTAACCAACTTTAATCCTGTTGTCTGCTCCTATTTTACAGCATCCTCAGTGTATTCTCAGCAAAGCTCAAAGATTCCAATGGGAATAACGAGCTGTATCTGCACTAGTATCAACTACAGGCCAGGATCCCCTTTGGTGGCTACACAACTGACAAAGAAGAATAAACTGGTCAAAGTTCTGCTTAATTTACTATAGCACTGAGAATGTTTGCCGTGATACCTTTATATCTAAATAACTCAATTAAGTTTAATGTGCAATTTAGGTTTTTTGTTTGTTTATTTGCTGTTTTCACTGATTTTTTTTAACTTAGAGTGTATACACTAAGTAATACTGTCTAATATTTAAAAAAGTATGAAATTACATGAAAAGTTTACTAGAGCATGTATATTATACAATAAAACTGTTATCCTTTAAATTACCATAATTTTAAGCTTTTGAAGCAACTACCATTTAAAAAACAAAACAAACCCTACAACTGAAAGGGATCACATCAGAGAAGCAAAATTAAATTGAATTTTTTTCTACTTCCTGTTTTCATTATACTGTATTCTGATGGTTAGAGACTAAGGTTGAGGGGTTGAGCTCACTTGCTGTGTGAAGTGGGCTTACGTGGAGAATCTACCTGGTGTGGTATCTTCCCGTTCTTTTTTCTCTGGCCAGCTTTCTGCCAAATAATTTCAATTTCTCCCACACCTAAAAAGAAGGAAGAGTTATGCTAGTGATTTCTTTGTCAAAATCAGAAGTGTTGGGCATTGGGTTGGCAACACTTTTTAGCAGACAATCGCAGCACTACAAGCCTTCACCGGGGTTGTCTACCTTTTCCGCATCATCATCTGCCAACAACGCACTCAGCTCATTGCTAGGTTTTTCATGGTGGATTTTTGAAATAGCATTTGTTGGCTCAGGTTTGCAAGAAAAATATGGTTTGACAATGATTCATGTTTAAACTCTCTACATTCAAAGTAGCCTGTGCACTAAGTAGCCAGATTTGGCACAGCAGTCTAAATAAGACAAGGACTCAACAACAGACACCTGTTTTCGTTTAGGAGCTACTCACAACTCCAACCCTAACCCTGCACAAATATTTTGTTTTCTTACTGTTTAATTGTTGTATATTAAAAGTAGCTATATACATCTGTACCTTACAATTTACTGAGGAAATGTGAATAGTTTTAATTATTAAGAAAACTATATACTGAACTTTGAGTTGGTAAATCTCATTCCTTTACAATATTTTTTTTTTTTTTATTTTAAAAATTAATATTAGAAAAATGCAAGGAATTTTGCAGCTGAAATGGAAAAACATGAAGCGATGTAAATATGATCTTATGGATAGAACTTTCAACAAAGTTTTCTATTTATTAACAATATGGACTTAAAACTACTGGAAATTATGCCTTGTGTGATAAACATTATGTTCAAAGAATTATTGAATCAGCAGTAATATTTTAAAAATGTATGGGTTAGTCATTTTCATAAGATTAAACAATTTTTATTAAATAAATTCTGCTTTGATGCTTTTGGGCAGACATTTCTGAAAATATGGTAGAGAACACTATAAATTTTGTAAAAATTTTTCAAAACTATCCTAAATGTTACTGAAACTTTTTGCCACATTGTTGCTCTGTTTACTGACACAGACAACATCTTCTGGTTCCTTAGATATTCTTGTTCAAATTTGTCACTTTCTCTTGAACTGAATGCCTAAGGATTTCTTTTTTGTTTGCTTTTTACTCCATTGGTATTTAGCACTGTGTTAAAATATGGAGAAAGAGAGTGAATATTATGTTGAAAAATTCCACGTGTTGATTATTTTAGAATTGTTAAGTAAAAATTTCAAGTCTGTGCACAGAATGTCTGGAGCTGAAGTGTCACATTTGATTACTGCATAAATATTGTTGATTACGATTTTTGGATTACCAAAAGTATCCCAGAAGATGTTTTCACCAAATATAGTTCTATTGCAAACTTATTGTAACATATTTTATTGTGTGTGTGTATACATATATACATTTTTTTAAAGGAGACAGTAATATAAATTTAAATGCATTAATTAAATGAAATTGTGATATTTCTTTAGTGTCTGTGTGTATTACATTTTTAAGTACCAATATTCTAAATTTTATGAATTATTTTGCCAGGAACTTTGTATTAAACATTAATGCAAATGGGAGCTAAGTTGTTGCCCAATAAGATCTTTCTGAAGCATAAAGATAAAATTTTGTTTCCTCACCATATATCGGGGTCTTGGGATCTGTTAGTCACTAATAGAATTACAGTTGGCAATCATTACCTAGTTCTGTTGCAGCAGCATTAACTTGTGATGCTGTTATTGCTTTTCCAGGTAAAATCCGGGAAGATATGTGTGGCTTTGAGGAGATGACCCAGCCAGCAGACCCCATAGAGACAAGGCCACCTGATCCTAGTTTGGTGAATGTCACGTATCCTGTGGCAAAACCCAGGGACATGCATCATTACGAGAGAGTTATTGTTGGAAGTGAGTAGCATCTTGGTTGTTTTGCTGCCCCCCCCCCATCATCATCACTGGCCTGGTGTTATTAATCATTCATTGTGTATGTGTGCGTGCATGCTTGTTTTTCTTGTAAAGGTAATGACTGCTTTCAGCGGATCAATTTTGAGTTTTCCCCACCGACTTGTCTTGATATTCCGGCACTTAACCATTTTTTTTGTTTTGTTTTAACAGTGGAAACAGCTGCTGCTACTGCTTTTCTGTTTACTTGCTGAACAATAAAACCTGTCTGCATTTTTTTTTTTTTTGTTTGTTTGTTAAGTGTTGCAATATCAAGAGTTGGGATCGTGTGATTATTAGCGCTTTATTAGTTCTAAAAATGGCACGTAGTTGCTGAAGGGAACTACTGCTGCTGTTTTAAGAAACAAGAAGATCAGAGTGTTTAATTTTATTGTTCTTAAAGTACCTTTGTTCACACTGTTATTTAAAAAAAAAACAACAACAAGTTTTCGCATTGTTGTCGTTGAGCTGGTATGGAAAACACCTGACAGAGCAGAACGATTCAGGCAACATCTTGATGATTTCATATGGAAGCTTCACTAAATCAGGACACCGGGTGTTTTTCAGCAGCAGTAATTAAAGTTAAAAGGAATACTGATGAAACAACATAAAAATAAAGCAAGGCCACCACATTCACATGAAATTTACTTTGAAAAGCCAGAACCTAACATAAGTTTTTTGTTGTTTCTTTTTAGATAATTTTATTGTGTAGTCTTTTTCCCTTATGATGATAATCAGTAATCTCATTTAAAAACTTGTTTTTAAAGCATGTTTACATAAATTTTGTTTTTGTTTTTAAGAAAATTAATAATCCCTGAATGCTGCATCTAATCCTCTTAAGATGTGACTAATCACTGATGCCAAATCATTTGAATATCTTCCACCAGAATTTCTTACAGATATGGCATTTATTATCCATTCTGGTTTTTAATCATTTCCAGCTTTGCTCTTAATTGGAAAAAAAAAAGCAAATTCTTTTTTTTTTTTATTAAAATAATTCTTTGAAATTCAGATCCTGATAAATATTTAGTAAGAATCTAATTTGCATAATTTCACATTCTCTACATAAACAAATGAAAAATGAAGTTTGTGTGGATCAAATTATTTGTGTTAAAAAATTCCCTGCTGATGTAATTCAGCTTAACTGCTTGTCATCATGACCCTTTTTTTTTTTTTAAAAGTGAACATTTTAACTGCTGGAAGTCGTGCAAAGATCTGCAGATATGTGGCTGACAAATTGTTATTTATAAAAACTGGTTGCTGTTTTATTAAATTCAAAGGAGTAATTCAGTGTCTTGGGCAGAAGCACACCTGCTGCCTCTACATTCTCAAACCTCATTTATTCTGTACACAGAAATGTAAATTAACAATTTGAGATATCACATCTCTAGATTCACTGAAACTTCTTGTCGAGGCAGATGGAAGATTAGTGAAAAGAAAAAAAAATTTGAAAAATATTAACCAACTAGTTTTTTAATTAAAGTACTTTCATTTATCAAAAAAGAGAATTTTATTAACATATTTCTTTAATATAAGTTAAAAATTCATTTTTTTGATTTGAAAAGTCTTTTAATTTGCAAAAAAAAAATTACCTTATTTTTAACTCTTTCATTTTGAACTTCTTAACAATAAAATTAAACAATCCTTATTGTCTGGAGATTATATTGATGGCTGTATGGATGAAGAAACTTTCATTATCTGATTGTTAACCCTTTTTTTTTCAAAAAATACATTAAATTAACAATACAATTTTGAGAAGCAGGGCTATTATTACCTATCCTGCCTTTTGTTTTCATTCACAGAAATAATTGTAAACGATACTTATTTTTAATACTTAGTTGTATTTTTATTTTAGCTTTTGTGAGAATAGGTAATGGGTTCACAATAAATCCTACAATTCAGCCATAAAGGAGAAAAAGACACTTGAAGAATGTGGAACTCATGCAGGGATAAACAAAGTCCTGTTTCTCCTAGGGTTCCTATAATGTCTGGCAGCAAGTAAAATTGATTAAACGCTTGTCAGGACATTTTCCTCTGTTAACTTTTCTTTCTACCTGTTTATTAGGTGTAATAAATGACTCGACTACAGTCGTAGAAAATAACATCTAATTCTGGAAAACGACTAGAGAAATATTTCAGAATTTCAAAAGAGACCAAGAAAAATTTAAATGCATGAAATAACAAAAAAAAAAAAATTTTTTTTTTACCTGAATTTTTGCCAAGATTCTATCAGAAATTGAATGGAATTTTGCTGCTTCCACTCATTTCTACCAGGTTCTGCTTGAACATTTCAACATTATCTCCAGGTTTTAGCAAGCCTTAAGCAATCTATATCAATTTGCATAAAATGTAAATTATTAATGGCAGAAAAGGTCGTAAAATTCATTATTCTGGAAATTTTTTAAAAAAAATTTATATATATAACAGTAGAGCAACACTTTGTTGGAAATACTGAAAAATTAATACTTAAAGAAATATCATAACTAATAACACCGATGTCTGGCCCATTTCCACTTTTAAAGATGGCATCATTTTTGTATTGAAATATTACTGTGATTTTTATTAAATGTTGCTGCAATCATTATTTTCCTGCCCAGATGCTGTGTTTAAAAAATAAATAAATAAATAATGCATTGTTAAGACATTGTGAATAAACAGAAGTTGGGGTTGGGGAGAAGTTAACCCTTTCCATTTAGAAAGATTTGTTTTTCTCCTCCGCTTTTTTAAAATTTTTTTACAGGTTTTGTTTTCTAAGGCTTTTCATGCCTGCATTTACAGTATATTCGTTTCCAGTAACTTTGGATGCATGTAGGTATTTGGTCCTCCTGATTTGTCGTCTTGTTGTTGCTTGCGGAAATCCTTTTACACAGCAAGCTTGCATTGCTCGATGTTTCACAGCCAACTGAGTCCATGTAACAGAATTTCGGTCCACATACAACTAGTGGTGTATTAATTTCTATCCCAGCATTGTTTCTTCCCCCACCCCCTCACCAACTCCTCTCCATTCTTTCCAGTCATCAGTTCCTCATGACAGAAATTTTCTGCTATCGCTGACAGTCTCAGCTCTTTCTTAACAAATTTTATTTGGAAACTCTGGCCTCAGCCATCACTCACATTATGTTGTGTTTTGTTCCTGGTAACAGTAGTCAGTGACATCTGATTAGTTTTCATTATTCTTTGACAAGTTTAGCAACTGTCAAATTAAGCATGCCTTGCTATCTAATACCTGTGTTTAAAAAGGATACAAAAGCATGTGCACATGCACAGACGCTGTAGATTTGGCTACGTTGAAAAATTTGTCCAAAATTTTCATGCATATTTTAACGATCTCACAGCCAAACTTATCCATCACAACCATCAGTTTAAAACAAGGCTTTTTTCTTGGTAGAGATGCAAGATATTACTTTGCACCTTTGCACTTCAGAATTTTATTTTTTAACATTCAGATTCTAATTATGAATTCTGTAAAAAAAATTTTATATTTCAAAATATTGTATGTCATATATAGAATACAAAAAATAAGGGTATGCACAGAAATTTATCAAATGCTACATGAAAAGTGCAGGATGAAGATTCGAACTTTTATAGCAGAATCCAGTAATTGAATTTAAAAGTTTTAGTTATGGTTGATAACAAGAATTAAACTTTTAAATACTCTGGAAACTTGGCTTTAAAAACGAACTGAAAATTTCAGTTTAAATGTTTGAAGTCTTAAAAATTACACTTTCTTTTATTTATTTAATTGAAATTGGAGCTTTCTCTATGTGGCTCTTTTTGTTTCTTTAGTAAATACATAAAAAGAAAAGAATTCAGTAATGTTCTAATTATAATAATAATAAAACCACAAAATATAGTTGTTTTTTAATGTTATATTTCTTTTGTAAAAGAACTTACCAGAGGCAATTTTTTCAAGAAATTAACTTTTCTTGTGTACTTTTTGCTTGCTTCCCTAGCCATTTAAGCAGGTAAATGTAGTGTGCACCTTTACTGATGGTATTCTTTATAAGTCTATCGTTTCTACTCTATTAGCCTCTCTCTTGAAATGGAAGACTCTTCATAGAAAGTAAAATGCCAAATCCAGTTCCACATCTGAATTCTGATGGCTGTTCATCTTTGCCAATCTTCTCTTTACTGCAGCAAAGAAATGCAATTATTTGAAGGTTTCAAAATGGATGGGTGGTTTGTGTTGTTTGTGAATCAGTAACTCACTTCTTTTTTTTACATCCATTGCTCTGCTTACAATGACATTAAGCACTTTATAAGCATCTCTGACTCTTCTTCAGAACATGGAAATCTTTCACTTCAGAATGGTATTTATCATTGCCACAGTTCTGGTTTTTCCTTGGGGGAGGGGAAGAGGGGAAGTTATTGAATTACCTCTCCCTGTACTACTGCTCCCATTGAATGTTCAGAAATGAGGACGGAATCATCTTTGAGCAAACTATGAGAATATTTTCAAGATTTCGAATGATATTGCTTGAATCTTGGAACCTGCAATGGCAGTCCCTAGAGCCAAGTCAGTAATCAAAGTATGATCATACCTGTTGGGAATTTTTTCTTCATTTTCATTCACAAATTTGATTAAAAAAAGAAAAAAAGCATGGTTACAAAGCATAGGTGCTTCTTATTATTACTTAAATAGAAAACAAGATACTAACTACATTTTAAATACTTAGTTAAAATACAATATTTACATTTTAATTAATGGCTTAGTTTGGTAAGATAAACTGATACTTTTCATACTAGTTTTAAAATATAAGAATATAAATACATTTCCTGTTAATGTTCTTTTCACAAGGTAGTAACTGGTTCCAAGCCGGTCTGTGGGTAAATTTTATGTTGTTAATATTTTCAGCCAGTAGAAAATCATCTTGTTGCAGTCAATGTTAAATAGGTTTTGAACTAGAACACTAAAAGATAGATCAGTTTTTACAGGTGGTGGTGGGAGGGTGAGACAGAAAGAAAAAAAATTGGGCTATGCATCAGGGAGATAATCGCATGTGATGTGTGTATGTGTGTGTGTATATATATACACATTTTAGAATACTTTATTGTGATGAATTCTCTTTGTATTATTTGTTCCTGTTTTAATAAGATACAAAACTTAATACCTTTTTCTTCCAGTAAATTATTTGCAAATACCATGGTAATAAATCAATGAGATATTGATTAGTTGTTTTTTTTTTTTTTTTTTTGTTAAGTCATGTCATTACAATCAAATTTTTATAAGTGAAGATTTGTATTTATAGTTTCTGAGAGAAGTCCACTAATACTTCTTACCCAATGAAGACTAGAATTTTGTTGGGAGGGGATTAGATTTCAGAAAGTCGGCCACTGAGATCCCAAGAGTTGAAAGAATGGATGGCTGAGGATTGTTATGCATTACTTTTGGAGGAAAACTGCTTAATGTATTCAGAAATCAGCATTTCTTTTTTCGGGGATTTTTTTTTCAGTCTTTATTCTAAACTAGGAATGAACAACAAGGAGTTTCCACAGAGTGATAATAGATAGGAAAGTTATTCTCAGTCAGTGAGTTTAATTTCCTATTTTCCTTGAAGCTCCCAACTGACATAAATCACAGTTTAGTGTCAGCCAAGTTTTAGGGGGCTTTCAAGGACTGAACTGATAGAGGAATGGAGTTTGAAGAAATAAATCTTCTGGTAGACAAAGGAACTAGGAGGATGGTTTGATTGAAGTGGAAGGCTCATCCAGAGCTTGGCCCTGACATCAATGGAAGTAATTTTACAGATTTAATTAATTTTCTCTCTCTTATTTTGTGACAAACTTAATGACCTAATGCAGCTCTCACAATGGAGGAATCCTGTTTCTTCTTCAGAACCTCAACTGCCAAGCAAGGTTTAGTATGAGATATAACTTAATTAAAAGGGGTTCTGACATGTCGCATTTGGTTGGCTGTCTTGTGCTCTAAAAGCATGCAGTGATTCAGCTGTTGCGCTTCATCACCCCATCCTATTAACCTATGCAGCAATTTAGCCTTTAGATACAGACCTTACTCCACAGACTTCATATAAGGCATTTCAACATCTCTTGTCAGTTCCTAACAATCCCAGTTTCAACATCTTCAAACAGTCATAAAAATCATTTTTGTCAAAGCTTTGAAGGAGTGATTGGTTTGGTTTGTATTCTTAACCTCCCATACCGAATATATTAAGGTCTTTTTTATAAACAAGATGTTAAAACGTCATAATAGTAAAAAAAATTAAAGGATTTTCACAACTGGTCAGCAAGATTAAATTCACCGTGTATTTGTATTTCAAAAAGCCTACAGACTTAAAATTATATTTTTTTAATTTGTACATTTTAGGTAAATTGTTATTTACTTTATACATTCAATTTCTATTGAAAATGTGTTTCTGAAAGAACATTTACCTACAACAGAAATGTCAACATGAACTTGCATCATTACCATTCACATTCAAATCTATCGTTTAAACTTGTCCTAGATTTGTGTACTCATTATGGCCACGCCTAGGCATGACAGGTGTGTTCATTATGTCTTTTAAGAATGATTAGTAGGTTTTTTTTTTTTCTTTTAAAATCATGCTAACTTTTCCTCTGTTGAAGTGTGCAGTTTAGTCTGGGTGCCCTAGTGTTTTTTTAAAGACGTTAAGAAGTTGAGAGGGGTGTGAATGTATTTTCCCAGTATTACTTGTCAGCGGGGGTTGAAGAGTTTTAGCTGTTCTGGATTATTAGTACAAAGTCAGCTTTGTTGCCTTGCATTTCAATGTCCAAGACATCTTTAAGTTTAAGGGATGAAGTAGGAAATCTTAGCTGTCTGTCATTGTTGGGCTTTCAGGCAACAAAGGTCAAAACAAAAGTTCATCAGCATCAAAGTAGGCTTGATATCCATAAATGTTTTCTTTAGGGTTAGCATGGTGAAGGAATGCACCTGTACGCCTTGCAAAACTTTTCAGTGTACCACCAGTAATTTGTGGAATAGATAAGTTGAAAGAAGATTGGCCTTTTATGTTGAAAGAACCCCCCCCCCTTCTATGGATAACTATATCCTGTACTTCCATATTTGTTATTTTAAAGGGAAAATAGCTAAGTTAAAATGGGTTTAATAGTTTATTTTTTTGGAGAGTTGTATTTTTTTTTTTTTTAGGTAAATTTTCATTTGCTTGCTTCATTGTTTCTCACTGACCATTTATGTACATTACAAAATGTCAGCACAACTTGTACACTGAGAGTTCTCTTTCACAAAGAGCATATGGCAGAATAACAAACATGTATTGGTCCCTTTAAAAATGGATGATCATGATTTGAAATATGGACTCTTTAATTTCTGGGAACATGGGTAGAAATGAAAACGAGAATATAAATGCTGAGATTTGTTTCATCAGCAGCAAAGATGTCTTTATAGATGTACAGTATTTTTTTTTTTTTTTTTAGTATTATGACCTTAAATAAAAAATAATTTTAAGTCCCATCAATTTTGTCAGCTTTTGCAGACTTCATGCAAGTATGTTTGTATCTAATTAATGAAGTTGCTATCTAAAAAGAAAGATCCTCCAATAACAACAAGTGTAGGACATCTCTTACTAGCAGTGTTCAGACTTAAATGGTAATTGCATGTTTGCCTAGTCTATCAGCAAACATTGCTTTATTATCTGAAAAAAAGATTTTGTTTCTTTCTTGCTTAATCATTTTTAGGAAAGCAAAGGGCTTTTATTAATTTTTTTTTTTAATTCTAAACTCTTTCATCCAACATCTACCATTAAATTGTTTTTCCTTTACAACATTATTGAATGGTCCTTGTTATTGTAAAGAGGATAGAGATTTTCTTAAATATGCCAATCATTTTTTTGTTTTGTTTTTTTTTATTGCTTTAATATTAGCCACCAGATCCTTGAAGAGTGGCAGCCATTTTCTTCTCCCTTTGTGTCAAGCTGGTTGAGTGCTGAAGACTGAAATGATTTAGAGCTAACAATATTTTGTGAGATGACTATTTCATACATGAATTACCTCAAAAGTAATGCAATTCTCAATGGCAACAATGGCATCCAGATGTAAAGGAGAATGTTTGGAATATTTCACTGGAGTTCAATCATTTCTTTCAGTAGAAATGCTAATTTTTGCCTGAAAGAAACATTCTTAAGACTGGATAATTTGTTTGCTTTTTTTATTTGTACATGCATGCCTAAAAGGGAGATAATTCATGGTGCTGCATCAGGCCACTCTTCATTTTTTAAATATGATGAGGAAACCATGTAGATGCCTGGCGAAGAAAATTGGCCAGAGAGGTATGCCAAACTGAGCCACAATTACCCTGTGCAAATCAAACTGGCTCTTGACCTGAATAGTCCAATGGTCTACCCCTGGACTTTTGTCTTTGTTATTTGTGGATTTTGTAAATAGCAGTGTCAGTAAACTTGTCTTAGCAGTATCAGTTGCTGTTATTATAACATAGGATCTTTGAGAATAACACAGTACATACTGAATTGTGACCACTAGCCATTGTCAGAACTTTTTTAAAAATGTTTGTTTACTGGTACTGTTTTTAGTAATATCTGACAAACATTAAAGGTTACTTGTCCACTAAAATTTCAATAGATTTTTTTTAATTATTATTATTTAAAGAGCAAAATAGAGACTTTTTTTTTTTTTTTTGTATTTTTACATTTAAAAATTAATTAAAATTTTCTTGGGGAATTATTAACCAGACAAAACAAAAACATTTCCGATAAAGTGCTCTGAGGCATTGAGATTAATAAATAAATCTCATGTACATGGTCATTCGTTTACTGATAAGGGTTCACTGATAACTTGGATAAGTTATAAAACTTAGTATATTAAAAAGAAAATATTTGTTTAAATGATAGAACTTCATTAATATAATTTTAATTAGTAGTTTGTGATTATATAGATGATTGACCAAGTATGTAAATAAGAATCAATCCATAGGCTGTAGTGTTTTTGTTTTCAAGTATTTTATATTAATCTTCTGTTCAATAAAACAAATCATATCACTTGAGTTTTGATGTGCATTTTGGTTTAAAAGGTAAATCTATTAATAAGTGCCTGTAGAAGCACATTTTTCCACAATTATTGGAAATGGGTTAGTTGATAATTACAATTTTAGTTTTTGTTTATATATTTCTTAAATTGTTGCCAGTGATGTTGACAGTAACCAAGTGTTAAAAGATAGCGTAGTAGCTTTATGAATAGATTTAATTAATGACTAGTAGAGTTGTAGGGATAACCACACTGTTGGGTAGCAGGTAGTGTAATCTGGTGTCAAGGAGCATCCAAGAAGACCAGACAAGTTACCACCTGTACTGGCAGAACCTTTATCCTGGAAAGCAGTCTATCAATCAGCTTACAACCGGCTACCTACTTACCGTTACTCAGGTTGATACATTTTTCTATCATTTTTATATATGGTTTAAGATCTTCCGGTGGTTGACAGACAACCAGTAGAAGCCTGCCAATAGTTTGTTTCCTGTAATATTCATCTAGATTTAAAATCCCCTCCCTTCAAATGTATTGCAACTTCTGTATTTACATTAGGTTTATGAATACACCTTACCTTGAAGAAGGGAATGGGTTAGCTAATATTTTTACCATGACTTTAGTAGTATTAGTGCAAGTAGTTAATGAACTTTCATTTTAGTGATTTTTTTTCCCTGTAGTCATTGGGTTTTTATCTTGAAGGGGGGGGTGCTGTTTTGGTGCACATTGTTCTCTATTTTGTAGTAGTATTTTTTGTTTTGTTTTTTTTTTTCTATCTTTGGGAGGATCAAGTGACTTGAGCTGATTTGGGTGTGCAGCCCATTGTTTGCTGAGTTACTGAATATTATAATCTGATGAGAACTTCAGCCAGCAGCATGATTTGGTTTCTGATAGAGGGGAGACAGAAAATATCAGAATAATGTTAGTAGTATCCTTCTGTATTCCCTAATTGAAGTTGGTCAGGGAAGCTGCACCGATACAACACAGATTTATGCTGGGGGGGGTCACAGAATTCGAAGTAGTAATAACTGAAACAAGTCCTTATAGTCAGGAACTAATGGTGAGAAGCTTGGTTGATGGCTGCTTATGGCATCCTTGCAAAAGTGGTCTTCTAAAATATTATACTAAGATGTTAATTGACACCATTAACACTGTCTTAGGATTATAATAAATATTCCATCAGCCCCTTGTTTTCTGTGGGGAGCAAAGAAAGATAGAGGCTTTATATTGATATCTAAATGAGTTATACCAGAGCAAATGTACTACTGCACATGAATAGTTTTGGATTCAATGAAAAGGTTTGCATTTTTTAAAAAATATTAAACCTTTGATCAATTGAAAAATTTATTTTCAATGAATGCACTTCATATAGAAAAGATTAATATTATATAAACTATAAGTTTTCATGATACAGTCCCCATTGTTACTGAGATGTGATTTTACTCATCCTTCCAATGAGTGGTGCTTTCCCCTCACCATATCACAAATTACTCTGGTACTGCAATCCTTTTAACTGCTATGGCATTAGTTTCTTGTCTCCATCTGTTGGAGAAGTTACCTAGCAATGGTTTTCTTGGCGCTTTCTTCTAGAAAACTTTAAGTAACATCCAAATAATAATAGTAATAATAATAATAGTTTAGATAAAATGGGCACAAGTGGAAATGATGAGTTTTTTGTATTTAATTAAAATATATGACAACTTTGAAACATGTGAGTAACCTTGACAAGAGGGTAAAGTATGTCTCAGGGTTACTGTGGGCAGCAGATGGTAGTGAAACCAAAAAAATTGTTTTACCTTGGATGTTTGTTTTAAGTAATTTTCACGTGAGAAGCCTGCTGTCTGTTGTGATAACCTTTTACAGCCATTTTAAAAAAATATTAGTTGTTTTCCTGTCTACTTACAATTAAAAAGCATTTTGTGTAGGGGTCACCCGCATCTCTCCGAATAAATAGATAATTTTGTATATATATTTTTGACTAGTTGACATTGTTTTAATTACTAATATATATATTTTTTGTTTTGTTTTGTTTTGTTAGTAAACAAAAAAAAAAAAATATTTCTGATAAATTTGTCAAGGTGAATAACCAGGAAAACTTAACAGTGGCAACGAAAAAACTTCTCCATTAACAGGCAGCAGCACACACACACACACATGGGAATACCTATCTAACTGGGTCAGGGCTGCAGGTGCTGCAGTCAGACATGGCACCAGGATAATGAATTCTGACTTTTTAAAACTCTGAATCAATTTGTTGGTGTCCTTTTTGCCCTGTTATTACAGTGAATCTGTTAGCAAGCTCGGGCTTGTGGAGAAATAACAATGCTGTGCTGTGCTGTTAACAGTATGATAAATACATCAAAACATCAATATTTAATTAAGAAACACTACTGATTGCAGGTTAATGCTCACTCCCTTCAAGTAGAGCTGACGATCAGATCACAGTGAAACTCTTCCCTCATTAGATTGACAACAACTCACTTCAGCCAGCTCATTTCTAGTCATTGTTAATTTTCAAAGAACATGATATAACAACAAAGAAGTGAACAATTAGTGTTGAAATCAAAAGTGACCACTGAAAATGATAGGATAATAGACTGCTTGCAATCACAAAATTGACAATGAATTTATCATTCAAGCAAAAATTAATTTAATTTCTGCAATAAAACAAATCAGTAGTTTCAACTTGACTGCTTTTGCATGGACCTTTGTCTCTATCTGATATAGGACTGGGAATACCACTGTATTCCCATCTGTATGAATTTGTCACAGGTGATCTACCATCTTTTATTTTTAGTTTGTTTCAGATTTAGATTCTTTATGCAGTTTTCTTCATCTTCCAGAAATTCAGCATTTCATGAATCTCCTGTCATCACAGTGCTACTGTCCACTGATGTGTACTCATAAAATTTTTCTTGTTTCATGTTGGCAGGCAAAGGGACATCTTCCAGTAAGTTGTCTTCAGTAGACACCACCATATCATGCTTATAGAAGCCAAACTTATGAAAACAATTTGAGCTTTTGCAGAATAGTTGTCAGTGAAAACAGTCATTCATTGATTTATCTTAAAATGTTTTGTCCCATTAGAGAACTCAAATCTTAAACAAATTTGTGGTTGTTTTGCCCTACAATGCTGTTGTGCTCTAATGAGAGCCATTTTAAGTCTTCAGGGAAGCAACATGGCCACTTACTTTTTTTTTTTTTTTTTTTTTAGATGATGAGTTAGATGCTTTCTGTCTCTGGCATATTAGTGCACAGCAACATGGTATTCCATTATTTTACCTTTTTTTACCACTGGCCAGATCATTTGTTTTAATGCAGTGTCTCTTGTTAGGAAAACCACAAGAAAATCCAGGTTCATCCACATTAAAAATGTCTGTCTGCCCGTCTCTCACTGCTGCTGAGTCAGCATCCTGCTATTGTGGTGAGCTTTCCAGCAGGTTGGCCAGCCATCCAAGGGCATGAAATTTGTTTCTCAAGCTACTCCCAGTTCTGTAGTCTTGTTTTAGCATAGGCTCTGACAGCCATGCCACTCTTGCTCATCTTTTTTACTGAAATAATATGATGTCAGGATTGTAACTTCTGTCAAAGTGGTTGAAGAATTCTTGCTCAGCCTTCACCATCTGCTATACTTCAGAAGTACCCACACTGAATTTTTTAACAAACTTGGTTTGAGTGACACCGGTTGATTCTAGCTCTTTTAACAGCTGCACTCACTCATCCAAAAGCAACTCTGGACATTTCATTGAGAAAGCCATATTCATAGCACTATGGAAAACTCATGAACTGACATGAGGGTTAGCAGCTCATTCTGATTTTATAGGATGTATGAAACTAAGGAATTTTTAATGTATGTGAAATCTTATTGCAATCTTGTGATCTAAGGTGCTGCTCTTTACTGCTACTTTAACTGTTTCTGTACTGTTGCTTGCTTACAGACAAAAACATTTTCAAGTGAAATACCCCTGATCACCAGCAGTGGTGGTTGACACATTTTCCCCAGAAATGCTGTTTAACTGACTGAACATAGTCTTTAGTGTACCATCCACCTCTTATCACATGATGCTAATTATAAACTACTCTTTTGTAGACTGGCATAATTTGAAGATATTGAATATGTAATAGTACAGGTTGAGAATCCCTTATCCGAAATTCTGAAAACCGAAAAGCTCCAAATTCGAGGAAAATTCCAGAAGGCTCTGGGGAGGTTCCTGGGCAACATGCTTAATGTATGCACATTACTCACCGTAATTTTTGTGCTTTGTTGTTGATGTGAATATACTTTGAAAATGTCGAAAAGGCCCGCAAATATCCCTACAGTACCAGTAGATCTATGGTAGTGATAGCTTACCTTTCTGATGGTTAAATGTACATCTTTTTCTTATGGCTTCATGCACAAAATGATTTTAAAATATTGCATAAAACTACCTGTAGGTTGTATGTATCCATATGCAGTTATAATGTTGTAAGTGAACTTGTGCCCAGTCCCCAGTGGGTTAGCTACCAAATTATGCTGGCATATCTATATTCCAAAATCAAAAAAATTCCAGAATCCGAAACACATTCAGCACCAAGAATTTCAGATAAGGGATTCTCAACCTGTATGATATTTTTTTCAGTTTTAGTATTCATAGTTTTAATTAGTTTTTGAAAACATGATCACCATTGCAGTTCTAAATAGTTTTCAATTCTCCAGGTTGAGAGTATACACCAAGTTTTCCAGATTAATGGATTGTGTATTCTGCCCGACCTGAATGCTTGTAATACTATAGAATTTTTGGCTGTCACATCTTGTCCAGATTTAAGCTCAAAGTTTGCTTTTTCCTTCTTCAAATGGAGGACATCTAGTAAATACTTATATCATTGCTGCATTGTTTTTATAATCAGGATATCTTTGCAGCCTTGTAGCTTTAATTTCTTCGCCAGCTGCATAATGAAAGATTGTTGTTTTTTTTTAAATTGTCTTGAATACTTATTTTTAACAGAAAAAAGAAAAGGGTTTTATCTGGTTTTTGTAAAAGCAAACAGCTTGCCTTTAATTTTTGGTTTGCTTCATATTTAGTGCTGTGGCAACTTTTCCGTTCTGTCCAGCTCTAGTCATCATTAGCTTTAAAATTCTCCTGCTTAGTGCAACACTGATTTATTTTATGTTACTGCATTTCATGTGGTCTGTAATATGTCGAGCAGTAGTCAGTAATATATGGTGTGAGCTGTGTAATAAAAGAAAACAAAGCAAGACTATAAATCTATAGATAATCATGTTGCTTTGCTACATTAAGGACCTGTTTGTGTTGACAAAGATTGAGCTTTGGGTAATGAAGTATTAACTGATGGATATAGTTAAAAGAAAACCAGTTTCATTCTCAGAGAGAAAGACATTTTACATCTGCAACCAATCAAAGTAAAATGTGCACATGTAATTTTTTCCTTCCTTATTAAGGACAGATGAATTTATTTACTATGGCTAAAGATATATATATACATAGACAAATATTTTTTTTTCAAAATGTTAAATATATTATACAAACTGATGGCTTATAAGAAGCAAGTTGTAGCTGTGAGCTGAATATTAATTTTATTCTATTATAAAAGAGGTTAAGGAAAATGTCATCTTTGTTCAATATGTTCCAATGTAGGCAATATGGATGCTTGGTTAAGCACATCTCTCTTTCCAGATTGGTTTCTGTTGTTTGTTGTGTTTTTTTCTAAATGTACTTGTTCTTAAAAATGGGGAAAGTTATAAGGACAGAAACAAAATGAGATGAAAACAGTATTATATAACCTTGATGTGAGGCTACTTCCTAAATAAACAGTGAAACAGGTGCTTTTGTTTAGTCAGCAGCCACAGCCTGACTTTGGATTGATGATGCAGATTAAATGACCGGTGTTGACTTTTCATGCTTTTATCGAAAACTGATAAGAACGCACCAGAAAAGTTTACTCTCAGACAAATACCAAATACTGCTTAATTGAAAACTATATCCCAGAACTAATATAATGGAAGCTGGTCAGATAAACAATATTTTTTTAATAAACATAAATTTCAGATCAATGTACATTGAATGGATTCTCCTCAGTTTAAGCCATGACTATGGCACCTACAACTTAGCATTGACCACAACATTTTGGACATTTATATAGCTGATGGATTGGAACATTAGGTGCAGGTCCCTTTTGCTACAACAGTAGAAGAACCTAGAATAGAATACTGTCCACATACCAATGGATTTTCAGATTCCAGTTTAAAACAATTAAATGTTTATAGCAGCCTAGTTTTGCATGACACAGCATGACAGATTTGGTGGTTGCAATCTGATGAAGCAATCTGTAAACCATTGATTTGACCAGCAGTGAGCCTAGACCCCAACCATCATTACCAAATGGAAAATCGAATCATGAATGACTCATCTATGAAAAGTAAAATGATCCAAAATCTAAACAAATTTCTGAATGGCTTCTTATACCTTACAGCATCTAATCTCAGTGTCCTGTTGATAGTGATTGGATTTACTGGTACAGCTCATGCTCTCATAATTATTGACACCCAGCCATGTCTGATAGGCCATGTCATAACACAGCATCAGGACTATCATTGATGGTGCCTGTAGCTTAGAGATGGGATAGAAGATGATTTATCCTGTCTTTGGGAAAGACCTGTGGTGCAGTCTCTGTTTTTTTTTAGAGCTGGGAAGCAGCACTAATTTTTAAGGCAGGCAGTCATATTTTCCATGTGCTGCTTATCACATGAAGAGTAAAAAGAGAATTTACTTGCTTGTTGCACTCTGGCAAAATCTGATGACATCATTAGGTGTGCGAAGTCATAAAACTGGAAATATCATGCTTAATAATAAAAACAATTGTATTGGCATTGCATTCTATTTATCAAAAGGTGTCAAAACATGGTTAATATTGTTTAGTGTAAGAACTGCTTTGAAGGACAGTTTTTTTTTTAAATTGTGATCAAAACAAATGTATTCTCAGTTTTATCAACTTTTATTATTAATATCAAGTGCTTATAAATATATGTAAAATACAAATTTATTCCCAATTGTTGAAATTTTAAATTAAAAAAATATTTTGTGAATGATTGAGTATAATAAACAACTATTTATAAAACTGGATTTTCTTGGAAATCCTAAATAGCTTATAACTTGCAACATTCATAGTAATAATTTTTTGTGGGCATTTTATGTTCTAATCTTTGTTTTAAAATTGAAAAGTCATTACAATTTTTAATCTATAAATTATAAATCAAGTAGGACTTCACTATTGAAAATTTAATTACATTAAAAATGGGAAATAAAATAATCATGATTCAATATTTGATATTAGATTTATGCACTAATTAAAAGTATCTGTAATACAGGTCCTGAGGTTTGATGCTGAGTGGATTTTAAAATTCTAATTTAATTTTTTTAAATAAATTGAAATTTCTGATAATTGATTTATTCTTTCAAGGGTGGGCTTCAATAATTGGTTTTGCAGCTACTTTAGAAAAGACACAACAGTTAATAATTAGAAGTGTTTCCTTTCATTATTTCTAGAAGAGCAATTTGATTTTTAATAAATTATCTGTTTTCAAGAAACTCAATTTAATAAATGCCATGGCTGTGGGTCCAAGATTGAATGACAGTCTGGATTTGTTCAGTTCTACCTGACTCTCTAGAATGGTTTTCTGACCAGTCAGCCATGCAAGTTTCCTCCCATCTCTAAAATGAATTCTGAAGGTTTTTCGGATACACGCGGTGGAAGTTCTGTGGGCAGCCTGACTGGCTCACACCCTGACCACCACTTGAGTCTCCAATTGTACCTAGGTAACTTGCAGGGCCACCAACGCCAATACTGTCCAGTCTCCCCTTTCTAGTTTACTGCTATGAGATGTTCTTAGAACTTGATTAACACAGGATTTTGCATGCTTTGTTGTTGTTAGTGCTGAACATTTTGTGTTCTAGATACACCATGCTGCCTTCTAGAACCACAGTGTTTATTAAAGCCACACAGTGGCTTTAATAAACACTGTGGAATTAAAAAATCAGTTAATACATCTTGACCCAAAGCAAGACCCACTGTCAACCAAACGTACAATTTACTGCATTTCCTGTAATTGTGGCAAGAAATATATCAAGAACCAGCGGTGGTAAGAAAAGCCTAAATGGACCCTCTAATGCCTGTAAATAACATACCGCCAGTATCCTCCACCTTAAGAATTTTACTTAAGAGATTCTTTATATGCATCATGCAAATCCCAGAAATTTTTTTTCTATAAATGCCATTGCTGTACATCAGCCCATAGAAGACTCTACTAGGACTACCATTCTTATCATTCTGTGAGAATCTGTGTGTATTGGCAGGTTTTATTTAATATGGCGCTGCTTTTAATTGTATGGCAAATCTAATACAATTTTTGTGTGTGAATTTAACAAATAAACAAACAAAACTTTTCAGCTAGTCTCAGGTTTTTAGTTTTTTTACCTAATTTCTTTTTAATAAGTTGTTTTGATAATAAGGGAATGTTCTTCAGCACCTGTAGTTCACTGACACATCTGTGAAGAGGCTGCTGCCAACACCAGCATATGTATGAGAAGATTGGTCTTAAAATAGTTATCTCATTAGTAATTATTGCACAGAGACTGCACAAGTTTGAGTGGAAATTGGATTTCTCTTTTTGAAAGTAGCATGATTATGAAAGTTAAGAAACAAAATGCAATTAGGCTAGCAAAGATCCGTCCCCCCCCCCCCACAAAAAAGATCTACATCTCATTTTATCATACAATCATCAAGAACTTGTCGAGGAGAGAAATAATAATAATAAAGAGATTTTCTACTTTAAAAAAAAAGAGAGAATCACTGACTGACTGTGTTGTAAACAGTTACTGGTAGATGCAGGGTCAACTGTCAGACCTTGATTCTGCTATAAATATAAATTGGGAGTATCTGCTCCTAATACTTTTTTAAATACATACAGAAGTTGATGGACAAATTGGATTTTATTTATATGCAAAGTCTGGCTTAGTCTTTCTCTCATAGGTATGTATATCAGAGATTCAGTAATTTATTCATCCATTTTTTTGGTTTCTGATTTCTCAACTATCTTAAACTCCAATTTTTATTAGACGTTTTAATCAAATCTGTTCTCTAACCATGTTTTTTTTTTTCCTTATAAATTCTCACAGATATTCTAGCTCTTTAGATTTTTCTTAAAATGTTATTTCATTTTCCTCAAAGAAAAACAAAAAAAAAAACCTTGTAACATTTTTTCTCCATTATTAATATGAAAAGACTCTTCCAACCGTCTTTCTCCAGATTTTGCTTTTGTTTTGTTTGTGTTTTCTGTCAATTATTGGAACCTGGCTGTGTTTCAAGAGCGTGACGACTTCTTCCTTAGCACAAACCCATTTATGCTTTCATTTTATAAAAAAATTCTTTTTTTTCTTAAATTTGTGGTCAGGAAGAAGGATGAATTAAAAGATTCTACTAGTAGCAGAACAACACATTTTAAGTGTTCACACCAGGTTTAAATATTAATTTTAAAAAAGCAAGCAGTTTTCAATGCGCAATCTAAGTTTATATATTAGTTCAGAAAATAATGAATTTATAGTGATGGGAAGAAGTGAGAAATCTTTTCAGCAATTTAAATGTACAAGCTAAGTTTATATACTAATTTACAAAATATTGAGTTTCTATGGAGTAAAATGGAAAATTATTTTCAGCAGTTTTAAATGTTTTTGGTACTATAGTTTTTAAAGGCATTTGTAATGGTGTCTCCTCAATAAAACAACATTTTCTATAAGTCTATTTTTTTCTGATAATTTTATCTGTTGTTCCAGATATTAACTTGTAGGTAAAGAAGTATGGTTTTTGTTTAGAAAATGACATTAATATTTTGAAAAGAAAAGAAAAATGCAAACACAAGCTACTTTTAAGTTTAATGAAGGTTTCATATGTTACTTTAATGCTTACAAAAATTGCCTTCAAACAATGTTTAATTTATTTTAATTAATACGGCCAGCCTGTTAAGACTTACACGGGGATCTGAAAGTTGTTGGTGTAATTCTTGCACTGTTTGGTACTGTTCACGAACAGGTAGTAATGCTAATTTATTTTATTTATCTTGCACATGAGAAATCTACTATTATCAGCCTTGCAGATGGTTTACCTAAATTGAAATTATATTCTATAGTGTTTTTCTTTATTTTATTTATAAGTTTATTTAAAAAAAAATTACTCATGCCTATATTTTCAAAGTTTTAGATAATTATGAAGACTTCTAGTATGTATGGAACATGGATTAAATGAAGCAGACTGTTTTTCTTGCCCCCCCTTTTTTTTTTAAGCTTTGTAAAAATTTACAAAAGTTAATGGTGCAAGCTCAACTTACTTCAGATTCTTTTTATTTTAAGATGTGGATAAACTGAGATGTAATGCAATAAAACCAAATTTGCTTTTAGTTTTATAAGTTTGATTATTATTCCTAGTGCTCTGTTAAGATGATCATCCCCAAAATGCTCTGCTTTTTTGCCCTTATTGACGATTACTCTGTGTCTTTAAAATCCATCCAACATGCAAATAAAGCTAAGAAAATTTTCTTCTTCTCACTTTATTCTTTGGTTATCTGGGTGTTCTGTCATCTACATTAATTTAATGTGAATCTTGTATTTTCATTCTGTCAAACCTGATCAGCATTATTCATATATTGATCAACAACAAAATAGGAGTTGAAAGTGAAACCTGACAAATGCAAGCTACTTCATCACTTTCAGTACAATGAAGCCTTTAATGCATTCTGCGGAATTAGAGCGATTTCAGTGTTATGAAGGAAGTATACTTCTGTGTTGGATGTGCTTTTGTTTATTAGATCACAAAAAAAAGTGACATAAAATAATAAAAAGACAACATAATGGTTCTTTTAAGAAATGAATATCCTGTCAAATCTGTTAGGTTACTTCTACAAGAATGTTGGAAGCCCTTATTTCATTCATTTACAGTTTTATTGCTAATAAATTATTCAGGTTCACCTACATTTCCCCCTCTCTTCAGAATTAACTTGAGCACAAATTTTAATTTCAGTTGGAAAAATCTTTATTTCGCAATATTCATTTTTTGTGTGTGCATAGGGGTACCTTTCTGTTTTTTGCTTAGGTGAATAGAGGACAGATTGCTCATTATGATGGAATACTAAGTTGGCTGTTTTAAAATCACTAGTCCGATACCTGCAATGTTTTATAACATAACAGCGCCCTTGGCTACAGGTGTTCTCTCTGATTCTGATTAAAATCAGAGCAAAGTAATCAGGCTGCCACCAGATTTGAAATGCACCGATAGAACACGATACTTTCTAGAGCCTCCTGGAAATCTGATTACAAGTAGAATTTCCTTGGCAGTAGCATTGACGAACTTAAACATAGGGTTAACTCTGACTCTTCATAATGTAATCAATATTTTTTTTTTTTAAAGGAATGTGACCTTGTTTAAAAACAAATTTTTCTGGTGCATACTTTATTCCTTGCTGTAAAGGAAGGAAGTTATACAGCTGATCAAAAACTTGCCTTTTCCCTGAAATAGGCTGCAAATTTTAAAGAAGCAACATTCTCTGTTATGTGAGTGGATAGATTTTTCAAGAAATCAACTGTGAATATTTGTGAATAATTTTATGAATAAAAAGGGAATTATTTGTCTTTTTTTAAATATAGCACATTTTAATTAATAATAAAGTAATGGACATTCAGGATAGTATATAATTACAGTTACTGAAAAAATGTTCAATTCTTTTGAAAATTTTTTTAAAAAAGATATTGTATTAGGCATTTCCACAAAAATTAGTAGTGTAGCAGTTACAAGGAGGCACGAACCCATCATGTCTTATGAAAAGGGCCTTCTAGGAAGGGAAGTGACTCTCAATATTATTTGTAATTGATAAATGCAGTCATTTGTAATTTTTTCTGCTCATTAATAACACTATTACTAAAATAATAATATCTGATATCTAACCATGCCCAGAATACTAGTTAGTTTTTAACCATGAGCCCTAGTATTAGTAACTATAGAAAACCAAAATGATTTTTCTTTGTCCTTGAGTTGAAAACCCAAAATTATTTTTAAAAAACCCTGATGGTTTTAACAAGACTTTCCAAATTATTAAATCATGCAATATTTTAATGGACATTACCTCTTGCTGAAATGATTACTGATTGGAGATAAGGCATTTCTGTTGTATACCAATGCCTGTGAGTGGCATTAATCATGGTGAGAGAAATGCTAGAAAGTATTCCATCTGGCCCTTAGCACTTCCAAATTTGGCAGGTGGGAGGAAATCAGAGTGTCAGGAGAAAACCAAGTGGCTTGCCAGTGAAAATGAACAAGAGACTATCTCCAGGGGTATGCCAAACACAGGAGTTGGTTACTTGTGGGAATCAGACTTGTTGAGGACACTGGGCAAGGAACCCAACTTTAGCAGTTTTGGACTGCCACACTACCAAGAGATGTTATTCTTTTTGCCTTTTGAAGGAGCCATATCACCTTTTAATCGTGGATTATTGAGATGATAGAAATTTGTTTTTGTTTTTTGATTGTTTTTTTTTTACTGCAACCAACAAAAAAAAAAAAAAGATTTTTCCGAAATTAATATATCTAATTATATGATATCATTCAGCAATCCTTGGAATATATCTATCTTCCGTCTGCTATGAATAGTTCCACCATCATGCTAGCTGCTTTGAGTTTTATTTTCTGATGATTCATTATGGAGTTGCCTTTGTCGTTCAAAAATAATTACTTTGGTATTTTGATCCTGTAGGTTATACTTCTACAAATGTGCATGTGTTCATACTGCATGTAAAAGGTTAAAAGGTAATTTAGGTTTTCAAATATCCATTTAATTTTATTGGACCACAAAATAATCTTGTAACATCTTGACATCAGTGTATTTTCTCAAATTATTAGAACATCATGAAATATAAATAATGGTTTAAAAGAAGAGAGAGAAACTTCTGGTTTTATATAAAACTTTCTACTTTATTAATTTACCAGAAACATTGCTTCCCCCCTTTTTTTCTTTTTCTTTTTAGAAGTAGAAAAATTGCATTAGGTGATTTCTTGAGAAGGCTGCTACATCATTTACCTATCTACATTATGGATTCCCACCACTTTCATTTGGCTATATTAGGATTTACTGAATATATTCCTGTCAGAAATGGCTATAATTCTTAACATTGTCTGGTGATATTATTAATAGTCAGGGTGTGAATTATTGATAGCTGTCTTTCTCTTCATCCATCCAGAATCCCTGATACAAGTATCAAGTAAGGCCATGCCATCTCTTTAGTAATCATTCAGGCAGGTCATGTGCATTTATTTTTACACATTGTACATTGATGATGGGTCAGTCTGTGTAGAAAAAGGGTTGCACTTTAAGGTCATTTTGCCATTCATCAGCAGCAGCTGAATTATGGATGAGAATTGGAGACATGAATAATTCAATAATTTTATGATTACTGCCACACATACAGTGTAATGCTGTCTATAATTGCTTACTACTACTGCTTTTTTCTTTTTGTTTTTCATGCTGTATGTCTCATCTCTCTTTGTCTGCTTCCAGTAATTGTATTTGATTTGTGCTCTCCTCCCATTTTATTCTTGTTCTTAATGTGATGGATTTCTCTTGCTTTGTGATGATGGATTTTGAATTATTCTAAGTACAAGCAACAAATGGACTACATTCACTTGCCATTTTAGAAGTTAAACTAATTGTCCAATGTAGATAAATGTATAAATGATGGGGTTCTTCTTTTAAGATTTTGAAATTGAAGCATTGCTGTTTAAAGAAAAAATGCACAGTTAATTTGAATATTACCATGACAAACTCCAAAATATGCCAGTATTTAAAAGATGAAATAAAAAGTTTGTGAATGTGCATAGCATCTGTTTATAATGGTAGAGAAACTGCTGTATCACCGTTTTTTGACATGACTATACAGGTCACTAATTGACTGCAAATTTTATATTGTACATTCTACTTTTGCTTGTAATTGTGTTTTCATATAAAAAGCATAATTCTTCATGAACTTGTTTGGTTTCTGAAACAGTGTCAATTCCTAATTAACTATTCTTTAAAACGTGGCAGAGAGACAGAAGAACTTAAGTATAGAAATTTCAACTATTAGGCTGTAAAAGCATCTGTTCATTTGGCTGACTCTCATATGCATGCACATAACTAGTCATGCTAATAAGCAGAACCCATGGGTAGTTTGGTGAAGAAGTAATAAGAGAACTCATTATTATTCAGGCACTTATCAAATATACCAGGTAAACTGAAGTTAATTATAGTTGGTAATAACTTCAGCACCAATCATTATGTTTCTTTGTCATTTTTATAGTCAATGCCATGGAAATGTATTAATTGCAGCACAGAGTACACAGGAAATTGTCATATGGACATGTGAGAGCTGTTTATCTTGCTTAATTTTTTAGTTAATACTGTTTAGATTCAGGTCTCTGAATCATGAACAGCAGCAGCTCCAGTAAATGTCATCATGAAAGGTGTTTCTTGAATATGTATTGATGTGATTTGTGGGGGGAGACAGCAATTTCTGATGCCTTAGCAATTTACTAAAACTCTGAGTAGACTCCTAATTTAGTCTTCTGTGTATTTTGAGTTGTATTTCTGGTTGTGGTGCTACCTGTATTATTAAAACAGAACAAACTAACATTGAGGACAGATAATCAATGTTATTGTAAAAGAAAGAAATGGAAATTTACAGCCACAGAAATCACAGTGCAGCTGATGATCGCAACAAAAACAAACAGTGGCTGAGTAACTGTATAAAAGCCACTATTAAAGGATAAAAAATAAAGCTGGCAGGGTCTAGTAGGCAAAATTACATGTGATCTAGACAATTAATGGATTCTAAAAGGTGATTTGTTCAGATAAATCAAAGTTGGAGATGCTTGTTTCAAAATAGCATGTTTATTAGAGACAGGTTGGTGAGAACTTGTTGAATTGGTGTATTCCTATAGTAAAATGGGTATTACTCAAAGCTATTTACAGAACTAAAGGAACAATACATAAAGTTTATGATGATAATCTCCAAAAACAATATCCTTTAGCATGCAACTTATTTTTCATGGTGGTTCTTCCAGCAAAACAGTGACTCAAAATGTTCTTATAATTTAGGCAAACGCTGTATTGACTTGCTTTGCAAGTATACAATTAATTTAATTTTTGGAACTTAACATACTTGATTAGAAACATCATTTACTTGCAGTCTTTCTTTAGCACTTAGAGCATTGACCACCATCTTGGTTTTAGTACACCAGCATCACTAGGAGACTGTTTTGATTGTTAGTTATCTTGCAGAAAAGTGGCATCATCTCTGCTTCCAGTTTGGAGATTTGGCGTATGCATCCACAACTTTTAACAAATTAGTAACTTTTGATTTAAGTATTCTCTTATGCAGTTAGTACTTGGGACATTCAAATAAAACTAGACTACAATAGCACTGCTATAATGGTATCTGGTCTGGTTTCATTTGAATGCCCTTAGTACCTTGTTTAAAATTTTAGTAACTAGTTTATAAAAGAGTTTGTTTTGCTTTTCATTCTTTCCTTTGATTTGTTTTTTATCCTCTTTGGTTTGAAAGTTTACCAGTTTATGATTATGGTTAGTAATAACCTAAAAATGGAAGAATATGACGATGATAGAAAATTACCATGTCTGTTTTCTTTCAATTTAAAGTCTCAAACAATAATTTATATTGTATATTTTTTAAGAAGAAAGATTCTTTTTGTGCACCTAATTGGACACCCGTAAAGTTTTAAATTAGCTGAAACATGAAAGGATAGCATGTCCAAGTGAAATATTGTTCAAATCCCAGTCATCTTGTGTCAGTCTCTGCAATCAAGATGAGGAGATGAAATGTTTGTGAGCTTCAGTTAAGTGCCCTTTGATTATTTTCTCATGAAGAGGAGATGACTGGGAAATTGAGAAATTATAATTTTGTTTGTTTGTAGCCACCAGGTGTAATTAGATGTAGGTCTGATATTTATTGTCTGCCTCTTGGACAAATTGCTGACAAATCTAGTCTAAATATCATTGAACAAATGGCTAATCTTCCCTAGGGATGACTATTCAAATTAACTGCTGTTTCTGATATAATCATTAAGAATGTGGGTAGCAAAGAATCAGTAATTGATATGAATGCAGATAAATAGCAAACATTTCCTGAGGTTTCAGCTTATTTACCAGACCTTAAAAGTTCTCCAGTATTAAGAAAACTCACCCAGGTAGAATGGTGGAAAAAAGATTAAAAGAACTGTGTTGCCTCAAAATTACAGTCCATATGAATGTGAATTCAGGACCTCTCACAAAGAGATGGTGCGATATGCACTTAGCTAGTTTACCACCAACTGTGAGTGACAAATTTGGTCAATGTAGAATTAAATTTTACAAACTATCCAAATCATCGAAGATAGGAGAATAGTTATTGTTTATATACTTCATTCACTTTGTAAAATTATATATATGCATATATTATTCTTTATCCTAAAATATTCTTACAGTTTATCAAAAAATAATAGATCATATTGAAATATATATTCCTCAGAGGTACTGTCATTTATAAAATTCTAATCTGATATTTTCTGAAGTTGCATTTCATTTTGAACACTGAATATGGTAAAGAGTAAAAGTAAATAATGAGAATCAGTGTATGAATCAGCTTTCAATAGTTTTCTAATGAGGAATTCTTACCCTTACAACCTCTGTAGCAGATGATGAACATTTATTTGAAAGAAGAATTTTGAGCTTTCAAAATTTGAAGAGATCTAGTGAATTTAAAAGAAACAAATGGAGAAGGCCTTTAAATAGATACATTGATGCTAGGTTTACTTGATTTTTAAGAAAAGTAAAAATTATAAATCATTTAAAATTTGTATCTCTAAGCTGGAATGCATTTCTTTCGTATATTCAGCTAAGAATACAAATTTGTTAGTATTCTAATCAAATCACCGTTGGAAATATTTATCAGAAATACCCCTTCCAATTTTAAAATTTGACATTTAAAGGTTCATTGGTGTTGAAATGTGGGAAAGACAGCTGATGGTCCAGTGGTTAGGGGCTCAAGTTTAATTTTGGTTAGGATCAGGTCCAGTTTGATGTACTACCCCCTTTGGCATGGTTTCTTTTTTCTCTCCTTCAGCCACTCATTACATTGGTTTCCTCCCACATCTGAAAATGAATGTCTAGTAGGTTGCCAGCCAAATCATATTGGAAGGAATTGATAAGCCAGGAATGCATTAACATGTCTTTCTTGGTTGTGGTGACTTGTGGGTTATACAACTTATGGGAGGAATAAAGGAATGATACTTGTATTGCTGGCATACAAAGTCTGAAATCTTTGACTTATGCTTGTTTTGTTCTTTTAGGTATTAGGAAAATATAAGCATGTTCTTGAATGTCTATAAATGTAATTTCTATAAAATTATGCAAAAAATGCATTCTGCAGATTTGTATAGTTTTATGGCTTGCTACTTTCCTAGGCTGAGTAATTCCTAATTTGGAAGGAAAAAATAATGCTAGAATACTGATGATGATGATGATACTAAGGATGTTCAAATGAAAGCTGGCTGAGATAACATCACTAGTGGTTTGGCCTCTTTTGAAATTGGTATTGAGTACATGTTTATGTAACTGTTAATTGGAAGTGGTCTTAATGTTGGAAATTAGCTATGATGGATTTACTTTTAGGTTTGCTTAAAATTTGTTTCCAAAGTATAAGATAGAATAGTTATTGCATTAGTTTCCTGGCAAAAAAAATAATACAAATTTAATCAGGCTTTCAACTGTGTTCTGCATTTATTTTGAAAGTTGTAGTTTGTAATTTATTTTATACAATTTTTGTTTTTCTCTCTCCGTAAAGTACATACTGTTGTCAAAGATTAGTTGTTTTTTATCTCATGTATAAATAAATGGAAATTAATGTTCTAATGCAGAACTCATGTCTGTGATTTGAGCTTATAACCATGGCATCCACCATCCACTGTGTCAATTCATCTATTTACTCACGAAAGTAAAAATATTATTTTTTAACATAATGGTGTCAGTGTGTCTGAGATGAAGCCCTACAGAGCAGCTAATGGTTGTGTGGCTAAGGTGCTGGACCTATGGCTGAGGTCCAGAGTTTGAATTCTGGTCAGCACTGGCTCAGTTTGGAATATGGTTCCTTCATTCTCTTTTTTCATCAGCCAGTTGCATGGATTTTTTTTTTGTTTTGATTTTTTGGGCACGCTAATTTTTCTAACCTATAAAAATGAAGAGTAGGATTTCTCATGTACACATGAAGGTTCTGATGGTAACTATTAATTAGCTTGTACCTTGACGACTTCTCAATAGCCTACAACCATACCCGGTCAATTGTTTGGTCACCAAGGCTGACACCCCACACTTAGAACAGGGTTTGCCAAGAAATAGCTGCAATCTCTGTAAAACAGCAAGCTTTTCATATATACTATGGCATAAAACTGATGAACAGCTTTTAGCCTTAAACTAAGGAAGTTATGGGGCTACTACTATAACTACTATTATAATTGATGGTTGATTGTGAAAAACTATAAAGTGGTTGATTATGAAGCTTTTTCAGCCATTCATTTACTTATTCAGAGCACCATGTATATCAAGTATGATTGAGGAGTAATTTCATTTTAATAATGCACAGACACATGGATGTTTTAGATAGAATTTCTGAAATGGCAGTTTGGCTGTGGAAGAGTTGATAGTCTGGGCAGCCAGATTAACTGCGCAAGTTTAATCATGTTGCTAAGTTATATCAAGTCATTGATGATACCAGGAACTTCTGCTTTTACTGTATTGCTAAAGCATTTTTTTTTTTCTACATTAGACTTGAAATATCAATTATGGCAAGAAAATGTGATATCAGCTTGATCTGTCTTGCCAGAATGCTTTGGCACCTCAGTCAAATCATTAATCTTCACCCTGATGAGCTGCTCAGAGTGCAAATGTTAACAGTTTTCTTCCACATCCTGTGATTTAGTGAATGGAATTAAGCCAGTTTCTGTGCTATTGGTAATTTTTAGATAAATCTCTCATATTAGCTTATCTACTTCTTGTTTTATCTTACACAAAATGACCACTCCTGATAGCTAGCAACTTCTTAAACTAGAAATTCATTTGTTTGGTACTTTAGTCAGCCTACAATTGTTTACAAACATAAACCAGTAATATTATCAGTTTGTTTGACTATTTACTGTTATTTGCAGAGAGCTATATCCAGATATTTTTAAAGCAAAGTCTCTCTCAAGCATGGATGGGAGAAACAATAAAAAACCAACACAACAATAGGAAACCGAAAGAAATACAAAATAGTGCAATCATGAATTAGTGTTAAACAGTAGCTAGAATACAGAGGAGGACTTAACCCCTCCCCCCCCCCACCAAAAGACAACTCTGATCTCTGTTAATTGTTCATAAGTATATATATTTTTTAATTATTGCAAAGATTTTCATTATGATGATGATAATGAAAGTTTAGTTTAATTTTTTTTTTTGAAAGGAGAAACTACATTTGAATAACATACTTGCATTATCGTTCTTAATTCAGTTTGTAAACATTTTTTTTAAATTCCCACAGAAGAGATTTATAGAAAGAGAGAATCTAGATTCTGCAGATAGAATTGCTTAAAATTTTATTGGATGATCATTAGAATTTATGTAAAAAGTGAAATTCTTTGACATTTGCACATTAAGATAATGGAAGCATTTAATTCTTCTAATCTTCAGTTGCTAACAAATTTAATTTCTAATTTGGGAGAAACTATTCCTGCTGTTAGCTTATTTTCAAAGTTCATTTTAAGTTTTGACACTCATTTTTGGAAATGATTATTCAGTATTAAAAGATTTTTATGACAGTGACTCTAGTGGTTAAATCCCATAAATGAAAATCACCCAGCAAAAGCAGCGGCTGGCAGAACAGATCCAAACTGAAAAGGGTGGTGTAAGATTTTTGTGGCAGGAGAGTTCATACCAAAGACTTCATTTAGATGGAGCACTATGATTTAGCTAGCTACAGCTTCAGCAGGTAGTAAACGATCTATTTTGGAGAAGAAGCAAATCCTAAAAACATTTCTTCACCATACCGATGTTTCATTGTTTGTTATTAATAACTATTACTTAACAAATGATCTTTCCTTTAAACATTCAAACACTGCAGGCAGACAGGACTTTAAGTGGTATTTGTATAACCGTGTCATGTCCTTTATCTCTAAGATAAAGTTGAAATTGTACTTTCTTTTGGAGAGTGTTAATGCTGAGTAAATGGAAGTTTCTCCTGTAAATGTATTTTCATAGACTCACCCTCTCTTTTTTTAAATTTCATAAATCAGTGGTCACCAGACATAAAAAATTTCAAGATCTCTGAATTAATTCACCCAAGATGCATTTAGACTTGTCTTCACATTTTTGTGCATTCTTTCTTTTCTTCTCTCTTTTTTTTAAATTTAAAAATCTGAGCATATGACATTATGGCACAATGCCATTGTAAACTGTCTGTGGCCAATTTTCTTTTTATAGATGAATTTATGAGAGATATATTTTTAAATTATTTGCATTAGATGATTTCCATTTAGTTCCTTTATTTTGTTAGCAAATATATTAGAGAATTTTAAAACAAATTTTGCACCATGCAGAATCAGTTACAACTAAGAATCCTTCCTTTCACATTTTCTTCTTCCTGTGTCTCCTAAATTTTATTAGTAAACTAGCTGGGGCACCTGGTGCTTCATAGCAGAAGAAAAATGGCTTGAAACCAATGCACAGTAGCTGAAAACTTTACCCAGATTCTAAAGTATCTATACCCAAAATTTTGGGGCCTCTAGGTGCTACAGTTCCACCATGTAAGAGTAACAGAAAACTGCATAAACACTTGAAAATGTGTGCATTGTTTCTGCAAATACTTAGGCATGAACTGACAAAATGTGCCTAACAGTAACTTGGTTATTTTGGCTCTTCTATTTTCAAGCATCTAAGTGCCTTTCTATATATTTTATATCAGTGAGGCAGACTTTGATGGATTTGTCCATAGTTCCATGTATGTTTTAAAACCAAAATTCAAACTACAGAATTAGTTTATCACTTTAAATTGTTTCATCAAAAATTCACAAATTTGTGCATTAACAAGCTTCCATATTTGCTTTAAAATGCAGTTTCACTCAACTATCCTTTCTGTGATGTTAACAGGAGCCTTGATTTTCATGTAATCTAATGCAAGTTTTCAATGTCTGCTAAACGTACAGGCTCTACTTCCTGAACTGTTACAGACACCATTAAGTATGATTTGCAAGTTCCCCAGGTCTGCCAAATGTATCCAAAGAAATAGTAGTGTAGAGACAGCCAGGTTTCTTGAAAGCTTCTAAAAAAAAAAAACTTATTTTGTGTAATGGTATTAAAGCAATTTATATCACATTTATCTGTATGAAATTAACTTGTAGGCCTATTAAGCAGGGAAATTTATAATTACATAAAATATACCTGAGCCTCCAAAGAGCAGCCTAAGCAAATTTTCAGAGAATAAATTCTATTAAATGACCACTTTTCAAAGGAACAGGATCCACACATCAGCACCAATAAAGGTCACTTCTTGTATAGTTCAGTGGTTACCAGGATGCCACTACCATTGCTTACAGATGGTTTCACAGTGAAGAGAAATGCTTGTCCACATGATATCTAAATTGGTTTATACTGTTACTAACTAGTAATTGCATTTGCCAGTAATTTCTTGTCAGCCTACTTACAGCTGGTTATACAAGAGACAGGTTAGATATGAACAGATTTTTTTTTTTTTAACTCAGTTTTGCAAATTTATTTTTTTATTTTAAGAAGTTTAACCTGTTAGCTAGCTAGCCATATTGGAGGCTGAAAATATCATTTTAAAATGCCTTATAGTGTTTATTCATGATTATGTTTTTAACCATTCGGAGTAGCTGGTAAGAATTCATTCAAAACTTAAAACTTTCTTGTTTGCAGCCAATGACCTTGGAGAACTGTTTAATTTGATTTGGTTTTTTTTGTTTGTCTTTTTTCAGTTATCGCAGTGTTGGTGCTCTTGGTGTTGCTTGTCGTTCTGTACGTTGTTTTCAACTACTGCTGCAAAAAGGGTGATTATGAAACAAAGGAGGCAAAGGGAGCAGATCTTGCAGACAACCCTGACATGGCAATCATGTACAACCAAGAAGGTCTGCCCATCCCGAAACGTAAAGAGTGGTTCGTGTGAGACTCGAAAACAGCTCACTAGAGCTTTGCATGTTATGCTTCCCTGTAACATCAGGAGAAACATCACAGTTATAATAAAAAATGGCTAATTTTTATATGCGTAATGGAAATTTCATATTCAAAGACAACTACAAATTCATTCCAGACGACTGCAAAATGAACATGCAGGTGGATCTGTTGCAGAATCATCATCATTGTGATGTTTTTGTTTTTCGTTCTAAACAAAAAAAAATTTTTTTTCACACTCATCTTGCTAAAGTTTTATACTATTAGGAAAACTATGTGCGTGTATATGTCGGAATTTTATACTACATGATGTGTCCTTTCCTTTTTTTTCTCTCTCTCTTTTTTAACATTGCTCTATAATCATCAAAGTAAACTTTGCCTCACCTGCATTCAGCTTACCGTTTCCATATTTGGCTGTTTAATTGTAAATAAACCAGTCATCATTCGTGGCCCAGTATATGATTCTTGCACTAAAACATGTGGCTTTAATCATATTTGGAAAACTTGCATTGTCATGATTATCAATATAAATAAAATATTTTTTAAAAAAAACTTGACTTTATTTATTTTTTTGTTATAACCATACACAAACCACTGGTTGCTTTATGGAAAACGTCAGCTAAACAGTTGGGAAAGTAATTGTCCAGTCTTGATGAGAGAGAGATTTTTATTTTCCACTTTTGGCTTGAGCAGTTGCAGATTCTTATCCTTTTGTTTTCTCTATTAGTATTAATACTAAGTTAGCATAAACTTTGAAATTCTTTCACAAACGTAGATGCATCTTCAGATTGCTTGTAATCAGAGCTAATGATCACTGTTTTTCTTTCACTTCATTAGTTAAATGGAAAGGTTCAGCGGTAATCTACTAGACTGCTAAGGTCGAGAGCCTGAGTTCATATCCCAGTTGGGACCAACTCAATTTGGCATACCTCCCTCAAGCATATTTTTTTCTCGGTCTTCTTCACCAACCAGCCATGATGTGGGTTTCTGATCACATCTAAAAGACAAGGCTTTTCAGTGCCAGACTTCTCTTGGTGCACAATAGGCAATGAGCACTATGCTTCCTCACCAGGATTGTCTCCCTTGTAGACATCAGTCCACAATGCAGTTGGTTGAATTTCTGATAATTACTTTAAAATTATTGTTTAATAACTACTAAAAGGCAGTGCTTGGTGTAAATTATATATGCATCAATATTTGAAGTTTAATTATTCTTTATTTATTTCATTCTTTTAATGCCTTGTATGTTGAGAAGAATTTGGTAGAAACTATACATTCAAATGGGACTTTTCTTAAAGAACAAGTTTTCTGTTCTCTGTTGATTTCCTTTTAATGAAAGATTTTGTATTTTACTTCATTTTCTTTATTTGGCTTGAACTTCAGATTAATGACAGTAACAGACCCTGACTATTACTCAGCCTACTATTTTGGCATCTGCATAAACATTCAGGACAGAAGTTTCTTTTCCATCTTTATTTTCCTTCAGAGCATAAAACTAAAGTTTGGATGAAGGCAAGTGGGTCATTTAGTTAACTTTATTCTGTTGAACCAAACCCCTCTTACTTTATTTAAAGTTTATTTCACTGAGTCATTAATGTCAGACCTCTGGTTCTTAGCACCTGGACACTTTAATCAATGTTTCATCAGTTTAGTATATTGATGGTTGCCATTAACATGGTGCCACGATTCTAAGAAAGTTGGAATTAAAAGCTGTGTAATGATGCCTAGGCTGAACTTTAAAAATCCATTAATAAGAGGAAATTTTAATAGGGAATTTTGGAGTGTTAGTCTGTTTTATTAAGTCTTTCTTCAAAAGGTTCAAGAGAACTTTTCTAAATGCCAAGACCTTTTTTTTTTTTTTTAAATTTGGGTTATTGTAGGTAAATTAGACAACAATCACAGGTTTTCTTACATCTGCTGATTTTGTTATTTGCATCCATGCAGTAAGAAAATTGCATCTCAATGTGTGTGGCAATCTAACTGGAATCATTTGGTACCTTACACTGAGGCATCTTAGTAGAAAATGGTTCTTCCCTGCTGGTGTATGGCAATGTATTGCACACTAGACTAATCAGATACCTGTGGAAACATTACCTCTCCCAAAAGAAATGAGTGAGATTAAACAAAGGGGTAGGAAACCCATGCAGCATGAATCTTGAAACAGTCTTATTATGAAACTATTGTGATGAGGCAATTTATCAATGACAGACAGCTGACATCTGTTAGCATGAACTTAACACACAACTGGTGGAATTCATTGACACATGAGTTTGTCTATGAGTATAATAAGTATTTATCTTTTAAAAACTGGTGCTGACAACATTTATCCAAAATGAGGTTAAAAAAAGACTTTGTGTGGTGAAAATCTTTGTTTATATTTCATTTTATCTGTGGAAACTGTCCATTAAGCTCTGCTTGTAATAAATTTTTTACATGCTGCAAGATGACTTGTTTTCTTCTGCAATTACACAGTATTGATGTTAGTAAATAAAATTTCCTATATCCATATTTGTCTGTCAAACAATGAATATTTTTATCATTAATTTTATGTCCTTAGAGGTGAGAAAAAATTTTTTTTAATAGTGGAGTCCAGCGTTGCATAAGATGAATTAAAGAAAGTAGCTATTTTAAGTTAGCACTTGCACTTGAGTTATCCACTTCTTAAGTTTAATTTTCCCCATTTCATCCCAGGATCCAGCGATGGAGGAAACTGCAGCAGCTGGCTCTACATTAATTCTTCCCAACTCTGATCTCTGGAAGCTAACATGAAATTAATTTAGAGAAACTGGCTGATGAAACCATCTATCTTAATTAAAACTGACCTCACTCTACCCCATCATCTGCTGCTGTTCACTATTAATCTGACAAAACATGAAAAACTAAATTAGAAAAATTTAATTTTAGTTTTTTGGATTTAATGTTTCTATTGTAAATTTTCTTCATGAAGTCCATTCTGAAATTTGTAGTGAGCATCAAACACTGATCTAAAGATCTGTTGTCAAGCAGAGAAATAAATTCTAAATACCATTTTCATCTGATTGGCAAAAAGCCATGCATCCCAGCTCAGCGGGGTTTTCATATTACTTGAAACAAGGCATCAGACTGGTTTTGAACATTTTCATCAACAGCAACATGATTTGTCTAATTGCCACCTGTCAGAATGGTAGCTCTTTACAGATAGTTGGACTGAGAAGTTTAAAAGTATTGGGAAACAAAAATGCTTTGCAGTGGCCATTATGACTGTTTGTGAACCTCCACCTTAGAACTTGGAATATTTAAATTTGTTTCCATTTATAAATTGTTATGTATTGTGTTATGTACTTAAATTAGCTTAATATATATGTTATATTATAAACTTTTAATTGCAGTGATGTAGTGAATTGTTTAAAAGAAAAAGTATTTTAAAAATATTAACTATCAAAATTGTTATTTTAAATGGGAAGGGTATTTGCTTGGTCAAAATAAAGTTTAAACTTTTTGATTTTTCAAATTAAAATTTACAGTGTTGAATGGCAACTTTTTTCTTGTTTTGGAAATCTACATGCCTGTACCATATTTCCTCTCAGTGGCCCATGTCTGCAGCTTTTACATTTGGAATTTGTCACAAATCTCTCCCAAAATGATTTTGTAGTTTTTAGATTGCATTTATATTAGCAATTTCCAACCTATTTTAAAAAGACAGCACCCACAAATATGACTAGGACATTTTCTTTTAAAAAAATTGTTTATAATTATGTTACTTTCATCAGTTTGTGGAGAAATATGATAAAACATTGTATCTGTGTATACATGTCATTTTCTCACAAACACATCTTTACTTTGTTCGTTTCTCCTCTCTTTTATATCAAGAGCTTCTTTTTGTTAAGAAATTACACTTAATATAGGAAATATTTTGTGCATAAACTTTACTTTATTTGATTTTTATTTTTATCACAGACTTGTTGTTAATAGGCCGTCATCACTCTGAAAGTATATAAAAACTATAAACATTCAGTTGACTGCATTTTATTACTTTTACATGCTTTGTCATCAAGAAAGGGCTTTTTTAGAAATAATAAATAATAAAAAAAACATTTTCAATCCACTTTTCTAATTATAAATGCTTTCAGTCAGCAAAATTATTGGAGGACACAAATTGGCTAAATGGTCTAGAAATGTTTCTTAATCAAGAGAAGTAAAAAGCTTTACAGTAGATTACCTTAAAGACTCAAGCAGTGCAAGAAAGTCAGTAGACATACTGGAGCCTTGTAAAAATGCAAATGGCTTCTTGTCTCATACTGAATCAAACTACTATAAATTATTCTGTAAACTTCAGAATTATAGTCAGAATTTTTTTTTTAAGTATAATTAATTCATTAGAGTAGACCTACTTATATAGGTAGTATAGCTCTGAAATCCTTATATCAATGATTTCAGTGTTTTAAAGGACAACTGGGAAAGCATGGTGGTCCAGTGGTAGACTACTGGACCTCTATGTTTGAAAGCCTGAGTTAAAAAATCCCAGTCAAGACTGGCTTTTTTGACATGAGCATCTTTACTTGCTCTTCTTCACCAGCTGGCCACTTGGATATCCTCCCACAATTAAATATGAAGAGTTCTGGTAGATTTTGTATGCATGAGTGATGGAGGTTTTGTGGGTAACTCTTAACTGGCTTGCAGCTTCACCACTAATCAAGAGATCCCAATCATACCTATGTTGCTCATTCACTAAGACTCTCACCACCTTCCTCTTCTAGCAAAAGTTAGGACAAGAGTTTGCCAAGAAGAAGGATAGCTTAGGGTTGCCAGAATAAAAAAAATTACATAATCTGTGTGGTTTGTGCAAGGAGGTGAGCTGTCATGGATAATACAAATTACCCCAGTTTTGGGAAAGGAGGAAGAGAATATTATTAGTTTAATTTCATAACTAGTCAGAATATTTCCTAATGTTGAGCTGAAATGAAGCTTTATCATATTTGAAGTTCTAAACCTATGTATTTCTGACTGCAGATCGACCATAAATAATGTTGTCATGATAGGATTAATGCACTTAAAAGCTATTATTGTTATACATTATTCAAATATCACTAGGAGTTTTCGATGTAAATAAGTGGTAAATTAGGTATTAGGGAGGTAGTTGTATTTATTTTTTGTCTAGTGACTGGTTATAATATGTTACTTGGGTTAGCATTTGAGGCCGGGAATGTTGCTGTTTTTCTTTCTAAGTAAAGGAATCTTCTATGTATTCATTTTGTAAACTTTATGACCTTTGGACTACAAGCAGTGAATAAAAGTAAATAGATTCTCAGATACTATTAGAATATCATATATATTATAACTAGTCATCAAAAACTATTAATATAAGGCAAATAATAAATGGTCTGAGCTGTACATTAGAAAATGGTTCTGCTTATTTTTGATTGTTATGTAGCATGTTCCTGATATGTTTTGTCCATCCAGGTAGTGGAAGCAGTAAATGTAAATATTTATTTTAAAAACTCAGTTTAGACATGTAATTTTTGTCAAAAAGTGATTTATGTTTTAATACCTTCCTGCCCCTTTGATTTTTTGCATCTACATATTTAACTATACATACATTGTGTTTGTTTTTCCTCATTAATTATATATAAGCATATAATGAACATGAGTATTAAGATATTAAAATCTAACAAAAATAATAATATTTCTTCAATTATTGGTATGATTCATGTATAATTATAAAACCAGAGGTATTTATAGCCAGGCTATATATAGCACACTAGACATCACAGAGACACAATAGTGATGAATATGAAAGAAAGAAAAGTGGTCTGGCTGCTTTAGGGTCTGACAGTCCACAAGAGAAGTTTGCAAAGGGAGTCTGATCTAATTACTGATTATAGATTTCTTTTGTGGCTGTCTACAGGAGCATCTGTTGGCAGAGGATGTGGTTGTCATTGATGTGATGCTAGAATAACAACATTATTGATATGATGAATGGTTAATAGTTCTATATAATGACTTAATTCTGTAGCAAAAAATTTCATTTTCTCTTTATGTATAAGTTTAGAAGTAGAAATAAGCAAGAGAAATTTCTACTGTCAGCAAAACATGAGATCTGAAATGTTGGACAGCTTCTGTTTGAATTGTAGATATTTTTTTTGGTTTTAAAAATCTATTTCTCAAAAGATATGAACTCACATTCTTGTTACATACAATTTCAAAAGAATCTTAAGCCTTCATGCTGAAGGGAAAAAATGATAAATGTATTCTATCATTGAAAAAATAAATAGAAAAAATTGGTTAATACTGATGAACTTAGCATCCCAAGCTTTAGTGCTGAGGTGGAGATAAACTAAGGAATTTTCTCCTTGTTAAGTGTGAAGAGTAAACTGTGCCATTCTAAGACAAAATAATAATTTCCAGCTAGTTTTCAGTATAATACTTGATTAAGCTAGTGCCAGAGCTCTAAACTTAAGAAACTCAGATAGTAGTCTCTTTTTATGATGAAAATCATGATTACACTTCTAGAATTTGTTACATTGCAGAACTTTCACTTAGGGGTCAATAAGGTAAAATTTTTTTATTTAAAGTTGACATCAGAGGATTTCATGTTGTTTGTTATCTGAGATGACAATGTGGTCTGTAGGTAAAGTCTGTTGCTACTTGGGGTCTTTTTTCAAATAAATGTAGCAATTACATGGGGCAGGTTTTCAATAGGGTTGACTAACTGGTTTAATTGCTGATCTTTGGAGAGAGTCCTACCAGACTTATTTGTTACTGTGCAAGAATAAGGCATCTAAGTGTTTGGGTTTTTTTAAGGGTTTCTAGAAAGAAAACTTTCACAAGTTATTGAATGAAGATTGCCATTGGAGGCTCTCAGTAAATTTTTATGGAAAAATAAAAGCAAAAGCAGTAAAAGTTTTGAAAATAAATCAGAACTTTGTTAAAAATCTGCAGGGTTATAGTCTAAGTTGATAATCTGAGTTAACTGGTCAAGAAGTACCTGCCTATTTTTACAAATCAAAAGAGATGCTCATTACACTTTTAATGTTATCTGAGTTGTCCCCCCTTGCAACATGTGACCATAAACCAGAGAAAATTCATGCCCACAAATGGAGATTAATCATTAATGAAAATCAAACATGAACACTGAACAGCTATCATGTACTGTGGAGTGCTCTTCTGATGCTTCTTTACCCATTGGTATATCTGAAGAAAAGTGGGGACTGTTGTTTAATTAATGTAGTTTTTAGAGGAGAAAAATATACTGTGCTTTCTGTAATACCATTTTACTCTGATCTTTCAGGTGCCAATGATTTGATCGATTTACTTGAACAGCTAATACTTAATTTGTATTAATCTTTTTAAAACTTAACTGCCATGAAGATCTATCCTTCATCCATCAGTCCCATTTTTAAAATTTTTTTTATTTTTGTTTTAATAAATGTTCTTCATTCTGTGGTATATAATCATGAATCCAATCTTGCTTTGCAACAAAACAAAACTGCAGTATACAAACCTAAAAAAGACAAACAAATAAAGGGTTTGTAAATTGTACAACCTAATTGGAACTAGCAGAGCTGTGTTTTTCTTTTTTCTGTTAGTGCTTTTTACAAGTGAAGGAAATGTTAAGGAATGCTCAGTGTGCCAATAAACTTCTCTGTACCTACGAATATCTTTTGTAATAACTCACCATTATCATCAGTTCCAAGAAAACTTCATTAATTTTAAACATTCTTTAATTTTCATATAGCTCTCCTATCAAGAAGGCCATTAACAACTTCAATGACATAATAATTGTGCATAGTGACATGGTATTCTGTCAAGGATCATAGATTTGCAAGATGCTGTCTTTTGTGGCTGCACAAATTCAAGAAACACAAGAACAAACTATGAGAATATTTTATAATTAATTTACATAAGTATTTGATAACTTGTAATTAGTAATGAAGCTCAATTATAATTAGTGGTAACAAAGTATTATGGGAATTATGCTACAGTAATATTGCTTTTATTAAAATTTATTATCTAAAATCCTTAACCCTCAGTATACCCCAGGATGCAAAATCTGTATTATTTGTATACATTGAACCATAGGGGATTGATATCACCTTTTGTAACAACAAACTTGTATATTGCCCCAACAACATTACAGGAGTGTCACATGTACTGACTAGTGCTTCCAAGCTGGGATGCAAAAGCATCCAGAATTGCATAAGATAAAAGCTGCCACAGGATGCAGAGAGTTAAATAAAGTGATTTATAGTTTTTGCCTTTATTCAACTATGCACATTTTAACAGTATACATATTTTGCTTTACTGTAGGAAAAAAATACAACCAAAAATCCACTTCTCCTGCAAACTATCACTGACAATAAAGAAATACTAATGCTTTGGCCTTGTGTTCCGGGCTGAAAATAGTATATGATGGGTGGCTGAGTTCTTCTTCCAATACAGTGTTGCAAATATATATAAGCTCATTAACTTTTGTGTGAGTTTATTGGTGAAAGATCATTAGGTCATGTACAGCTGAATGGCAAAAGCTCATTAGGCCATGTTCACTTAATAGAAAAGACTCATTAGCTCGTAATGTTTCATGTAATGCCGAACACTTACTCTTATATTTTCTTTTTTTAAAACACAAAATAATGGCATTTGCTGGTTTACTCTTCACACTTAATGGGTAAAACTCCTTAATTTATCTTTGCTCGACACCGTGATATCGCAGCCTGTTAAGCATAACCTTAGTGAGAAACATTTTTTTTGTCTTTTTTTTTACAATGTAAATAAATAGATTTTAAATGCAAAATTCCCGACTGTTGTTTTTTTTTTCCATTTCCTGATTTTATTATTGTTTTTTTTCTAACAGCAGGAAGTTAACACGAGAAACCCTGACAGAAGGGTGGTCGGAAAGCGGGGTTCCGGATTTCTGTGCGCTGACGGACAAGGAAAATCGTTCAGTCGCCAATAAATACCCGACTCCCACCGCCATCATGTCGTCTCCAGACAGGGGCCCTCTACGAACGTCTACTGAAGCTGACCTAGGTAAATACGGGGTTCCCGTCACGTTCTGTGGAATTTCTCAAAAATTTCACCCGACAGCCAGGCTATTTGCTCTGCCGCTGTCCCTGTTCGCAAACCTTCCCAGCGTCCATCGCTAACCGCATCAAGAGGCTTTGGGGAGACCTGGGGGTCCCGCGCGCCCTGTACACACGGGCCTTTGTGTGGTCGCAGCATGGTCCTCTTTGTTCCAGGTTCCAGAGAATAACCCAGGTTGGGGGGGGTTGTTTTTTTTGTTTTCTCCCCATGGAATGCTAAGTGATTGGACGCAATTTGCGGACAAGTACATGGAAATTGAAAGCAAACAACCTGTGTGCACGGCTTTACCAACGGCCATGGCAGATCTGTCTGCCAGTTGTCATTAGCGCCCTCCTGCGGATGTTCGAGGTTACGGTGCCCCACCAATAGGGACTCCTACTTTTGCTGTTGTCAGGGAAACAGTTGTCTGAACTGAAACCACCAGTGGAGGAGAGTTGCTTTCAAAATACAACAACATCTGTGTCAAACGAACATAGCAACTGTGAGTGATGGAGTTCCGCGATGTAGAAGAAAAGGCAGATGCCACCTGTGGGTGGCGGGGATGTTGTTATTATACGTACTGATATACATCAAAATCTCCTATGTGAGAAGTTTATAGACATTACTGTTACTTATTGCTTTTCTAAACCGCATCTTTTTGGAGTTATCTTATGCAAAATATGAGTAAAACCGTATAGACCGATAACTGTTCCTTGTATTTTGAAAGAAGAGATTTTCAGCAGCAGCAGCAGACTACTTCTTGTAGATTGCTCTGAGCTTTGGTCTCTATCGTAATTATAAGAAAATCGATATTTCGGGGGGGGCGTCCAAGACGACTACAAAATGGTCATACAAGAATTCTCACCAAATATCTCGGTATTGTTTTGTTCAATGTATCCGTTTCCATTTTTCTCTGTACATTAATGTGAACAATGGAGAAAGAAAGAAGCATATTTAAAAGAGAAGGACGAAACGCGTAGTATACTGTACTATGATATGGTATAGGACAGGAGGGCACACTAGTTTAGTCAGGTATCGGGCGGCCCTTTCTGTATCCCAGGTGTGACCAAACCGCGCAGGTAACCAGCGTATGGTAAGTAAATGTAACTGAGGATACTGCGATATTTCTTTGCTTTATAGGTCCTTCAGAGAGCGACAGACTGACATTTCTGTAGACCGGAAGTTTTCCGAAACAAAGGTCGCTACCGCAGAAAAGCCCAGGTGACACTGGCAGGGAGGCGCCCCCACTCACCGTTAGGTCTCTCGCCAAAGATCCCCATCATCGACATGGCTGCGGAGGGAGAGTGGTGCGTAATAAATTCCCTTTGTCCAATAGAAATAAAACGCTTAGAAAGTAGCGAAAAGACAGAACCGCTGATCGTCGAAGGATGTCTCAATTCTGCCGGGCGCGTTGTTAATTCAAAGACACGTCCTTCCTCTGTACCGAGATTTAGTGCTCTATTCTTCAGGAGGATGGCGCTACATGGCACGTGTCTTATGCGGCATCCCGGGTACCCAAAGACCTGAAGTAAATCCGATCGTCCGTGAGACCGTCTGCGTGACCAGTTGACGTTCGGCCAATGTGATGAAATTACAAAGTCTCCCACGGATATAGCGGAAATCTGGGCCTGACCGTTATACAAAATCTCGCTGATTCAGTGCCAGAGAGGATCGGTCGGGGCTTTTCGTGTTCTGAAAACAAATTCGACCTACTATTACAGAGAGAACTACACTGTATTGCTTTCTTTTATTCGCATTTTTCGCAGAAAATTAAAATATTGTAACAAAGAACAGTTTGTCCAAGGTAAGAAGCCGCCATCCTTCATCTAAGCCCACTCCCAGGGAGGAGCAGTAGTTATTCATATAGTCTTCATATTGTCTTATACTATTACTGTTAACTACTTAAAATAATTCACTTCACTCATTTAAAATTCTATTACCAAAGATACTTTTGGGCCCTAATCTGACTCTCTTGTGATTATGGTTCCACGTATTATTAACTATAGGCAGCTGATAAAAACCATGTCTCTGTCATTCGGTTGAAAGTCTTTAATTAATTGGAAGAACCCTATCGGTTCTTTAGGTATCTTTAGTCACATTCTAAAAGTCTGGAACCTGCAAACATTCCAGTAAATCTATGCTGAAGTACTTACCGATAATTCGGTACATATAATGTAAGCACAACGTAGTATATTATGGTATAATTAATTAGTATGGCATAATGGATTATAGTATAGTATATGTCACAGTATAGCAGAATTTAGCACATTCCACTATTTTCAATAATTCCATGGCTCGATGTAGTATGGCACGGTTAAGTATAGCAGAATACGGTACAGCTTGACCACTGGAAACCATCAAAGCTAGCTGAAAACACAGGTCTAAAATGTTTCTATTTGTTCAGTTCTAGCGTTAACTTAGGCGGTATGGTAGTCCATTATTAAGCCGCTAAGGGATCGGGACCCAAGTTCGAATCTCGATCTGGGTTGGATCGATTTGGCGTAGTTCCCTGCCACGGTTTCGCTTTTCTTCCCCAGCCGGTGGCACGGCACCTTGTAATAAAGAAAGCCCAGTGGTGTAAGATCGAGTTCGATTGCAAACGAGCAACTTGCAGAATTGTACAAAGATAAAAGAACAGTCAGCTAGAGTAGAAACCGTGATCCGCCCGTTTTCCGGAGAGCGAGGTTACTGATCAATGGTGCTGTCGGCCAGCTAGTGAGCAGGGTTGGCGGTGAGCGTTTGTATCGGCTGGACCCCCGTTCCGAATGACCCTCTGACTTTCCTGGCGACTACACCCCAATATACGACAAATCCGAATGGTGCCAGTCGCCACTGATTCGAACAGACGGACGGCTTCCGCACGAATTTTTTCAAAACAATAGTAAAACTACTACAGACTTCCTTCCCCTTTGTTCGCGATGCTCTTGAGCCCGAATAATATTCAATAAAATCCATATACTGAAACAGCATGGATCTGTTATTTGTTAACCTGAGGGCGGGAAACTGACATTATATCAAAAGGCGCGTGTACACGTGGTGGCGGGACACGCCAATCGCTTCCTCCTCCCAGGTGAGGCTCTGAGCCGGGACCACCGATTATCGCTGGACCCAAAAATTTACCAATTTTAAATTTAACCTCTCTGCTCTACTTGTTTCTTGTAACCACAAAATTTAAATATCTAAAGCAGATTTTAATACCGACTTGTAGTCAATCAATCGTTCTTTTTTTCTTTGACGCAATTTTCGGGCAAAAAGGTTTAACCTCTGAACCATACATACAAAAGTTACAGTGACGTCGCATCATTTTTGTTTTCAGTTTTTACAAAAGGTTCATGACATCTACAATTTAATCATGGCCGTCTAACCCGGAAATGGCTGTGTAAAGTGCTTTCATTTTACAGTTTGTCAAATTAGACCATTCCATTAGTTATCCTTCCTCAGTTGACATATCTAAATTATATATATATTTTTAATGGCATTTATTATCTGATCAAAGGATTAAATCATAAAATATCAAATTTGGTTTGGCACGAAAATTAGCGCCTCTCTAGTAGTTTTCCTATGATATATTCGCCATGCATCTGAGTAAAGGATGTGTATCTTTCTACTTTATCTTAGCTTAGATCGATGACTGGAGTTTCCCAGAAACCCAAGGATCCACGTTAAGTCTTAAAGGGCGGCAAACAATGGAATGATCATGTCTTTATGCTTACTAACTAGTTAGTGTACTCATAACTTTAAGCGTTTTCAGAAATAAATGCCGACGCAATTTCCTATAGAAGATAATCTAATATTACCAGCAGTGGAGAAGGAAACGGAAGTGTCTGGCAGTTACATCGCCTTATTTAAATGAGGTGACATTGATGTGCTGCTAATCAACAAGATAATCACCCGGTCTTGCAGAACATTCCATGACATTCGAGTGCAATTCTGAAGCCCATTAGTAAGTAAGCCAACAAACGTAAATTATTAATAGAAGTCGATTTTCACGAGCGGATGTGAACGCCGGTTGGGGGACTCCGCCAGAGGTGAGGGGAAAACGGTCCAGCGAAACTTTGCATTAATATTCGCTAAATATCTCGAAGCATCGCGCATCTGTCCCACCCTGTCTTCCACGACCCAGGCTTTCCACCACTCTCTTCTGTCTGTCATAAATGGCGATTATCAATTCTATTAAGGAATTTCATCTCAAAACGTACTAACCCTAACCGGCATTAACTTAACTACCCGTCAGATTATCAACCCTGACGTTATTTGTTTAAAATACTTTTTTCCTCCACAGACTCACTTCCTGAGATTTTATATATAACCCCCCCCCCACTTGAGGACATGGATGCCCGGCAGTCAGCTGACCCCCTTTATAATGAAGTTGGCGTGGATGACGCTGGACCGTTTCTTGGCTCAGTTCTGCCGCATGGAGGCGATGTCAGCAAAAGAAACTTAATTAATGCGAACGCGGCGAGTAATGGTAAGTTCTTGTCTTGGTGCAACTTGCGAAGGTTTATCAGGTCGGTTTGTCTTAGCAGATTTGCATCCAAGAGAAATGTCGAGGTCTTTGTTGTTGACTCTGGTCGCCCTTCTTTTTGAGAATATCCTTTTACTTTGGCACGGTGATCTCACACACACGCACACACACACACCCTACAAGTCCAATGTGAGGATAAGGAGACTTGAAGTATGTAGGTTTCGGTGAGGTGCTTACACAGCGCCTTTGTCATGTTTACTTTGAAACTCTATAAATTAATGTATTTCCTTTTACAGCGATTCTGATTAAATCTGTGAAAAATAAAATAAAATCCACGTGACAGCTATCGCAATTTAATGTACAAAATTACTGAAATTTTGTTGTTTTTTTTTTAAAATTCCAGAAATTTGTGTATTTTGTTTAATTTACATTCGGGTATTGTCCAGGAAAAGTTGGTAAGAAATATTTCGTTTTCAAAATTGATTTTTTTTTTTAATTTTTCTTTTAATAAGTTGAACAGAAACTTCAGATTTTTGGTTTTTGATTTGCAAAAGAAATCCAAATATTGATCATAATTATTCTCCCCCTTCTGCTGGCCTCGTATTTCCGTTGAAAGCTGGCTTCAGAGCCAGAGCTGTTTGATCTCTCTTCGGAAGACATCGGTTTCCTCTTCTTTCTTTTTCTGAGCGAATTGCCAGCTTCCAGACGATGTTACTTTCATGATGGCTTTTAGATGACTAGAGAATAGTTAAAGAGAATAATCAAAAGAAACGAGTGGCTTTTAAGTTAAAACAGCAACAACAACAACAATAACGACCGTTTTATGTATTTAAAACCATTTCTTTGTTTTTCTTCTTTTTTTTGTTATTTTTTTTTTCAAAAAGAATGAGAAAAACCATCCGTTACTGAGAATAATCGCCGCGCAATAAGCGTTTAGTACTTAAGCCTTTCACATCGGATTGATTTGCAGTTAATGTCGGAGCTGGAACAACGACAGAGAGGGGAGGTGAGGCAGCCGGGACGTTGGTCTAGATATCGGCGGGGCACATTCGGTATCACGACAGTCTTTGAAGAGAGAAGCGGGAGCGGAAGATGGTATTCCGGACAGAGATGGCGCTGTTGTCTTGCCTAAAAAAAAAGAGAAGAAGAAAAAGTGGGGAAACAAGATAAGAGACAGCATCAGCAGCAGCTGGTCCGGCCGTGGACTTTGAAGCACTTCGAATTTCGTTTTTCACTCCGTGCTGGCTGCCGATTTCAGTTGAAACGTCAGAAGGTTCCATAGCAACAAAGAAAACAGAGCGAGTTTTTAAAACGCGTTTGTGACCGTCTCACCCTCTGTCATTCTTACCAAGCACGAAACAGCGCCACGATCCGTCAAAATCGACGTGCAGTTCGCGCGCACTCGTCACGTGATGTAGCACGTGACCAAAATGCCGTGTTACCCCTGCATGCACTCACTACATGCGAGTGTATGCGGAATTCTTCTTATTTATAGGATTTCAGAAATCTAAAAAACGACCGGATACACTGGCATGCAAATGTAACTTCAATTTACCAAATGTGCAAAAAGGTAATTGTAAGTAAGATAAAGTAAAGCAAAAATGGATTGCGTTCTGATTTGTTTTTATGCATAAATGAGATGAGTGCATAAGGTTATAAAGGTTAATAACTCTAAATTACTAAATATCATCTCGTAAATCATCATTGTCCCCTTCCTCACCGTCATTATTGGAGAGATCATCCCCGTCCTCGTCGTCGCTTTGATCTCCCTCTTTCTCGAAGACACTCACCGACTTCTTCAATAACGTCATCTGGTTATTGAATGAGCCTCCATTGATTTGAGGAAGGAAAAAAGTTTATGCAATCACTCGATAGACAATCGCAAAAACATGCAAACCAGTTTTGAAGTAAAGTAAATACCCTCCCCTCTAAAGACATTACAGAAAATGGCACGATGCCAAGATTGTCGCCTCTATTCATTTTAATTTGATAGTTCTGTCACCGGCCACCATGTTTACCAACGTTCTTGGAATCCAGTCATCGGTGAAACCCTAACAACCCGAAAATCCTCACGACAAATATGCAGGATGTGTGTTTTGAGGAACGACCAAATCATCGGCTACATTCCTAGGACACATCTAAAACATGTTCGTATATTCTTTGCGTGAGCGGAACTCTGAAAGCGGTGTAGGGTGGGGAGCTAGAAGTTCCAATCGCATGTTATGTGAAAGGACCCAGAAAGCCAATGGAAAATGCTCGAATGTTAATATATGAATATTTTCAAAGATCTAAATGGAAATAAATCAAATCAAATAAATCGAAGTTTTTTCAAAAATATCAACCCGGATACACTTGCATACAAGTATATCTGGGGTGCAGATGCATGCGTTGTAAAACGGTACAATTTGGCAATTTCGGTTGTCTCCCCTAGGTAATGATTAAACATTTCTTATCTAAGAAGCAGTAACTAAAAAAAATTTGTCATTGGACCACGATAAATAAGCTTTGTTGTTGTTACATCTGCAGATCTGTAAAGCTAGAATGAAATGTGCTTGGTCATAAATCGAATTTAATAGTATGGTGCTAGAAGTTAATAATGTTTAAACTAGAGAAAATGATTTTTTCACAATTCTATCCTGTTTGTCGAAAAGTAAATCATGCTTTGTTTTCCTGCACAATTTCTATAATAACGGCTGAGATTGCTGCCTGCTAATCCGTCTGTCACACCGACCGACGCCTTTTCTTGCTTGTCGTTAAATTTGGCGCGGTAGTCCAATGGTTGGTTTTTTTCGCAGAGGTTCATCTTGGCTCGTGTCAGAGGATTGGCAGCTCTTTTTAGGGAATAACCACGGCGCTACGTTCTTTACCAGGGTTGTCTCCCTTGTAGATGTGCACAACTTGTCACACACACACACATTTTTAATCCAAGTAACTTCAGATGGTGAGAAGGTTGTTTTGTTATCTTTCTAATAACATCATAATTGAGATTTTCATAAAAAATATAGTGGACACGTTCAAAAAACTGCTCAAGATAAAATAAAACTGTAACCGTTCTACAATCGACGCCAGTTTCTCTTGTTTACTTCTTCCACAAACAAGCTCCTCGCCAAAGGAACTTTATCCCACAAGTCTGTATCGTTAATATTACTTTATCCGTTAAAATGAAAACTTTTTAGGGGTCTTAGATTAAATTTAATTACTCTATCTTATTCATAATTTCCACTTCTCTCTCACTGTACACATTTCTTCGTCACACTTCAGGTTTTTGTACACCTTTTCTTACAAATTTTAAAAGAAAAACAAAAAGTCTCTAGATTCTCCAAAAACAATGTCCAACAAAATTTGATGAATTTTCTTTTACATAGGATGTTAGATGTGTATTTTATTAATTTTTGGGTGCCAAATTTGAATTCGGCATTCTTTTTTGGATTCAACGTGTATTTTTTTTAAATTTACATTTAAGTTAAAAAGAAATTAAATGAAATGGAAAAAAATGAAAAGATTTTTTATACAATTTGATCATAAAATGATACAAAAAATTATATGATTTATTATTCAATTGATACAAAATTACATTTTTATTGTTTTTTAGACATTTTATAATTATATTTTTATATTTTTTTAGAAAATCAAGACAAAGAAGCAATGGTTAAAAAGTGTATTAGGTTAAACTTTAAAAGTGTTTGGCCCTGCAGGATCTTTTATGGGAGACAAACTTGGTGTCACGCACTAGACACCAACAGTAGTCAGCAAGTAATGCTGGCGAAGGCTTTCCTTTATACCGTGCTTCCATATCACTAATTTCCTGATGAAATCCCTCTCCGTGTTCATCAGATACATCAGGCATATTGTCAGGGAAAAAGTCTAGATGAGAATCGAGAAAATGAAGTTTAAGTGACATATTACAGCCAAGTTTTTAATTAGATCTTTGACCAGGAATTCAAAATTTGAAGCTTTATGTCTCCCAAGAAAGCCACTGACAACATTTCGAAAAGAGCATCATGATGCTTTTTTGGACAGGGGTCAGAATGTTTTCGAAGCTTTGATCATTTAACAACTGCCGTACCTGTGGTCCAACAAATATGCCTTCTGTAATTTTGGCAGTGCTAAGTTTTGGAAATTTTGCCTTTAGAAAGTTCATTGCCTCACAGTCTTTATCAAGTGCCTTCACAAACTGCTTTATGACTCCTAATTTAATGTGAAGGGGTGGCAGAAGAATCTTATTTGATGGCACAGGTGGGGAATTGGCAATATTCTTGAGCCCCACTGTTAATTCCTTGCGTTTAGGCCAGTCTTTGACTTTGTAGTGGCTGTCAGCCTTCACACTGTACTTTGAGGCATCAATTAAAAGGCGCCATTCAGAAAGATCATGTTCCAATTAAAAAAAAACGAAATAGGCCTTTGATATCATAGCAAAAACAGAGGTCATACTCCATTTTAAAAAAAGACTAAATTTTGTGAACGTTTGCGATAAAATGATACTTTAACACCTTTTTCAAGTACGTTTTTCTCCTCAAGTCTTGATGCCAGAATTTTACTCTGTTCCTTATTCAACTTAAGATCTCGTATCAAATCACTTAAGTCATTCTGTGTAAAAAGTTGTGGTCTCTCAACTAATTCTGATGCTGATGCAATGAATTCGGGATCTTTGTTCATAGTGCTGCTTTCATTTTCGGTGTCTTCAGAATCAGTATCTTTGTCTTCAGGCAAGAAATCAGGTTTCTTGGGCACTGGAATCGAATGTGAATGGTGTACTGGACGAGAAGCTGACCGAAGACTGGGATAATATATATATATGTCCAGTTCTAATGCTAGGAGAGACATTAGTACAACAAAAATAGCAATCGTCAACGTGATTTGTGGTTCTCGCCATATCATGGGAATACCGAATGGCAGAGAGTAGCCAGTGTTGAGCCACATGCTTAGCCATTGAAACACAGTTTGTACAACAATATTGCGGTGCCCAACTCGCCGAATCCACTTCTGTATCAAAATAGGCTGTATAGAGATTTCTAATATGCTTATTTATTACACGCCGCTTCTTTTTAGCAACATATTCACCGCAGATGTAACAGAAATTATTCTTGCCATTCTTACAGCAGCGACCAGAAGTTGAAGTTGCCATTGTATCATTTATTCTTATGTAAAAATAAACAATACAGAGTTAGATAAGTGAGTAGTAATCTTATAATTATAATAAGCTCAAATGTAAGTCTGTAATTAATAGTGATTTGCTTTTGAATCAGCAATAATCAAAATCTTAAATTTACACAAAAACTACCCGTTAAATGTATAAAAATAAATGCATTTTCGTAATCCTCGTAAAATTTTAGTTTGGAAAAATGCATTACATCACGTGTTTTAAAAAAATTGTTGTACTGTGTAATTGGCCACAACGAAAAAAGTAATTGTATCAGACTGGGTTCAGATCAGGGAGGGATTTTAAAAATGGCCGATGGTGCGGTCGCCCGAGCCCATACAGCGGCAGCGTAACTACTCGGCGTCCTGACAAAGCATTTTAGAAATACGTCGTGTATTTTGGTATCTTAATATCACCCATTTTTACATTGTCGACATGGTTTCACCTCTCTCTTATATACACCCCCCCAGTGTGTGTGTAAAGAATGTATTCTATGCAAAAGTCGGGGGAGAGCGAAAAAAAGACGAAGTGCCAGCAACGTTAGGAGCAAAAGAGACGATAAGTAGCCAAACTGCTTAAGCTAGAGTGCTATCCAACTAAAAACTATAAAGATCATGAAGATGAAGCCAAAGACGCCGCTGTACAGTTAACTTCAGCAGCCTCTGCAGCGTGTAGTTGTCGTGCACCCGGACCAGGGCCAACCGCACAAACTGATGGCAGAGTCGGGTTCCGAGTTCAAAAATGTGAAATAAATGAAAATCAACTGACGCATACTAAGCTTAAAGATGTGACAAGTTAAGAGTGACGCTGGACCGTGGGGAGACAATATCCCAAAAGAAACACGCGAATCCATTGGATTTCCAAGAGTACTGAGGCTTTTCGAAACTCTGATAAAGATTTCTAAAACCCTAATATGATTTATGGCAAGAAAGGATATTTCCGATACCTCGGAGTTCTTCGCACATTTGCATCCGCTGAGAGGGGGATGTCCATTACCCAGTTGCAAGCTCACATCCCGAACGAGTAGCCCCTTCAGTCATGAGCTTGATGACTGGAAGCGTGCAAACGAGACGATTTCGTCTAATGGAAACAGCCGGAAGCGTAGAAAATCCATAGTAGTGGGCACTAGGCAAATACGCTCTGGTTGCTTGGATCGTCATGTTATCTTCCAATTTGAAGATAAACGACAGTACTGACGCAAGGCGGTCCAGCGAGCTGTCTGCGCGAAGACGTTTCTCTGCGAAAGAGGTCTTTCGTTGCGAGGCGGAGATGAAATCGTTGGGACTCCAAGTAATGGCAATTATTCGAAAGATTTAAAGGGTTTAGCAGCAAAGGCAGTGGGGACATACCTATACTTTTCTTTCCCCACATGATCAGTCTGATGAGCGGGAAAGTACTAGGGACGATTATAAAGAAAAGTTCTACTCGGTCTCAGATCAGCCGGTATTTGCCGTCCGCTATATCTACCTGTTGGTCCTGAAGAAAAGTTTCAAAGTCGGTCATAGTGGACAAGAAACAGTAGAAATGATGCTGGCCCGTCTGGAGGAGAACGGGATCGATATAAAAAATTGTTTGCAAACAACTTCATCATTCATTATGCATCGAATATGAATGGGAAATAGATACATTGGTGTCCAAACTATCATCGGGATGCGACGTTTATACGATGCTCGGCTCACTTACTCAACCATAATGGGTGGGTTGCCAGGTGGTGTACAGACTTTTCCGCTGACCACCCAACCACCGACCCAGCTCCCACCACATACACCTGCAAACTTAACAAACATGCCCTAACAATTGCACCACACCACCCCCACCCCACAAAAAAGATCGCTTCTCCCCAGACTCACGGGACAGCAGATCTTGTCCGCTCTCATCCCAACGAGCTGGAACCTACGGTCAGGTGTTTGAAAGTGAATCTGTTCGTTTCTTTACACAACTTCAGCAGAACCGACAGGGTGCCACGGCTGCACCATTGGGCGACGGTCGGTCCCTCTCGAAAACTAAGACGCGTCGGGGGTGAGGCCAGGAACCAAACAGGGCCAGACCGACTTAATAGCTTTTCAGTCATGAGCATCGACAGAAAAGTACTAAGTAGACCCCCGGCTCTTCCGAAAATCATTGACGAGTTTTAGCCGGCAAAGACCGGGCCAGAAGCCATTATAATTTTAAACGTGTGGTCGTAACGCTGGCACCTTGGAATGCAAATTGCAAACGATGGAACTTACAAATAAATTGCACGGTCTTGTTCTAAGTCGTTGGCATCGCCGGTCTGGTTTCGAAATGGTATCGTTTATTGTTCGTACGGGGCTTCACTTGCTTTTTTTCCTTTTTAAAGCAATAAAATATTGAATGAGCGTCGTCATAGTATCAGTGAAACATAGCCAGAGATGTAGACTCTGACCTGACTTCGACTTAACGCATACTTAGCCCACCGATGTCTGTTACTGCCGGGTGGGTGGGGGTCGGATAGAAGAGCCCATGCTTGTTACCGCCCGGGGGCCCGAAACAAACCCTTAGACCGTCGCCGATTCTGGATTTCTACGCCAGATATTTATTGACTGAAGCCAGCTAAAGATGCCGTGTTGCTGTCATTTGCTATTACCTTTTAACAGAATGTATTAAGAAAAAGATTATTTGAACAATATTCTATGGCGTGGAATCGTTGTGATGTTGTTGCTTATATTTGTCGGGAGAATCTTTTACACGCCACAGGAAATTCAGACGTATTCCAGATCTCTGCGAGTGGCGATTTTGAGCAGAGAAATGGACCAGAGGTGAGAATCAGCGCTTGGGCGAGCGGAGGCATAAATCTAAATTCTGTTCCCTTTTAATATTATGGATACTTTTATGGGGATATTTAAAGAAACAAATATCATCCCAACTATATGCGGCGAATGAGCCATAATCGCACACGCGCAAAAATTTTTTTTTTGCTTTTCTTTTTCGTTTCTGCCGGCAACTACTTCTACCATCAGCCATATGTTGGCTGCTTTTGATATCCGCACCGCTCCAGTGTCGCGCCCCCTGCGCAACCACAGAGAAAATCAATAATGTCTAGCGGACAGAGCGCGGTGGAAGCTGTGCTCTTCTTATCCTTAAAGACAAACATGTCAGTCAGGGCTGCGTGATTTGTCGGTAAATATTGTGTATATAAAAAACAGTTATTTACCCGCTTACTGTGTCATCAATCGCAGTATTATAAAATAATTAATACGTTATAATTATTATTATTTCATTTATCAGCATATGAAATATATCGTCTGAGACACTAGATGGCGTATTTCTTACATGAGAAAGCACATCATGAGAAATACGTCTTGATTTGCTGCGATTCTTCGCTATAATCAGCTGTTGCAATAAAATTTTTGCATTAGAGAATCCCTTTATTATTATTATTATTATTATTATTATTAATTATTATTATTATTATTATTATTATTATATTATTATTATTATTATTATTATTATTTGGATCTAGATAACATTAAAGAAAATTAATTATACTTTATCTTTCACTATGCCACAAAGAACCAAAAGACGTTTGTACATGATTGGATATGGAAGAAAGTAAAGGTGGTTTTAAAAAGTACCAGGTAAAAATTCCTTACGGATTATTATGTCAGCCATAAAACGGTGAGTTGAGGATCACTTTCTTAATCCTTCGTATGAAGTATATAGATTTTAGTTGGATTTTTCGAGAGTTTTTTTCCTTTTTTTTTAGAAAAACAACAAATATTTCGCTACTGAAGAAAAGTAATTCGTACAGAATACCTGCGCTGAACATTCGCTATGGGGAGTTGGGCAATGAATGGCGAACAAAGCCTCGGGGGGCTTCACGAAGCTTGGGAATTTGAAGTATTTCGCGAGATGGGAAATATCAGACTCATTGTGTTCAGTTCACAGAGGAGGTTTGTAGAAATCGTCTGGGGTCATTTAAATTTTCGGAATGCGTCGATGTAACAACGATTTTCTTTTGGTCGTTAACGCATATCTCGGGCGACATAATTATAAATTAGCGAAACTGCCGGAAAAACGTTCCTCTGGCATCAACAGGATGGCTGGTTACGGGATGAGCTGACAGGATCAGTTGCTGAAAATGATTGTGTGGCCGGCCGTAAAGTCCGCATGATAAATATTTCTTGAGCTGGCGGTCTTCTAGAATCCAAGATGGCTTCTTGCCTGTTTGTAGGAAACAATTGAAGGAAGGTAACATATCTGCTGTCAAAAAAGACTTCATCCCAGCGCCTTCAAGAAATCGGGGGGGATGCGTGATTAGATAAACAATACGGCTTGAATTGAGAACTATCTGATCTGATGAATAAATGATACTCCAGAGATTTTTAGACAGTATTTTAACTGGAAAAAGAAAGTGAAAACTGCGCGTTATTGAAATAGCTGAGAAAACTGTCTGAAATTAAACGGCAAACAACGACGCAGTGTCTAAAAATACATTTGCGAGTTCTCATGTATATACAGCAATAATCTCCAGAATTATTGGCAAATTTGGTTTCCTTTAACTAACAGAATTCCAATCAGAATTTATAACAGAAAAGAAGCGAATATTTTATTCAGCTATGAATCAATATTGCATTTATCAAACGCAGCATTCACACTTGAGTTTCTTTTCTTTCATGTACGCCCGCGATTCTTCGAGAAGCAGTTCTCAGCTTTAACCACAGCTTTCAACGCTCCCGGGCAAGCACGGAAGCCTGGCTGCCAAAATTAAACGCTAGCCGGCTAGATATCTCATGCACAAATCAAATTACTGGTACACACACGTGTGTATATTATATATACATACACTGACTGCTAGCTATTCCATGAATGTAAAACAGTTTGTTTCCGAACTTCTGCTACACAAAATATCCCTTTTTCATCAAAATGTACTTCCTTTGATGGGCCCACAATTCTCTTTCTCTGTGCTGTGCCATGTTGCACAGGTTATTATTTAATCACATTTTTAGTGATGTACAGATGTTTTATGAAGGCAATTACCCTAACATTGTTAGTGTAAAACTTCAGCGTTTTTTACCGTACAGGAACACGTAGCAATCTAAATCGAGTTCTAGCTTACTGTATACCTATTAATTTTCTTGCCCAGGTAATATTTGGGCGGTTTTAAACTGGTCGACATATTTGTATAAATGCTTGGTGTTTTTTAAGAAAATTTTCGTGTATAAGGACCGACGTATTTATCTTTAATTGAAAGTATAGTTATTTAGTTAATTGAGGAGAGGGAAGAAGTCTTCCAACCTACACAAAGCCACTGTTCTTTCAAATCATCTACGCGACGCGTGTCCAACTGCATTGACTGGTTCAGCGAACAACAACCAGACCCAGACGACGTATTCGCCTCTCTTCTGCTAAAACAAAGACAGTGGATTTTAGGTTTGCTTTCGAATACCAACATTTTAAATTTAATTTAGGACACTTGTTTGATATCTGTGCTGCACGGTGGGCAGAGGAATCGGAAACATCAGTAGACCTTTTGTCCAGATCAAGTAAAATCTACTGAAAACTGTTAAAATTCAATTTAGAAAGGGGGGGCGTTCATCTCATTAGTAACGAAACTACATTATCAAACATTTTGAATTTTATTTCGCTGCAAGAAATTAGTGGTATAATTTGGAATTTCCGGGTTTCCATAATAAGCGATGAGCTGATTTATTACGTCTCTTCAGTATGGCTGATAGATCTCAATGGGGTTAGCCTCGCATGCCTGTGGTCCTTTTAAAAGCGCCCTTATGATCAGAACCCAACAAACATGTAATATTCACGTTCTATCCCACAGAATTCAAACCATTTTCTTTCTTTTCAATCGAAGACGGGATGTAACTGATTCAGAAAACAGCAGTTTTAGACGTCGGGAACGGCAGTGTCAGTAACCAGAAACGGCCGACTTGATCCTCTTGAGAAAATCAAGAACTTCGTCGAATATTCTAAGATGGCGCTTCAGAAGCCCTCGTGTAGGTGCGCTCTGTGGCAGCTTTCCTTTGCCATGACATCGGTCTTACTTCGCTGCTCGGAGCTTCTCTATCGGTATTCCCCAGCGACTGGACCAGAAAAGAGTAAGGAGATTAGCTAAGATGGGCGGCAGCAGTTTGAGTTCTCTGAAGTTAAAGAAATACATCTTTACCCGTTGAGATAATTGATTTGATGTCATTTCTAAGTAGATGTGAAAATTAGCGGATTCCAGAAAACTGATACGGCAGCTAAATTGGGGCATGCCAACACTTAAAGGAACGACAGGTTTTGAGATCAAATGCGAATGAAGAAGCCTAAAGGATTCTTCTTGAAGAATTCTCGCTAGACGCGAAAAGTCATCGTTATATCTTTCAGCATAAATATACCAAAATTCCATCTTTTTGAATTTACATTGCATTTGTTTTCTTCCATATTTAACGTCCCCTAAACACCACGAATAAATAATTTTTTCAGTTTTTGTTGGTAGCCATTAAAGGTGAAGTAATATTTATGTAAGAAAGTTTATTTTCGATCTTTTGTCGTACAGAAAATTAGAAATATTTTCCCCTGTGCTTTGGGCATTTAACTGGCGAGTCTACCATTACAGCCGTCAGCGCGCGCGCGCGTGCGTGTTTGTGTGTGTGTGTGTGCGTGTGTGTGTGTGTGTGGTGTGTGTGTGTGTGTTGGGGGAGGGTGAAACGCTGTCTGGCACCGGAATTTTTACTGAATCATCTCCACACCACGTCACAGTATGGAAGTCTGTGTGTCATGTTGTTGGGTACGATTCAAGTTTTTGGACAGCTACAACTGGTTGCTCACGAGGAAAGCGTCACTTCTTCCGGATACTTGGTCATTTTCCGCCAAAAGCCACTTGCTGTCTCTGTCAATGGGCAGTATTTTATATGGAAAAATCAGGTCATCACAATTTTGCCACGTGGCCCGGACAATCAGCTCACGTGAATCCAAAGATATCTGAGCTATTCTTCGACCGATTATTGCGAAGGTCCCCTCCCCGTAAGCCAATTCCTTGGGACTTCTGATTAAATTACTTTGCTTGGAATAGGCTTCAGTTCGAAGACCAAGACTGCTGATCTCGCCCACACAATTCATCTTGCAGTAACGCTGTTTATATTTTTACAGTTCTATGCATAGTTTCATAACAAACAGGTGTTCTCTTAAAACTGCGTGTCCATTTACTTTTGTCAAGTCTTTGTATACTGTTTCTGTGTATCTTTCCACTCTTGTAGAGAAACATGAGGAAGAAAAGGCAGTATATCCTCAAACAGTTTTAGGACCTATCATCGCATATGTCGAGAAAGTATTTGAACTTATTAAACGTGGGTCTCACAAAGGAACTAACGGAGTTAGTGGATTAAATCCATTAAGGTTACGAAGTTTTACACTTAATTTATCACATGCTTACTGGAATTTATTTATGAAAATAATAATAGTTCGTTACAAGAGTTTTGTGAGTTTTTATATTGTGTTAATTTGGGGTTCATTTTTTGCATGCTTGTGTAGGTGTATGTAGATAAGCTATATATCGTTCTGTAGCACGTGCTCTGGCATACATTATGCAAAACCTACCTCTTTAAAAATCATAAAATGAATATTTGTTTCAGGGTTCTGAGTGAATCATGGATAGACAAGGTTTTCGTGCCATTTTGTCTTCACGAGTTCAAACCGGGCCACAGAGTGAGCGAGGCGACTCGTAACATCAAGCAAGAATGGGGAGAGGACAGCGAATGAGCGCATAGAACAAAGATGGTTTGCAAAGTTTCGATCAGATGTGAGCCTCAAAGATAAGGACCGTAGTGGACGTCCTTCCAGCTGTGATGACGACCATCCGAAAGCCTCATTGAAGCCAATCCAAGAAAAACAGTACAACGGATTACTGGAGAGCTTGATATAAGCACTGCAACTGTTTCCCGGCATCTTGACACAATTGGCAAGGTGAAAAGGCTTGACAGGTGGGGTGGGTGCCTCGCGAGTTGAATGAACAACAACAAAATCGTCAATTGGAGATCTGCTCTTCGCTTGTCATAAGAAACAAAACCTGGCGAAACCATCACAGATAAAAGGTACTGTCATGAATTAAATGTTGTTCATCAGAAACTCTCCCAACGACAGCCAGCTTTGGTGAATCGAAGAGGCCCAATCCAGCTCCAAGACAATGCTTGTCATCATGTTGTAAAAGTGACTTCAGAAACCGAACACGTTGGGGTATGAAGTTCTCTCACCCACCCTATTCCCCGGACATTTCTCCCACAGACTACCACCTTTTCAAACACCTCGGCAGCTTCCTCCGTATGAAATCCTTCTCCAACCAAGCAGTAAATGAAACTGCCTTCCAACAGTTTATCGACTCCAGAAATCGAGATTGCGCTTGTAACTCGTTGGCAGAAGTGTACTGACTGTAATGGAGATTACTTTGATTAATAAACTTCACGTTCAGCAGCGATATGAAGTCTCGTCGGTGTCGTAAATGAACCCGACAAAACGTTTGTAACAACCAAATACATACAACAAGATAAGCATATTATAGGCGAAAAAATTGTTTCGCTCTGCGGAAACCATTCGCAGAATCCAGCTATTGGAACTAAAACGCTGTTGTCTTCTTCAGTATCTAAATCATCCAACCGACTCAAAGACATCATTACTGCGTGTTAATGGAATAGTGACATCAGGATTTGCATAGGTTCCTGCGTGGCTGCAAATCCCATAACAAGTGACGAAGTATTCAGCGTGTTTTCCCCTGGAACTGTACGCAGCTGGCGCATCATTTGTACGTTTGAAATAAGACGTCTGATTTCCCTCCTGACACTGATTGTCTTTCCTGTATCAAGTTTTGTACAGGCGGATTTGCTAATGTGTTTACTTATTTATTTCGAAGAGTTAGCTTCAAATTCCAGGGTGGACCGAAAATAAGTGCGGGCAGATGTTTCGAAAAACAAACAGCATAATTTCCTGAGAAAGTTCTGCCCGCGGATGTGCAGATTAGAAAATCTGTGTGATCTGCTGGAATGTCGCTGATACAACGTCAGAGTCCAGACCGATCCAACAAAAATTAGCATCGCAAATTTCTACTCTACCGCTCGTCCTTACTTTCAGTTTTTCGATAATAACAACACGTGACCAAATCATTACGGCAGAACTGTGCGAATGGGCCACACACGGCGAATAGAAGAGATTTACTTACACAGTTTTGTTCCAGAAAATGAAATGTCAAGAAGCAAAAAAAGAATGGCAATCATAATAAGAACTGAACTTTAAGTAGGCAAAATATTTTCAGCCTATTAATGATGCATTAATATAAAAGAAGCTCACGTATTATTTTTTTTAACAATAGAACAGTAATTGAACTTGGTTTAATTTAAATAATTTTCACTAGTTACCTGCCTTGCATAACGTTTTCCCGCCAGTGTACATCACGCGATTTGTCACGTGGCGGGTATCACACTTTCGACTGATTGCAAAGAAATTTTTGACAGGCAACTATTTTTCGCACATCTGGAAACGAGAATTCAAGTAAACTTTTTAAATATATATATCGCATCCTATTTAAACCCCAAGATGTACTCCCCAGGTGTCTTTTATCTTTCTGCTTTTGTTTTATAACCTATTTCTCTCTATATTTTGCGTCTGTATCCACCTTACATAACCTTCTTTTGTGCAGAACGAATTGATTTTGTGCCTTCCTTTTGGACAAATACTTAACGTCGTGACTCGGCAACAAGATGCGAGTGGCGCGTGATGTTAAAAAATTTTGTTTAAGGGATCTTTTGAATTAATTTTTTACTTTTTGAAACCAGCTATTAATTTATGGGATTTGATTACATTACTGATAATTCTTGCATATGACAAACTTAATTCAGTGTCACAACCTCTAAGTAATTCGTTAAAAGCGACTCGAGTTTATGCTATAGCATTTTTATTGGGTTTCTGAAGGACGTAACAATAAAACAGGTTGACAGTAGGAATCACCTTCCGTAAATTCCAATTTGTATTTATTTATTTATTTTATGAGAAAAACCACCATGGAAACGTCTTGTTGTGACGTCACTTTCAACGGAAGTTAGAGCTACTTTAACCGACTTTGAGAAGAAAACGTTCAGCCACTAACAGTCTCGTCACCCTGACGAAGCCTCGGGCATGTGCACCGAGACTCGGCGATAGCTTTTGGCTTTTTCCCACCGAGAACGATTCGATCGGCGAATCGCTGATGGCGAAGTGTTCGGGGATTTGTTTACAAAACAAAACCCAACCTTCCTGGGAGTTCAGTACAACCCCCCTCCCCCCTGCTGTCAACCTTTCAGAACCGACGACTTTTAGCCATCGCCGCCCGAGTCGCTGGACCCGCGGATACGTCAGACGCGCTCACGCGTCTTGGATCAAAGTTGTCTGCGTTAGCATCACCGTCCATTGGCCGGTGACAGCGTAGAAAAGGGAGGGGTGCGGTCTGCTGGCTCTCGAAATAGCGCTTTGGCCGCGAGAAGTGATATCGACAAAGCAAATCAGCGTTTTTAGCATGTGCCTTCGACGGAATGACAAAGCAGGAGAAAGAGAAATCGCCAAACAACTTGACACGTCCGACAAAAGGTATTTATTACAGACTCCGAAGGAGGAGGAGGACGGTCTGGAGAAGAAAACGAGCAGTAACATTGAGGGCAGATGAATAATAAATACATTAAGGTGATAAATAAGCGAAACAGTCCACTTGCAGCCCTGTAAATCACGCCAGCCTAACGTCTGTTTTATACGAGAAAGAGATGCTTTAGATCCCTGTCTGACTAAACACCTGTACGGGGCCACTATTAGGCACTGGAAATATGGCTTTAAATATCCGTTAAGCCAACTTACACTTGATACATAAAACAAATGAACGAAGATTTAAGATGCTGCGTTTGTTTCCATGAAAGACTGGTGTGCACTTGCTGAATCCATAATGCATAGGAACTGGTCGTGTGGTGTCTTCAGTCAGTCTGCCTCGGTGTGAGCGGGCTGAGAGATCCACACAGAAGTGGAGAGTCGGTGCGTGACCAATAGCATCACAATCCTCTCCGAAATGCTGATAGCGTGCTACTCTCGTGTCAGGTTTTTCCGAAACACTGAGACTAAACATATTTTAAATTACAAAGAGGAAAGGCTAAGGAAAGCTCCCTGAAAGCAGCAAGTTTTTATGGCAGTACAAGCCAACAGCTTGGAATGCCACAACACCTGGTCTATTAGATCTATTACCTAATGGAAAGCTGCTGAGACCCCTGTTAGTTTTTGTTGTATTAATGTTCATGTTGTAACAAACATTGAAATTAACCAAAGATGGTCGAGAATCTGTTCTTTCCGCTACCACGTCTTCGCTTCTGGACCTCAGTTTGTGTATAGGCGTGCTAAGGTATCCATGGAGACTACCACTTCAATCATGGTTGATAAGTTATTCTTATTTAAACTGATTTTTATGTGAAAAAACAGGAGACTCATGCCACGAATGGGGTTGTTGAAATTGCTACAGGTATCCAGCGGGAAGAAACCGACGTTTGTGTGTGTGTGTGTGAGTGTGTGTGTGTGAGTGTGAGTGTGTGTGTGTGTGAGTGTTGTGTGTGTGTGTGTGTGTGTGTGAATGTATGTGTCTCTGTGTGTGAGTGTGTGTGTGAGTGTGTGTGAGTGAGTGTGTGTGTGAGAGTGTGAGTGTGTGAATGTGTGTGCGTGTGTGTGAGTGTGTGTGTGAGAGTGTGTGTGAATGTGTGTATGTGTGTGAGTGAGTGTGTGTGAGTAAGAATGTGCGAGAGAGAGAGAGATGAAGTAAGCCTACAACATTTTGGAGTAGCACTTAAATAGTCTGTATTCCAAACATGGATCAGAGAAAAATTAAAGATGTCATTCTTTGAATATTAACGTAACAAATTTTTTTCATCACACACCCTGTTAGGACAAGAAGGATAACTTAAATTGGTTAAAAAAGACTCAATTTTATATGCAGAAATTTTTTTTTTAAATTGCGAATGGTATCTGATTTACATGGAAACTAATTTATTATTTTTTTAAAACACTTCAAGAAAAATTTTAACTTCTGCCGTTTTCCTTTCTTTGTTTTTCAGATCACCGTCAGTATCCAGCTGTCGTAAGTAGTTAAAAGAAGCTACGGCTTCAGAGTTTACACTCAACAGAGGCTATTACTGTGAATCCAGATTACAATATAGACTCCTGAGACAGGATACCACTATTTATCAGAGACCCCCAGCGAATACTTTAAAAGAATTAGATATTGAAGGGTTTCATGATGCTAGATGTATTTTAAGGTGTATCTAGCCAAAGTCACGAAGTAATGGACAGCCAAGATGCGCGCTATTTTTCCAATAAGGAAAAAACGATTATATATGGTTTTTTACTGATTGTATTGAAATCTGGTCGGATGAAGCAGTTGGTCTCTTCCCACTCCTGTACTTCTGCTTGAGAAAACTATGAAAAAACAATCCCAAGTAAGTATTCCAGTATTTGGTGACCACTTTATGTAGAAAATGGTTTTGGCATTTCTGTCTTGGACATGTTTCAATACCAGGACATCATCATTATCATCGTAAGTAGTCATTGGTTCAAAGCGATACCAGGGAGATGAACAGCCAAGGTATTTTCCCAGCGCGCCAGGACATATCGCGAGTTGAGATGCTCGCCACATCCACGCAAGTCGTCTACATTGTGTACGAAGATGAAGTGATGCCGATTAATCGAGGTCTACACTGTAGATATAAAAGCTTTTGTCATTACTAACAGACGAAATGAATCAGACAGTTTCAGTACTGATTAGGATGGCGGGTTCACAAATTTGTTGATCCTTCATTCCCGGGCTACACGACCCCCACTGCCGCACCAAACATGATGATCCTCCTATAATGTTCCACAGTTGGCTCGTTCTAGCATAGAAATTATAAAATACTACCTGAAATTCGCCACGTTAGAATTAGATTGCTGATATAATTCCACTGAAAGAAGAACGAAACTTAAAATTTAACTGATACGAAAGTTTAATAATATATAGTACTGTGCAAAAGTGTTAAGCAATATTGCAAAACACTAATGCTTGTTTTGTTTTCTTTGAGAATAATAACTGAATTAAAATGGCAAAGATGTCAGAAATAGACATAAAATAATGTTTCATGAACAACGTAAAACCCAAAGCGAAATAACTGGTTTAAGTGGACTTTCAATATGTGTCATTCAATAGATTATCAGGAAATTTGAAGACATTGGTTCATTTTATGATAGAAAAAAGATGTGGACAACTAAGAAAACTGTCCAAAAAGATAAACAAACTAATTTATCTGATTGAAGGACTTTATGCCATTGTTGTAAAATCGTGAATCTGAACACGTGAAGACTTTGTCAGGTCCTGTTTTCTCTCCTTGTCTTTCTGTTCTTCAGAGAAATTATCTTCAGGTAATGTTGGTTTAGAAATTTTGGGTCTAAAAGAAAGTAAAATGTAAAGAGAATAATTAAGGATGAGCATAGCAAATAAGCTTGCAGCCTATAGTTAAGCATGGTGGAAGTTCTATTCAGATTAGACGGTGTATCTCAACTATCGGTGTTAGAAATTTAGTAAGAATTTTACAAAATACGAATATAGCCAGATACAAACAAATTCCTATTCATCATGTCATTCCTTCAGTATCTAGTTGTATTCATATTTAAGCATGACAACGATTCTAAACATGCTACCAATGTTGTCAAAATGTACTTACAGCACAAAAAGTTGTGTAAAGTGCTAGATTTATTAGTTGCTTCCTTAGAGCTCTGACTTTAATATTTTTTAATATGTCTGCGACTATTTGGACAAAAAAAATGAACAACAGCCAGAATCCAAGGATGAACTCTGAGCAGAGCTCCTCGATGCATGAACTAACATTCCAGCTGATATTATTTCAAAATTACAAGTGAGTCTGCTAAGATATATCTAGGCAGTCATGAAAGAAAAGGGTGGACATACTAAATATTGGAATACCTTAATTTTATTTTATCATCTTCATCTCGTATATTAGACAATATTCATTTATTAAATTCTATGCCTTATTAGTTTGTTATATTTCTTTCCATATATTAATTTATGAATAAAAATGTTGAGCACCTAAATCTTTTGCACAGTAGTGTATGTACAGATATTTGTAAAGATTGAATTAATTGTTTATTTATAATTAAAGAAATAATTAACTTTAATTTAATTGATGTTGAAGAGACACAAAAGGAATTTTTACTACTATCCATAATTATAAAAATAATAATAATAGAAAATGAATTCAACTAATATAATAATGATAATATATTTGTAGTAATTCTATAGATAATTGTCGGGCATTTTTTAATACGAATCCTTGATATAAACAGAATTAGCGAGTCTGGGAATATTGATCTTCGTTATTAATCAAGTAGCCTCGAAACTGATTAAAGTCATATTTTACATAGTATTACAATAATTGTAAAAACAATCGAAATACTTGGTATAAAATGCAAATACCACGTGGTACATGGTAGAATTTATGTAAAAAATTAGATATTCCATAGTACAGTCACGTGTTGATATAGTACACTGTGAATGGTTGCCATGCAAGCAGTCCAAAAGTGCCTCACCTGCAGGGAAGCTAAAAAGGTATAAACAGTGATATTAATGTAGTGTATTAGATACTACGGCTTCTGGGAAGAGAATATCAGATAACAAGCGTAGTCTTAATTAGTGAATGCAATTGGTTTTTGGAGCTATGAAAATTCTGAGAAAAGTACGCGAAACTGGTACTGTTAGAAATAGATACAGTCGAAGAAGAAAGCCTGAAGTTTCTAAAAGTGATACCAGGCACCTCTGGGTAAGTTCTTTAGGTGATAGGCCACGAACCAGTAGAGATCTTGCAAGTGCTAACGTTTCTTCAAGAACAGTGAGATACGCATTAACGTAGAACGTTTCCAATGGATAAATCTCGTGTAACACAGACTGTTATCAATTGATTTTAGCAGAGATTTAAAGAGACCGGTTCATTTCATGAAATACCTAAAGAAGAGAGTGCTACAGCAGTCACCTATCTAGCTCGAGGTAACCCCATCGCACCAGAGCACGCTCCATCCAGAACGAATTGCGCCAGGTTCGTGACCAACACACCAGATCAGATTGTACGAACTCGACTGGGCTTCGGTATTTTACACGCCCCTGGCACCAGCTGATCTTAGGCTGGAGCCAGATTCCCTTCCCTGACTTTTCTGCTGGTCGCTTACGTGTTTGGCGGAGAACAAAGCCAACGTTTGAGACAGGGGGCCGTTTTGTTGGATGACGGTGATCCAGTGTGGCTGCTGTGCTGCGTGACCACAGAATGAACAATTGGCGATATTCGACGCTACCTGGATCGGGTCATTAGAATTGACGTTTGCTACAAACTCGCGGTAGTCGTCAGCCGCCTTCATAAACGATAATTAAGGTATCCCGTGGTGCGATTAAATTGTTTTATCTGAAATCTCCTCCCGACCTAAACCACCATGGAACATGTCTGCGATGAGCTCTCCAGGCATATTGGACAGCGGCCACGTGGGGCCGAAAACGCGCAGATGCCCCACTGTAATGCACGCCAGAGATGGCCATGCATACCGCTAAAGGTCGCTTGAATTCATTGTGTAGGTGGGCATTGTAATATCAGTAAATGCATATTGACCAATGTCCAGATGTCGCTGAAAATGGACTCTATAGTAGCTTTCTAGTCATGAATTGTGTGAAGATGTTTCACTCTTAATAACTTCGTAATCCTCTATATTGGTTTTGTCAGTTTATGTAACTGATTATTACGGAGAATAAATTTTAACAAACGAAAAGTGACGACTAAAGACGGCGGCTGGACTTTAATACATATAAACAGACTATTTCAGACTAATCTTGGTTCACTAGGAGATTTGGAATGAAATACCACAAAAGTGTATTTACAAACTTTACGAAAATACAGAAGCATAAGTCAGTCCTTTATTCAGCAGAGAGGATCATATTTTAATAAACGGCAGTTTCCTGTCGGTACAGGTTCTTAAACTAAGTTTTTTATGGAATGGATGGCTCATCGATCGGACTAACAGGTTTGGTTGATGCAAACTGCAGTGGAAACGGAGGTGATGGTTAATGCTCTTTTTTCCATCGCCACCTGGCGCAGAGACGTCCGACTGTTTAGTTCATTCCACGGGAGACTGTCAAAAAAACCACTTCGTTGTTTGCGTCTTGGAAACGGGTTGGAACTCGTTTGGACGAAGAATATCACGTTAGACTGCAAAAGAATTTTAAAAAATTGTAACTAGCGTCAGGAATCTAAAAGCCGATTCGACGAAAGTAATCATATTTATAAGTTATGAGCCATTCTGGAGTTTCCTGCTTTTAAACTCTATAATTATGGATTAGTACGCTCGCTGAATGTGACTGAGGCTGTTTATTTAGTAAACTGGGTTTTATTTAGTGCCACAAGACATCGCTGTGGGTTTATTCGCCCCTTTGTACCGCGCCAGTTCTGCACGGGTTTTTCCGGATACTTTGGTTTAACAAACTTCAAACCATGACATTTCTAGGAATGGGGAACGCCAACTACATGGGCACTTCTTGAACACTAAAATAGTCAGCTAGATGTGTAGGAAAGAGAAACTAAAAAATCTGCTAAGCTAAATTCTTCCTGGAATTAAAATGCATTTTAAATGTTTACTTAAAGTTTTCATATCTTCTAACAGCTTACTTTTAACCATTGCTTCTTTCTGTATAAAATATGATGGTGCTAGATTTTTGATTTGTAACTTGTAAAAAATTAGTTGATTTTCTTGAGAGAGAGAGAGAGAGAGAGAGAGAGAGAGAGAGAGAGAGAGAGGAGAGAGAGAGAAGGGGATATGACGTCAGTACAGAGAGAGATAATGATTTCAGTACACAGAGATAGGGGGGATATGACGTCAGTACAAACAGAGAAAGATATTAACATCAGTACAGGGAGAGAGGGAATATGGCGCCAGTACAAACAGAGAAAGATATTAACATCAGTACAGGGAGAGAGGGAATATGGCGCCAGTACAAACAGAGAAAGATATTGACATCAGTACAGGGAGAGAGGGAATATGGCGTCAGTGCAAACAGAGAAAAATATTGACATCAGTACAGAGAGAGGGGAGATAAGACATCAGTACAGATATATAATGACGTCAATACAGAGAGGGAGAGAGAGAGAATAACATCTTTAAGTGAACGTGGAAAAAGTCTATAAAATGGCGACTACCCAAAGGATAACTCTTGACATGTGCGATGAAACAGCTTCTAAAATTTCGAATGATAGTGCTAAGGTTTCTTCGTTGCTTTGCTGGGATTCAGGCCCAGCTGGATACCGAGCAGGGCGAACTCTGGGCGGAGCACCGTCCTCATGGGTGAAGTAGCGCCAGGGTAACGCTAGAGAACGCGCGCGCGTTTGAAAGACCTCCGCACACAGTTCCAAAGCGGCGCGGTTTCAGATGCACGACGAAATGCAGTTTCATTCTCACCTATTATTTCTGTGTGACAAAATGAAATACTTGCGTGTGGTAACATTATTGCGCAAACGGAATGTCAATGCGCGTGCTTTTCCAGAAACCGCTCTAGTAAAGCTGTCAAGTTGGTGTGAGGATGGCGTCTGCACCAGCGCCGCGGGCATCTCTAGCGGCAGCAACCTTTTCCGTGTCACCTTTGTTTGTTTGCTCGTACAATCTTGTATGTTTGCAGTCCATTTAACTCCTTATTCGTGTTTAGGGAATATGCATTGCGAAACGTTTATGATAAGGGATTGCAGAAAATATCTCTTAAATTAAAAATAATAATGAAATAAGTAAAAACCGCGAAAGCGAAATCTTTTTGGTTTTCTCCGTTCACTTTGTAATTAATATTTATCCGCCATGTTGAGCTTTTTCTAAAGATAAGCTATATGTTTAAAATTCGCTTGATGTCAGGCTTTGGTGGTGCGATCATTTAACTATGTTTACTCTGCTCCCGTTACATTAACAGTAATGCCAAGTTGACCAATTTTTAAAGTATAATTAAAGATGAATTTTCGAAGTGTCAGAATTCGGCTCTGAATCCGCCGTCGCTGACGTGGATAAGCATTTGGAAAAAAGAAAAGAAAATCATTGACAGTGGCTCGGTTATATAAACGGTCGAGGAATTATGAAGAAAAAAACAATGATGCTGAAGAGAAGTAGCGATAGAAACACCATACTTTCTCCTTTTTTTTAACTGTACTTTAAGGTGGCAAGGCGCCATCATCAATAGTCACGTGACTAGCAATAAAAGCAGAAGACCAAAACGTGATGACGAAAAGTAAAGGCAGTACGTGCGTGGCCCGAAATACAAACGGTTGGTCAACAATGAGGGAAAAGAAGGCCAAAAAAAAACGAGTGAAAGCAAAAATGATAAACCTTTTGAAACAAAATAAAGAGCAACGAAGCTATTAACAATTTTAGAAAACGTTGCAAGAAAACGCTATCAGTTTATGCCGTTTATCCACGAAGATAAAGCGACTGGTTATTTTTAAAGTCTACAATCCAACTGCAGTAGAATAGCTATTTAATGACTGTTAACATAACGTAATAATTATTACAAAATTGGAAAAACTCCTTAAACTTACTGTTGTACACATATTTTGTAAACTTATATAATTAAACACTTCACAAGAGTTTGATCTGTTTGTTTAGCTTCAGAAAATCAGCCCATTCTTCCAGACAAATTTATTTCTTTAAAATAAAAAGACATATAAACTCAAACCTTGCTTGATTCCAGCAGACAGGTGAGACTCGTGCTACTTATTAGAAACAAATTATTGGTCTCTGCTGAAGTAAATAATTCCGGACAATTAATTAGCAGTTCACCAAGCTGCCAGCTCAGTGTTACCAGAAATATTAGTTCTCTTATAAACATTATTGCGATTTATTAATAGTGATTTTACAAAAGTTTTTTTTTCTTGTAAATAATTATTACGCGTCGAGTTTGGACACAACCAGGTACAGTAAAAAAAAACCAGTGCGCGCAGGTCTTTGATATCCTTTGAATTTTTGCCATTTGTCAGTTGAAGCTGTCTTTTCGAACTCGCGTGCTTACTTATTATTTATTCTACTAATAAGAATTTTTTTATGATGGCAAATGTATTTTTTTTTCTTTGCCGGGCAAAAAGGTGAAGAATCCGAGAAATCTCGGACCAGTTTCCATAGAAACCTGCCCTATTCGAAAATTAGATAGGCAGGAATGGTACGGATGATTTTCCTGTAGCAGTTCATCTTGGCGAGAACAAGATGAGCCAGCCACATTATCTGTCCAGTACGGTCTTGTTGACAGACATTAAGATCTCTACCGACCACCGCTCGCTCGGTTCCTTGCACTTACCCACCTGAAACAGAATTCAAAGAACAAGAGTCAGACCATAGACGTTGAGCGGAGGAGGGGAAACAGGGTATTTACTTGATCTCTCGTATGCATCAATTATTTTGTCGTGGAAACTTGTCTTTTCTTAATGTTCCCCTTTGAGACTAGATGGTTAGACGGTTTCTAAAGAATTTCTCTGGCGTTCCGTATGCTTCGATCAAGACGGTCAATAAAAAATACAAAGCTGAATTATTTTCCTTCTTTAATTTTTTTTTCTTTTATCGGTAAAAGACAGACTAAAGGCGGACAAATTAAATATGTCGAGTTCGCTAGATACACCGATACACTGAAAACAAAAGTTGTGTACGTTTTCTGTAGAAAATCAATAGTAATTTTATGCTACTAATATATATATATATATATCGTTGCCATTAACGTTTGCTTTCTAAAAATTGGATAATTTAAATAATGGCATATGGAGGAGATCCTTGTACATGAATGTTGCCAGCGCCTTTTTTGACTTGGTAATGCTTTTAATAAAATAATCGATAAATCGGTAGTTAAACTTTCCCTACTTTTGTGCCTATTTACTTCGTCCTAATAGTTCTGCCCCTGGCCAGGTTTGATTTCTTTTCTCTGTGGTGACGCGCACAACCGATATTAATCTAAACTAAATTTTAAAATTTCTAACAGTGCGCAGATCTCTCAGAAGTTAACGTAGTCGTTGTTACGGTGTTGTGCGTTCGTTAACAAATCCACCTATTGTTTTTTTTTTTTCTTTTTTAATCCAACTGCCGCAAGATTTGGATTTGCCACCCACCCACCCACCAACAGAAAGTAGATTTATTGCAAACAGCAAAACACAGGCAAGGAAGAGTTAGTAACCTGCCATCTTGCCGGTGCTGATATAAGAAGTGCGCCTCTTGTGTGTACGCGAAGTTTCGTATTATCAATTGTACATTTTCGCAATGCAATGGTACAAAAGCTAACTCCTGGAACGAAGCAGAATCCTCATGATTGTAAATTGTATCTCATCTGCTGTCTCCGGAGCCTCCATTCTAGCCCTTTAACTGACGCTTTCATAGGTAAGCTTCCGCGGCGCTGAATTCCGTTTTTGTGGACTCGATGCAAACGGACTTTATTTTAGTTTTCCGGTCGATCTGAAAGCTTTTGTTTAGAAATCTCCAACTGTAAAAACATTTTCTCGCTACGTTTTTCGATAATCTGAATTATTTTCCCCCAAAATGTCTTGTTTGTGACACGTAATTGTTGTCAACAGAAAACCGTTATTTCAGTAAGGTTCACATCCTTATTCCTGTTCGCAGTTCAACTTAGTCTAATCTAACCTAGAATACCTGTTGAAGGTGATAAATTCATTTAAAACTATTGTTTATTCGGTTTAGTTATTACAAGGAGCCAGAAAACTGTCGCGACTAAGACAACAGACCAAGACAGAGGAAGAAATATGGCGTAGGATAACGCCATCTAGCGGATGGTTGTAGCACTACGCTTCCTCGCCGGTGTTGTCCATTTTGTGGAGACTGGTAAACAAAATTTTAAAAAAGAAAATATTTTCTAATATGAAATCTTATGATGATTCTTCCTCAGTAACAGAATTATTAATGAAGCTAATAAATTATCTACGGTAGTCGTTCATAGCAGGAAGCCGGGTCATGGTCGCGGTCATGCCCCGGTGGCTCGTATCAGCTACAATGGATCGCTTTTCCGCCTCTGTGTAATAACCAAACCAAATTTTTAGGTTATTTTTTAATTAAATCTTTTATTTAAGCATTGGTAAATCAAAGGATATTTATTCTCTGTACGTTCAAAGCCTTTAATAATTTTAAAAAGTCCTCCTTAGTTATCAAGTGCAAAAACAGTTATTTTACCCGACGCAGTTGAGCGGCTCCTATCGAATTTAAATAACAAATTTACTGAGAGACGAAAACCTTTTTTTTTCTCCTCCAAACTCTGAATAATAATGACTCCCGTACATGATGGACGAATAGGACTTGGGGGAAATGATTTATTTAGTTGTCGGTTTGTTTTGAGAATTTTTCTTTCTTTTTTTTTAATTTCAAATTAAAAAAGTTTTCAGGGTATAAATCATCCTCGTCACAGACAGAATCGCCAACTGTTCTGTAATTTAAATACTGTCTCCGTGCCTGGCTCCGAGTAGAGAGAAGATGGCAGAGTTTGTTGAAGCTCGGATCTCTTTTAATAAGTGGTCCGACTCATTGCTTAAATCTCGCAGAAGTCAGGAAGGTAAAAGCTCTTAAAAGTGCAGATTTAAATTAACAAAAAGACTCGTCTGATGCCTAGGGTTTATGTGGAAACGTCGAGTGATATCGCGTTATTGCAGTTGGATAATCTGCGTAGTTCACTCAGGCTAAACATGCCGGTGAATTCTAGTAGAACAAAGGGTCGGTCACTCTTCCGGAGGCTGGTTCCGTTTTTGCTGTATATTAGATTGACCAGGCAGTCATTTTTCCAACTTAAACACTTTACCGTTGGACACCGGTCTGACGAGCAAATCTCTGCCTTGGGGTTCTTGGAAAATGCGAAGTTTAGTACCGAAAGAAAACTGAACTGGTTTGGCTGTTAATGAAATGGTTTATGACCGACATTACGTTTGTATTCGTTTGTGTTTCACAACTTCGGAAGATTATTTCATGCACTAGATGTAAATATAACGTGCAATATAAAATGCATTACATAGATATTACAGACATTAAAGAATAATTAATAATAACTTTTAATTGCAGAACCAGACCAAAAAAAAAGACGCGTCCAAAACATGAAATGAAGATGCTTGGTATGTTTGCAAATCTAAGGATGTTTTGTAAATGTACCTGTAATAGTCGGGAAACGCCAAGTTTTATTCCCCATACCAGGAGCTTCTTTCAAGTTTACTTGTTTATCTACATAAATAAGAGAAGATCCATTTACCAACGTAAAAAAAAAATATATTTTTGATCTGTAGACAGCGCAAAGAACCGGAAACGACGCATCAAATTCATGTAGATGTACTCCGATTGTTAGACTGAACAGTGAAAGCAAAGATGGAATTCAGCATCATAGGAATCCAACTGAATCTAAATTAAATAAACAAAATAAAAATCTCGCTTTATTTTATGGGGGGGTAAACTAGATTAATCTAGATTTTTATTCTCAAAAACATTTAGGGATAATTTTCAATAAAATTCTCGGATGTAAAGAAAGAATTTATTTTATTCCGCTTCGGGCTGCGAACAAAGCTGATGGGATGCTGGTGACGATCGGACGGACGATTAACTTTTGTATGCCTCGCCGGAAACCATCCACTATTTACTGAATCGACAGAAATAGGAAAAGTCCAGAGAGTTGTCTTTTTCCTGGAATTTACAATGATGGACTTTACATAAAATATGCTGACACCCCTAAATCGTAGCATTTTCCTAGTGTTTACATATCATGTCCGCAATATATTGCGGAGTTTTGATAATTAGAATAAATTTTAGCGATTAGAAACAATTAAATCTGTTTTTATTTGAGTCCGATAGAAGTGTCAGATTTCATTGCGGGTCTTGAACGTCAGATGCAAATATTAGAAGCCATCATCACGAATTTACTTATTTTGTTTTACGTTGGAACCTTTTGATATGGGTTTTTAATGCAGCATTATTTATTTATTTTTTTAAAAAATGACATTTTAAGAAAAACTTCATTTAAACCTTGTTAATGTGTAAAGCACTTTATATTTACTTTTAATCATTGTGAGTGAAGTAGTATCTGCTTTGATCAGAGTTCATTAGCGGACACCAAAGGATTTTATAGCTTGATAATCACAGCGAGAGTTGCTGAGCCGAGGAATGCATCAATATCGCAGATTAGAAGAGCCCATCTCATGATTTGTTTGTCGACAGCAGACAGCTTATTTAGAACCGGAATTCGAATTAATCAAAACTTTCCTCAGCGATATGCATTGTGTTCCTTGTTCGTGCGTTGTGTTTTTAGAATTTGCCGCTGTACCAAACATCACAGCCATTCTTTGATCGGGCGTCTGGAAATCAGGATTTTATTTTCTGTTCGAGCTTCACGGACTGAATTTGTATCAAGAAAGAATGAGCGCGCAGTTTATTAAACCGCTAAGTTGGTTTACAACTGGAGAGTCCAGCTATTCTCAACAACACGAAACGCACTTTGCAGATCAGCGCCAATTTGTTCTGAGAGACTATCGTATTCTAAAACACGAGAGAAAGAGGAGCGAGTCGCGCCTCTCACATTTCAACGGCTAGGTACAGATCAAACTCCCGGATCTCACAACGAACCGAGTTCGCGCAAGACAATAAACTTCTTTTCCTTTCTAATATCAGCGTTCCAGCGATGGACGGTAAGGCTATCGAGAATAATACAAAGAATTCCAAAATCTCTCTGTCTCTCTCTCTTTCCTCTCACCCTCCCGTTATTATCGGATTATACTATCTAAGCGACGTAAGTGCTGGGTAAATATAATTCTCCGGTTCTTTATGGTGGCCGCTCAAGAAAAATTCAAGATAACTTTTGTCTTTTGTGTGTCATACCTCAAAGATGTTACAAACACTACCAGTCGCTTCTTGGTTAGGAAAAATAGAGCTCTGATAAAGAATTGTTACTTTTGCAGTGGGGGCTAAGTTGTTAATTCTCTATTCTCTCTTTTTTACCTGGAAGGGGGTAACGTTGCAATAATAATAATAATAATAATAATAATAATAATAATAATAATAATAATAATAATAATAATAATAATAGTAATAATGCATCAGTTTAAAAACATGGCTAACTTGCTTCTTTCTCAGACAACTCAAATATTTAAAGAAACGTTTCTGCAGATTTCTTTTTTAAAGGTAGTGTATTTATTATTTTTTTTCGTCTTTTGGCCAATTACTGCCATGGAGGCTTCAAAACACAGCTTTGGTCTTTGCCAGATTAATTTTTTTTAAATTTCACACCAGAAACAAAAACGAGTACTAGAGACGTTCAAATATAAAGGGCAAAACATGATAATGCATATCAGTTAGGCTCCCTTGACGTTCTTCCAACTTATCTATCGAACTAAGATAATTAATTCTGTTTTTAAGCCAACAGGATGTGTAAATCAATTGATAAATCATGTCGACTGACATTTCCTTTCTATTGATCTTGCATATGGCTTCCTTCCTCCTCGTAGTTTTGTGCGCTGTCGTATCCCAGTTTAGGTAGCCGGTACAAGCAGACTTCCGGATACCGCCAGCTTCAGCTTGGAGGGGGGTAAATAACTTGCTAGAACTCTTCTGAACATCGACGGAAGAAAACCAAAGAATCCGGGACAAACGCACGTGGGTAAGACTGATAAAGAAGAGGGAGATAACCACAAAAATTATTATGCGCCAACCAAATTTTTTGACTCATCAGAAACTGAATCCCGGCCAACACACGGCTGAGTAAGCGAGAATCCAGTGTAATTGAATTTAATGATAATAATAATAACTTGACTAATATGGGAATATATTGATTTCTTACTCTTCTTATTCTATGGGAATTACATATCAACATTTTGCAAGAAACAGCCCATTATAAATAAACAATTTTTCAGAAAACAAAAACATTTATTAACTTTATTATAATTTGAAATATAAAATTAAAGTTTTAACAATAAAATTTAATAGAAGTTTAAGTTGCATTTTTCTCCTGGCTCAAGATCCTACTTTATTTAAAGTGGCCCTCTCGCATGATGTCTAAAACCTTTTTTTTAAATTTTAATTTATTTTTTAATACGGCAAAACACCATCGGGTTAACACCGTGCACGGGTCATCACTTAATTATCGTTTATTGTGTTTCTTTGCGAAGAACGCCACACACACACACACACACCTTCAATTAGAGGCTGTTAGGATAACCGACCACGTGACTTGTAATGTCACCAGACTCTTGCGCTCCTGCCCTGATTTCACGGTGTCACTGTGATGAAATCGCTGTAATAATTCAAACCATTTGTTGAAATTGTTTCTGGCTGCGGATTTTAAAACCTGTAAAACAAGCCAGCAGACCGATCTCGACGCGCTCGCTAAATGTACGGGAGGTGTGTTTATCTGATCTCCGCGCGCAATAACGACAAACGGTTTTTCTGTTGGCTTGGCGATGTTGCACTGAAGCATCGGCTGGGGGGGGTTGAGTGAAAGATTAGACCGCTTTCGTGAGATGCACCGAAGGTATCTCCCATGTCACTCACAGTTTGAGGAGTTAGTTAAAAAAAAAAAAAAAACAGTCGAAAAAGGTGGGGGTCGCTGTATGGTACGGGGAACTATTTACTGTGCGGATCACTTCGGCATGTGGCAGCTGCGTGACGCGTCCTTCCCGAGCGGCAGAGACATCACACATGATGGCGTCGCCTGTTTGAACGGTCTACCGGTGGGACCGTTTTGAGACGGTCAGATAGTTTTGCTTGAGTGGGAAAGCGAGGGATGACTGATTTAACCAAACAGATAATGACGACCATTTAAACTTACTAAAACGCCATAGTATCTTGGTGGGGGAGGAAGTAAAAAGGATTTGTTCTTTTCCTTTCTTCGTGGATCCCTGTTCCGACATTCGAGGTGAAAGGACGTCTCAGAAGGCAACCCCCCCCCTCCGGTCTCTTGAGCCGTGGACCACATAGAAGCCGGTACCAGCGATACTTCCACCACCAACTGCCCGGTGAATCCATACTAAAACTCTTCGTTTTTTTTAGATGCGGGAGGAAACCAGCGCAAACACGGAAGAGCTGGAAGAAACTCTGAACCGGGATCTCCGTCCCACTACTAACCCCTCAAAAACAAATTAAATGGATAAAGGGATTACTGACATTTGGCAAAAAGTTAACAATCGTTTTTTAAAGAAACACAATCCATTAGAGCTCGGATCTCAGCCGAGTTTCATCCAAAAAAACACCATTCATCCGTGAAGTTCTGTTGGTTATCCCTTTCTTTCTTTGGCCTGGTGAGGGCTCTGTCGGCTTTGGGCCCTTCGTGGAGAGGCCCAACATTTCCACGTTTCTGGGAGGATTAAGTCAACGTTGAAAATTAAAATTAACTCCGGATAACCTATCATTCGTGTACATTCTCTGTTGTACTGGTTACATTGTTACTTCTAACTTCGTTACAATGTTTCGGAAGCATGATTCCCTCTCGCCCATTCGGTTTCAGACGTGAGAGAGACTTCATGGAGCGGAAAGGCTAAAAACACAGTCCGGAGCCATGGAAGGTAAGTTATATAATGAAAATAAAAGGTAATAAGTCAGCGAAACCGCCCATCGATTCAATATCCTATTATTGTTTTATTTGAGGACGCACTGTCGAACATCATTTCTCCCGACACATTAGCACATCTGCTGCTCTTATTGAGAAGTCGCTGAGGGCGCCTTGTGGAAAGTATTCTCCAGCAGGAAGATGCGACTTATCAGAGTTTGCTTTATACTCCAAGTGATGCCTACTCCGACTGTGATGCACTCAATATGTAATTAATCGCAGGAATCTTCGCAAAGAAGCGAAACTTTACTTTTCTAAAGACTGATGGAAGTTTTGGATCGGAGCCAAGAGTACCTCGATTTTACAAATGGCTAATAACGTATGGGAAATGTGGGTTCGGCAGTAGCTAACTTTCGCTCGCGCGCTGGTTCCATTTTAAAACAGAAATAAGACGCTGGCGCCGCCTTCAGACAATTAACGCAAGACGCTGGCGCCGCCACATACTTCCGGTAGAACAGATTCGTGTTGGATCTAATTCTATTCGTCCGCTTGTGAAGACTGCCTGAATGCCGCTCCACTCATATCCAAGGCAAAGCGTGTCACTACTTAAATTTTTTTGTGAGTTATTTTAAATGAAGTCTTAATTAATACAGTGTTTTAAAACACGAGGAGGAGAGCATCGGAGGTACGCTTCCCTGATTTGATGACATTAGAATAGCGATCTCGGCGAAGCGGTCCGCATATCGCAACTTGGAACGTCGCCATTTTGGATTTGCGAGCAATCACTTATCTTATTCATAGAGCTCAACCGGATTCCTGGTGGGGTGGTGGAAGAAACGCTCTAGTGAGCTCATCACACTCGGTGTCGCGAAATAACAATCCTGGTGCAACAGCCTGTGCGGAATATCGCATTGGAAAAGTAATGACAATTTCCACCGAGTTCCAAGACAGAAAATAAAGTCAGACATTTAGGTTAAATCAGAGGAAAGATATTTTGTGTTTTAATTTTTCGGAAAACCAATTATATCCGGAGAGAGAGAGAGAGAGAGAGAGAGAGAGAGAGAGAGAGAGAGAGAGAGAGAGAGAGAGAGAGATGGAGAGAGACGATTGATTGATGAAGAACAAGGAACAAAAACTAACAATGGGAAGAAAGAAAGCGATTTTTTAAGTATTAAGTATCTTTTCACTCGCTGACGGGTTCATTCCTCTGGGTATTTTTCGGTAATTCATTTTTCGAATGAAAATCAGCTACGCTAATAAGCTTCAGCCAGTTGAATTTGAATGAGATGACTGACGCCGGTAACCTCGTTTTCTACCCTGAACTGCTCCTTTCTCTTTAGTTATAGAAGACAATCAATGCCGGCCGCTTTAACATAGATTTGTGTGGCTGATAGTGGCAAGAAACAAAACAAGACAAGCCAACTAAGCACACTACTTTGAAATATGAAAAGATCCGTTTTAGAAAATGCAACAAAAGAATTAAAACATGAAGAAAGCGGGTATTATTATTATTATTATTATTATTATTATTATTATTATTATATTATTATTATTATTATTATTATTATTATTATTATTATTATTGTTGTTGTTGTTGTTGTTGTTGTTGTTGTTGTTGTTGTTGTTGTTGTTGTTTCTTTTACGCATGTAAATACATATATACAATATTAGAAATAATGATCGAAACAAAAGCAAAACAACTCATTACATAAAAATGAAATGTTCCATGGTGCAGTCAGGTGTTGATGTGGCCGGTTGCCATGCAAAACAATCAGAAAGCGCCACACCAACAAGGATTATAGCAGTACAGGCGGTGACATCAGTGAGGTGAATGTGTGCTGATTACTAAAGCTCCTGGGAAGGAAATATCACATGACAACTGTATAGAAATCAACGTCTTAGCTGGTGAAGGCTGCTCTACGGGTGGCCGATTACTGCGCGACTTTGTGCTTCTGGAAAAGCTGTACTCAGAAGAAAACTGAGGAAGATGCGCGAAATCGGTACTGTAGACAACAGATGTTGTCGGAAAAGGAGGGCTAAACTCTCCAAAAGCGATGTTAAATGTCTCAGCGTGTTCTCTTCTAGATGGTAGACGATGAGCCAACAGAGGTTTCGCGATTGAACCAGTTGCAAGTATGAATGAAAGCGTTTCTTTAAAGCAGTACGATACTTATTAGTGTGGAGTAGTCTTGGTGGATGTGTATCGCAGAAAACCTCCGCTGAGAAAAGGCATCCAAACAGCAAGGAAGAAATAAGCAGCAGAAATGAAACATTGAGGGACCAGACCTAAAAGAAGCTGATCCTCTACAGACTTTCAACTGTCTGGCGATGATTGATGGCAGTTTGTTCAAAGCTAGAGCGCGGAGCAGCAGTGTACAACAGATACGGTAGAGCGTGGGTCAGTACAAATGTGGGTCTGCATATCAGCCAAGAGTGTCAGAATTTTACACCACCAAGTACAGGCAGGTTGTCGTTCGTCACGCCATTTCCTCAGAGAGACATCGCATTTAGGGGGATTGATGGAGCACTCACACAGACACCTCGGCCTGCTCGAAGTCTCGATATGAACATCACTGAGGCTGGGTGGGGCTAGTGACAGAGTCACACAGCAGCAACCAAGCATCTTTGGTGAAGATTTGTCATGCTTTATGTAATAATGTATTGTATATGTATCATATACGTCTCCAGTTGCAATTACTCGATGTGTGTGTGTGATACATACAATAAAAGCTGGGTGCACAAAGCATTCTCCGAAAGATTCCTAGCCTTGCGTGTACCTGGCTATAAAGCAATAGCGAATATCAGAGACTAGCTGTTACAGCATCTGTAATTCCTTATTAAACTTACAGATGAGACTATCATTGAGGTCGTAATACGTATAGAGGAGACTATAATCGACTTGATATGACGTATAGATGAGGTTATAACCATATGATTTAGTCTTTGGATTGAAGGTAGAAGCTGATGGCGTCGATTGTAGTGTCATCTATACGTTTGATTAGGAATTATTGATACTGTAACAACGTATCCCTTTAACAACCGGACTCGATCTCCCTAATAAGCCTGGTCAAGAAATTCAGTCACAAGGTCTGCGCTAGATACGAAGAAAGATCACTCAAAACCTAAGGTCTATGTTAGGGTTTTGGATACTATTGCAGACATCCAACAACACGTACCTAACGGTCTTTATAAAGCTTCAAACACGGTAGAGTTATTTCCGTATAAAATTCAACTGCTGCAGTTCATCAGTAGAAGTAACGAAAAATGTTATCACTAATTATGTGATTATTTGTCGGAATTATTGGAGAACAGCAGCAAGGTGGAGATGGATAGCATAATATTTTGTGTTAAATGTCATGTGCGCCAAGTGTGAAAGAACGTGAAAATGCTTCGTTACATCTTTCAAAGTTATGGTTTGATGTGGTCTGATCTCATTAAGAATGTGGGCCTCTATTTTTTTCTTATTAAAGACCGGACAACACCGGCGGAAGTGACGTCACATGGATAAAAAGCACACACTAAAGACTTACTTTTGCAACACGGTTCGACACTTTCCAGGCCAGCTGCACGCACGTCTCCCCCTGCTGGGAATGTCTGAACTAACTCAGGGCTCTAAAGATTCCTCAAAGCTGTCTTCGAAGCTGACTTTGTTCCTGTATCGAAGAAGGAATACAAAGAAATTCTTTCGTTATAAGAGCTGTATTAAAAAATTCTTGTTTTCAACCTATGTCTGAGAGATCATTCGTTCTGGGACTGCGAGAAGGATTCCCCCAAGTAACGATGTGATTCTACTGAGGACTTGAAAGATGCCACCTGTCAAGTATTAGCTACAACGAGAACCTAAACACCGCTAAATATGTCGCCCGGAGCAGTGATGATTTCTGTACCGACATCCTGAACAACTTTGAGCATCCTGTGGAGTACTCTCCAAATCGGTATAGGCTACACTTATTATTATTGTTATTATTATTATTATTATTATTATTATTATTATTATTATTATTATTATTATTATTATTATTATTATTATTCACGTTTTGTTAGAATTAAATCATTTAAACATTCGCAAATAACCAAAATAATAAAAGACGAGTAATTATTTCATTAGCTTTTAAATAGTTCTTATTATCCAAAACTTTAATCAGAAAAAAAAAAGAGGGAAGATTTAACAGCCCGGAGAATGGAAATAAGCAAGCAAACCAAAAGATTTGATTGCGGATACTTGCAGGTTTTCATTTTATTTATTATTTTCTGTTGCCTGACCAGTTTTGCTTATCTACTGTATCGGTCTGTCGCTGAAGTCAGTGGGACGGCATCCGGTTGATAAGGATGCTGGAATGTAAACACAGGAATAAAGGGACTTAGCATGTACACTACCCAACTGTATGCGTGTATAACGGCATTTCCGTCGGGGTTAGAAAAACCTGACTACTTGCTAACTTAGATCATTATTATTTTTTTTAATGAAAGTTTAACGTATATAATTAGGAATGTTTAACGGATTAGGCGGTGTATAGAAAGTGGGCATTTCCAATCATCTTGCTAGCAGCGAGAGCACTAAGGGTAATCCTATGTTTCGACTATCCTTCTCTGTCGTCATCAGCGGGATTTAGGTCACGAGGGTTGTCTTGATGTGAAATTGACGATAAAGTCGAAGTACGCCTGACCAAAACCACATCGATTTGCTTGTAAAGGTTACCTAGTAAGTCATAAACGTCAATAGAATATATATCCAGAGCTGCTTTGCAAACCTCACATTTTGTATGGGAGGGTAAAAATATGGTTTTATTATATATACTCAATAATAATTTATAATTGCTGGTAGCTGATTATCCTAGAGTGTAGTGCTACCTTGTCGAACTTGACGCACGACATATGGATGTCTTCCCTATATATATATCAGGAAATGCCAGTGTTTTCATCATCGTAAAGGTATAGTCGTGTAGACGGTGTTATTTCCAGCTTTCCCTCCACCACGTCGGATGACGAGACGTGGAGAAATCGACAGAATCGAGGCTGGCCGCCAGTGGACGAGATTAAACTGATTTCCTATTAATTTACATGGCCGCCCGCGAACGATCGGGCGGCGAGAGGGCGCTTCAGCTTATCACATGTTGCGTGAAAGCTCATTACCTCCTGTACGTAGTGAACGTGATAACAAGCTCTTATTTTTATCTCGGCGTCGTGCGCAGATGGGTATCTGAACCACTCTTATTCCGGCCAGTAATTCACTCCAATGAGATGAGAAACACAATTCTCTCTCTCTCTCTCTCTCTCTCTCTCTCTCTCTCTCTCTCTCTCTCTCTCTCTCTCTCTCTCTCTCTCTCTCTCTCGTATCCCCACATCTTTAGATAAATGTCATGTTGCGACGTTCTGATCAGTGCACGGCCCGGTCTAGTTTTAGATAACGAAGTTTATTATTACTAAAGACTTTTGCATTACATGCGGGGAGTGGATTCATCAAGAATCTGACCTCTGCCACCATAAAACCGAAATGACTTTCGTTTTTATTGGACTTTCGCTTTGACAAAGCTCCTTCGTTGAGAAAAGCGGCCAAATCTACTTGCACATAAAAATAATCGGTACTTTAAACTGACATCATAAAACTTAGTTTCTCGTTTACTTTGTCGAATGTGTTAGTCTCAACTGGTTTATTTGAACCGTATTTGACCCACTGTACACAACACAATACGTATATAACATGCATCAATATAAACTACAGTGTCGGCATATAACACGGCACTCAATATATCGCCTTTCTGTGTATAAAACTCTAACATTTATTTATACATTGATGTATATGCAGCACTAAATATGGAAAACAAAATTACAAGGCTCATTAATAGCATGTATTAATATATAGCATTAAAATTGTGTAAGTACTAATTACATTCCAATAATATAGTACAGTAATTACCTGCCACCTTCAAGGCATTGGAAGAATTAAGGAACGCAAATTCCTCAACTCACTGTGCCATACTTTTGGGGAGCTTTTCAAAGTGAGTTATGAAAATCTAAAAAAGAATACAAAGAGATTTTAGAACCATTTAAACTTTAAAAAAAAAATCCACAGCTCCACGCATACTCGAGAACACTGTGATGGATACCAGCCGTTTAAAGATTTCATAGATTGCCTTCCACTTCAGGTAAGCAAAACAAGTTTGACTAAATGCTTTGTGTCTTTGTGATGCAGGAATACAAGAACTTGGCTAATTGAGTTATGTTTGTTGGGTATTAGACTGATGAGGGTTTGTGTTTTCCTCTTGGCGTTCTCCCACTAATTTTCCTACTTATATACAGTCGCAAGTATGTTCTGCAATTTCTTCCGTGCTTTACTGTCTTACTTTATGTACCATTCGACTGATTGTCTTTGTAGAAACTGTATTTACTTCCACACAGTCATTGTGAACTTTCTAGTCTTTGACGTTCCATTTTCTGTGACTTCATTACCGTTCCATTCATAAGGGGAAATAAAGTTGTACGTTTGTTTTTGTTCTATCGCGTGTGAAAAACTCATTTTGAAATTCAGGTGATTTATATATTAAATGATCTATTATTTGTACTATTCTTTTGATAATTCTAAAAGATTCCCTCTTGTATGGGACGCAACCATGTATAACACGACTGTATACAAGAAGAACAGTGTTGGCTGTAATAATGGTGTGACCAATAAAAGATCCAGCAAGCGCAAGATATTTCGATGCAAAATGTTTTGTGTTATAAAAACTAGAAAATGTTTGATGTTTGAATTTTCTAATCATGTTTTTTTTATATATATACGTGTAACAATATACAGTCACAAACTGGTTTTCTGTATTCAATGTGAGATGTTTTGTTGATGTGTCCACAAATATGGCCGACATTTTGTATGGTAAATCAAAACTTTACCAGTCTTCTAGTGTCGTCGGCGTACGTTCTTATTGAGTACCTCGTAACGCATGCGCGATGGGGCCGTTGCTCAGCCTACTACATGCATAATCTAATTTACTGCTTAGAAAACATTTAGGGAAATTAGTTTAACTATTTATTTTGGGTATATTTTAGGTTTGTTTCCACCACCATTCATAAGTCCTAATGCGAAATAAAATATAATGACCACCGTTTTTGGACTGTCAGCAACAGCAAAAATGGTAATTGTAGGGCTAAGCGACATGGGTTGTCTGTGGCTTGATCCTTTCTTGTGAGTATCGCTTCTTTAAATAATGTCTGTAAAATAGAAGCCGCAGAAAGCATAGCATCATACATTAAATACTGATAAGGATTCAACATAGACTAATGGGTTTGTCAGAGTAAATCACAAATTTATCAAACCAGTAACATTTCTGGCTATAAATTAGAGTTTCGACGGACTGTCTCCGCGTCGCCCTAAAATTAACGAAAATTTCTTTATGGAAAAAATATCAGAAAGTAATCCTTCATTACAGGGCCTCTACGATAATCCTTATTTCTCGAGTGGTTGGGGGTGTCACTGATTTTTCTTGATATTCCATGCATAGTAAATTGCACTATTAACAAGCGTGTCGAACTCAGCCGCGTGGTGTTTCGTAGTTCTCAACAGCAATTAGTTTAAAAAATTAAAGAAACGTCGTAGTCATCGTTTTTACCGATCGGACACTTTGACAGCGCTTAAAATTCTCCCCAGTCTGTAATTTTGGACAGCTTTGTACATAAATACTCCCTCTGTGCCATTAGTAAAAACCGACTTTCATCGACCTGGCACAATCTTTGTTTTGTGTTGTTTTTATCCTTTACTCTTAAAAATCTAAAACTTTTACATTAAAGACACCTAATCATATCTTATAAAACTATCTGCCTCTTGCATTACATCATCCATGACATAATACCATTTTTTTCAGTTACATCATTAAAACTTGTTGACATAATTTTGAATTACATTATCAAAGACGCTTCGACATGGCCAGCTTTGATTTACATTATCTATCACTTTGACACCATTTTGAATTATGTCACCTATGACATTCTAACCTCCAATACGATTCCCAAGCACAATGTAAACGTTCTCGTTTGTGGTATCTTATTATTTTTTTTTGCATGAGAATGACTACATCACCTGTACATAAAATATTTACATTTTGAATTGTTTAGTTGAGTAGTATTAACAAGTCTTCTTTTAATAGTGCCACTGTATTATCTTCATTTCTTTGTGTGAATCTCAAGCGCCCTCTTGTGGCTTCATAGTTTTTATTTCATTTCACTTATCTAGCATTTCTATTCTAAACTAAATGTTTTACAGAAACTGTGCAGTGTTGACTATATTTCTTCCTAACGTTTGTTCACGCAATATGCGTCAGATTTAATTGCACAGACTTCTAAAAATTCCTACTTTCGTTTTTCACAACCTTGTATTGATCTGCATTTGTTCTCGACGCAGAAGTCATGTGCTACCTTTCCTTTTGCGTGCATAGTAACGGACCAGTCTTTACACTCTCCAATGAGCAATTTCTTTCGGTCAAAATTAGGGCATTTTGTTTCATTCTAGTTTATCATGAGGGCAATGAGTTGTGCTTCATCAAAACCATTATTCCTTATTATCTTTCTATCGATTGTCCCAGCCATAAAATGATACCAGGTCGATCTTGGAAGAGACAGCTATGTGGTGCCAACGCTGAAAGTACTACCTTTAGAAGCTCGCCAATAAATAGTTTGGGACCTTGCCGGCTTTTACTAAGATGCCCGCAGTTTCATCATCTAGCAGCTGAATGCCGTAAAGCGAAACTGGCTCACTGGGTTTCTTCAATAAATTGGCCGTACCACTAAGTGCTTCAAATAAACTCGTCGGGTTCTTTATGGCTTTCTCGAGTAAAACGAAAACATTTGGTAAAGCTCACTAAAGATGGCTCGTAAAAAAAACCGGCGCGCCGGAACACGGAACCTTGCTCGCTCGGTAAAACTAGGCACGCTTTCTCTCAGATAAATCGGAGCCATTATCATTATCAACCGAAAGTTGGCCCCTAGTCAACAGTTACCGAGCTGCTTTATCCTTCTGACTCATCGCGAAACAAGTCTTTTAGCCTCAATGCTTCGGTTTTTCCCAAGAACAGCCTACAAATTGGCTCACAATTACACGGAAAACTAAACTGAGCGAGTTTCTTCCAAACCGCCCCGTGTTTTTATCGTCTGCCCCGGAGCTAACTTAAACAGGACTCGTCATCATACACGCCACTACTCACACTATTTGTGTCTGTGTTTTAGGATATTCATGACGCGAGATGCTACAATCGTAAAAACTCTCCAATCCCCTACAGACTTTACTATGATTGCAAATCAAATTCCGCAGTCATCTCGTAGTAAAACAGAATCTTTCTTTAATCAATTCTATCCAATACAGTACAGAAAACAAAAGCTCCAATAAAACTTACGCTTATCAATCTTCTTGAAATTAAACAAAATCAAACGAATTCCAAAATTAACCGCTTATTCTTTTCAATAATCTTTAATAGTCTTTAAATCGCACTGGTCTTTATCAGTTATTATCTCGACTACTGGCAAAGCCCTAGTAAAATAGACGTACTCTTGTCAGTCAACAGAAGAATTAATTCCCGAGTATCCGTTTTATATCTATCTTTGCTCACAAACAAATTATAACCTGACAGTTAATTTTCACAGATATCGCAAAGACAACGCTTCAAGGAGGAAGGATTCTTCAGTGATCCGACTGGAAATTATTGGCATATACTTGCAAATTGCGCCATCCCTTTTTGCAGAGCGGGGCTGGCTGCTTGCTTGATTTTAATGGCCTCCTAATGTTTTTGGTTAGAAGTGTAATTAAAACTCCTGGCTCTGTGGTTCAGTACCCGTGGCGTCTGCCTTTTGAAATTAATTAAAACGAACGACAGGAAATCATCCTAAAGTAAATTTTCAACCTCTCCTTTAATGTTAAATTATTCTGGAAGAGCAATGCATTAAAAACCTAGAATCGGTCCCAGAAACGTAGGAAGATGACGCTCTAATAACTTCGTTTCATATAAAATTCTCTTTGTAGCTGCGATTTCAAACGCTGATTTATCATCATTATTATCGTTAAATATCAACTCTAATAAAAACAAATAAATTGCTTGGCTACTTAGAAATAATATCACTGCAGTGAAAAGGGGACGCGGGTTGCTTTAAAAAACGTATTGGCTCTGTTCCTTTAAAAAATATTTATAAAACACTGTTCCTTTATTACTCTTTTATTATTGTTCATTGCGAGTAATAAATCTCTTATTTATTTTTTTTTTCTTTTATTTAAATCAAATTAGGAATATTTGCCAAAAATCTCTATTTATCCTATCGGGTTTAACAGCCCACGGGTCGTTCGTCGTTCCTCTTGCACGCTGCCTGTCGCCACGTCTGACGTCACGCGCTTTTCAAGGAAGTCTGCGCACGCACGCCCCTGAGCATTCATCGGAAATCAGCCCGGCGCCATTGAGACCTACCACGTTAAACCCCGTCTCCTTAATAATTTATCGCTCGCGGAATAAAGGCTCGGCACACGGCTTGCTGGAAGATGACACCGGTAAAATTCTCTTTCTCTCTCGTTACTGCATTAAGCCGTCTGCTGTCTTGGCAACCCTCTCTTTTTGGAATTTATATATATACCGAATGTTTGAGATTAATTCTTCTGGGGAAAGAAATCTTACCTTATTTCACTTGTAGATCTATTACCGTCAAATAAGGAAGTTTAGAGTTTACACACACACAAAGAAACTTACTACGATTTATAATTAAATCATTGACTAAACCGGTATTCGAACCCGTAATGAACTTAATCGGGGTCTTTCAGTCCATCGTTTATCACGGAACCGAAGCTCTAGGCGGCGGCTGGCTTGGTGACCGTGGATGGCTGTTTATACTGTTTAAATACCCCTCCCTGCGGAGTCCAACTCCATCTTATTCACACTAAACAAATGTCTTCTCACCCGTTCGGGTGTTTGACCACCCCCCAAAAGACTGAAGCTTGAATAAATGGCGGCTCTGATTTAATTGCGGTCTAACTCCACACTTCAAAGTTTCCTTTTTACCTCCCACCTTCGGTTTGCTTTGCCGAAGTTTTATTAAATAATCATTTGTCATAGGATGCGTATAAGTAGTAGAGCTTGCGATGCATCACCCTAGAAAGGTGCACCGTTACCCAGCTCGCCACGCTCACTCAGAACAAATCCGGCATATCCCATTAATACGTTTAAATAGATGAGTGGGCTGTATGATAGATACCCTGATCACTCAACACAAGCAGAACGGACCGTATTGCGCTTACAGATCTGATAGATGTATTGCGTAACCCGGTATTCCCGCTTTGATAAATCTGCTATGTACACATCGAGGCTTTTACGGAAGGATAATACACTGACGAGGAAGATGAGATTAATAGTTGGGGAGGGAGACAGAAACCGACAATACTTCGGATGTTTGACAAACGGTAGCTTTAACAATTAATTTCCTTTATTGTCATTATGAAATTTAAATGACACTAGCAGCCAAAACTAATGCAACAATCTTTTGTTTTTAAACATGTGCTGCAATGTAGAGATCCGTTCTTAGCAATGAAGCCAATTAGACACTGTTACGATATTCATAGGGAAGTTTCCTGCGGTGCGGCGTCAATAAAGGCACACTTTGAAATATTGTTTGGACTAAAGAATGGCATTCTAACAAAGGGAATAGAGAGATCGATCGGAAGCGAAATAGACTGCATTAGTCGTGGTAAAACTATATTTAATAAACAGACTCCTCCCCAGAGAAGTCAGAATTATTCTTGGCAATAGATTGGTTTCGGTCACTGTCGATAATATCTCACAAGCCCTTAAAACAGCTCTGTCGTACATTCAAGTACTGCTTTCCATAAATAACTTTTCGGCCACAGCCACAAATTAATTTTGATACTCGATGTAGAATAAAACAACAACAACAACAACAAAAATCAAAAAATTCTAAAAAGGAATAAAAGCGTTTGTAGAAACTGTTCTGTGCCAATCGGCTCTAATGAACGCTCCATCGCGAGGGTTCAGTGACTATGACTGGAGACTGCACCCCTGATACAGGACAGACCGGCGCGAATAGTCTTTGTGATTCAAAATATCCACTAAGTTGATGGCTTTAATCGCTCTCCTTTCTTTACGCATGGCAATGAAAGCCGCTAATCAGTCAGTACAAGCATACAGAACGGCTGTGTAGACACAGAGAGAGAGAGAGAGAGGGAGTACAGAACGGCTATGTAGACACAGAAGAGAGAGAGAGAGAGAGAGTACAGAACGGCTGTGTAGACACAGAAGAGAGAGAGAGAGAGAGAGTACAGAACGGCTGTGTAGACACACAGAGAGAGAGAGAGAGTACAGAACGGCTGTGTAGACACAGAGAGAGAGAGAGAGAGAGAGAGAGAGAGGAGAGAGTACAGAACGGCTGTGTAGACACACAGAGAGAGAGAGAGAGAGTACAGAACGGCTGTGTAGAGAGAGAGAGAGAGAGAGAGTACAGAACGGCTATGTAGACACAGAAAGAGAGAGAGAGAGAGAGTACATAACGGCTGTGTAGACACAGAGAGAGAGAGAGTACACAGCACACACAGAGAGAGAGAGAGTACAGAACGGCTGTGTAGACACAGAGAGAGAGAGAGTACACAGCACACAGAGAGAGAGAGTACAGAACGGCTGTGTAGACCACAGAGAGAGAGAGTACAGAACGGCTGTGTAGAAACAGAGAGAGAGAGAGAGTACAGAACGGCTGTGTAGACACAGAGAGAGAGAGAGAGAGTACAGAACGGCTGTGTAGACACAGAGAGAGAGAGAGAGTACAGAACGGCTGTGTAGACACACAGAGAGAGAGAGAGAGAGAGAGAGAGTACACAGCACACACAGAGAGAGAGAGAGAGAGTATCAAGGAAGATTTCTGTGCAAAGCGTTTAATAAACTGGCCATACCCTTTCATTTAATTGCAGCTAGAAAGCGGGGTTTATCGGCATGTAATTACTTGTTTTATATTCTTAATTGTGCGATTACAAATACGTGACTGAAACATTGATTTTCTACCGCAGCTTGCAAACTGTAAGTATAAATAAAACCAGAGCATTTTTCCAAACCACTATTTATTATAATCATTATTATCATTATTATTAAGTCTACTGGGATGCGCCTTAAGTTCAGAAGGCTTCTTTTTTATACGTTTTGTAATGTATACAATAGTTATGCGGATTTTGGCGCATAATAATAATAATAATAATAATAATAATAATAATAATAATAATAATAATAATAATAATAATAATAATAATAATAATAATATAATAATAATAATAATAATACTAATAATAATAATAATAATAATAATAATAATAATATATAATAATAATAATAATAATAATAATAATAATAATAATAATAATAATAATGAAGAAGCAGTAAAACAAATTCAGATGATAGATGTTGTTGGCGGGTAAGTCATTCGAGTTAAATGAAAGCCGAAGCTCATATGTTTTGTTTTCAGTGCTAAAATTATTAATTACAAATTTAAAAATGTATATACAAAAATATTCAAATTCTTTTAAGACCACCATTTTTTTAAAAATTGTTTTCAAAGTGAGAGTTAAAGAACGTAGTGCAATTATGCTTGTGCTGCCATACCAGGACTATGAACAACTATGAGAGAGAGAGAGAGAGATGGAGAGAGAGATGGAGAGAGAGAAGAGATGGAGAGAGAGAGAGATGGAGAGAGAGAAGAGATGGAGAGAGAGAGAGAGAGGGAGAGATGGAGAGAGAGATGGAGAGAGAGAAGAGATGGAGAGAGAGAGAGATGGAGAGAGAGAAGAGATGGAGAGAGAGAGAGAGAGGGAGAGCTGGAGAGAGAGATGGAGAGAGAGAGATGGAGAGAGAGAATAGATGGAGAGAGAGAGAGAGAGGGAGAGATGGAGAGAGAGATGGAGAGAGAGAAGAGATGAGAGAGAGAGATGGAGAGAGAGAAGAGATGGAGAGAGAGAGAGAGAGGAAGAGATGGAGAGAGAGGGGGAGAGAGAGAGAGTGAGAGAGAGAGAGAGAGAGAGAGAGATGGAGAGAGAGAGAGAGAGAGCACTTAGGTATTGCTGCCTGAGAAAATTTTTGCCAGAGATATGCGAGTAGAACATTCAGTTTATTTACATTAGTAGCTAGGAATGGGTATTTTTATTTCAGCTTTATGCTCTTAGTTCCCAAACGTGCTCAACCAGGTTCTCTAAAGTTCAGAGTAAAAGTTGAGGACCGACTTGTCAAGACAGCTGTTGTCTTTTATTTGTTTTTTTGTTGTTGTTACTGTAACATCTCCAGAGAATGTGGCGTCAATTGCAGATCATTTTAGAACAATGGATGGTAGATCGCAATATCGTGCTGCGTTACTTCTGCCATCAATAAATGCCAGCTCCGTTCTGCTGTTCTACCACTGCCGCCATGTTTGTTTTAGACATGGAAGCAGAAAACCGCTTCCAGGTTTTCTCCATCCGTCGCCATTTATTCAGTGTGAGCTGTTAGAATTTCTACTTTGCCAGATAGAAAAAAGCCGACGTTGCAAGAGCCTCTGTTATGCGCCCATGATCATTTTTTGAATCTGTGATGTGGAACCATCTTTTTACCAGACGTCCAATATAATTGAGTTTAGGAGGAATGCGCTCCCTGACTTTGTAGCATCAAGTGTTTGATGTCTTCTACTACAAAGTCAGCGAGCGTTGGCAGTCACGTGACTATCGGCGATCTCAACGACCGGTGGACGCGGAAGTGTCACGAGTGCTAACTTGTCTTCGCCATTTTCGTCACATGTCCTGAACACCACTAGCCATTGCCCTTCTTTAAGCAGCTTCAGCCACAATTCCTGGTGAAAATTGAAATTTTCCCCTGTATTTCATAAGAAGCTCGAATTAATACGGCGGATTATGGTGCCAGGCGACACTTACAGATCGGATAAGCCACCAGCGATATTCTATATTGGAAAGCAGATTGAGATGTTTAACTGAAACAGCGTCAGTCAGTTTGTGTACCGCGTTGACAGAAGGAATACCAGATGGTTCTGCGAGAGAAACGTCTTCTAAAAATTGCTTCAAGTTTCCTTGCGTGAATTAAGCGCAAAATGGAACTAGTTGTTGGAAACAGTTAAGCAGATAACAAGATAAACAAGTGTACTTATGTTATCTAAAAAAGAAAGGATAGAGCATCATTTTAAATAATTCTAAATATGACACCAGTCTGAAAAAAGCGTTAGAAAAAGAGATGGAAATTGATATATCGTTGTATCCGTGAATAAACAAGTCTTTGAGATGAATTAGATCTGTTAACCGTTGAATCATTACCTGGAATTATAATTTCTAACAGAATTTTACTACCTGGTAAGTGCATTTTTTATGGGAACAGAATCCGGACGGGCTAAGTCAATTCTATTCTCATTTGCTACTTTTAAACTCGACGCTCGATTTTCTGTATCCACTGAAGAATTTAAAAAAAACCTTATTTCATTGCTGGTATTGGACTTATTCTTCAGACAACAGCCAGCGCGTAACTGGGTAGCTGCTAATTTGTTCAACTGCATTGATTCTGATACTGTGCAGTCTTAACTAATTAGCTATTTTAATAGTTTTCTTGCTGCAACCAAAATTAATATCAACTCTTTACATTGATTGGAATGTTGTTATTTTAAAATTAAGAAAAAGAATATTTCTGCGGTATATTAGTTAGTCGGAAGAAAGTGAATTGATCTTATGGGTTGTTCTCTCGGAGGTACAACATCATTTACTGTTGACAAAATTAAATTAGATCGGGGAAAGTTCCAAATCCACGTTGGCAACAATGTCAATTATGCTTGAGACAGGTGGTTTGGCATAACGTGTAGTCGAGGATTATTAATTTTTCCATATATGGATGTTTGGTTTGACTTGAGGAGGGAGAGCGAGAGAGAAAGAGAGGAAAATGGGAAAAGTAAGCAATAAATTCCGTCTCCGATACATCACGGTATCACCGCCAATAGCGAAATAAGTCTGACAAGAAACACATTGTTGCTAAGGAGCTGAGAATCTATAAATTATCACTGCCACTTCATTTCGCTGCACAACCAAAGGCACTTGTAAAAATCTCGGATTTCAATTTTCATATTGCATTCACCAGCATTTTGTAGATATTTTGAGAACTTCTTCGCCCGTAACTCTGTCGTCAATACAATAACAAGATTCCTGCAAGGAAGACACGAAGATCCTTATTGGCATTGATTACGAAGAATATCACCACTTCATAGATGGAGTGTTGCAGATGGAGATATTGATATCCATGAAGAGAACTGTTATTTCTGGAAATATAAACGGCACCCTTTTAAAACCGATCTGAAACTTCAAAACATTTTTAAGTTAAATTAAAGATCAAATTACCTTTTTTCATCACTGTCGAAAATGATATTCAGATATATAGCTGCAATTTATCATTTTCGTCCATTCTCTTGGAGAAGAAAGTTCAAGTTTAAATGGTAATTTGTTTTGTTAAACACTGATAATTTATGTTACGTTCCGGTTCAATAGCAATTCATAATTTTCAACGTTAGATGTCTGCGCAAACGTCTAAGACCTAAACTAGGCAAACGACTTTTAACATTCTTCTGAACAAATACAGTTCTAAAATCTTTCCAAGTGTAACATGGTATTTTCGTGACATTCTAAGCTAACTAATCTCAACTACTTGCTTCTTTATCTGCGAATATTTATTTCATTCTTGAAAAGACATAATCCGAAGGTAGAAGGTTTAGAACCTCTTCCACAGAATCACCTTTGGTCAGAAATTACAGCCCTCCTTAGCAGAATTTCACCAACTCATAGTCAAATAAGCACCCAGAATAAAATGGGTACAAATATTTCACGAAATAAACTCATTTCCATGGATATAATATAGGTTTTTTGACAGTGGTTCTTTCGTGGATTAGATTTCATCTTTTGTGCGATACAAATCTCTAAACACCAGACGCCAGCTTTTCCAATAACTAATGTTACCTCTGAAAGACATACATGTGTAATCATGACTCACCATGCGCTTAAATCAGATTTGCTATACAATCGCACATTTTTAAACATTTTTTATGGTTGATCATTCCTAGTATTCTTTTATCTTCATTGATAGCCATAACTAAGCGCTCTTTACATTAGAAAGTTATATTTATTAATAATCGTAGAACTTTTTATAGTATATTTTTGCCATAAAATAAAACCGAAAAATTCTTTTTATTTCATATTTGCGATACTTTACCATTTTTAGTGTTGTCAAATCTCTGCACATTGACCATTCTAAGGATTGTTTTATTCTTAATCAATCAGTTATTAACTTTAGCCTAAATCCTAGTAATCACAGCTAAAAATCTGTTTCCAGTGAATTTGTGGGAAGTAGAAGTAGACTGCGTCTTGGACTTTTCCACCAGACGCTTAAACAGCAGATCATTTAAGGCTAAACCAAACTGTTTGGATAGTTTCTTTCTCTTTTTTCCAGCATTTTCAATGATAACCAATCCATCGTCGATCTTTCTTGTTCTTTAGATCGATAACCTATTCATTTTTGTTTTCTGACAGATCCTTTGAAGGAAAGATTAAACTAATCAGTTCAGTTAGCCGCGCGGGGAAGAATTCCTAAGTTCAGCGACGTCACGCCATCTAAGGTGTGAACGTGTCCTAATGTCATATAAAGTGCAGTGACAGCGTACAATGGAGTATAGTCTTGTAATTGCACACTAAAAAAAAATTGATGGGAATTACAATACCTTTCACAGTAAAAATCACAACACTACTTCATTTTTTATGGAGTACCAAGTAAAGAGTCCCTAATATTTATAACGTTAACATCTGAAGTGGCAAATCTAACCTGTTTCGAGGGGAGAATAATTAGTGAATTCCTTATGCCATCACTGCTGTGATTCCCCCTTAGTGTCTCCATGCTATCCTCTTCGAAACAACAGAAACAATGACGCAGTAAGTTTAAAAATTTTTTTTTACTTGTCTTTCTTAGTTGTTCATCTACATCTTTCTTGTACAATACGGTTTACGAGCATCATCCCCTTTCTTAGTCTGTTTGTTTTTACTCTGTAACCATATGAGTGAATACTCATCTGTCTTATCCAACGTCCCTTAGACGGTTATTATTTTATCGGTAAGATAAAATACAGGTATTTCTAACTAAAATTCACTAACCGGTATTTGCATCATGAAACCACAACTATTATTAATCGGTATAACCGAGCTGTTGTTCTTTCGAGTTAAGACTTAATGGGTATGATAAATCAAAACTAGAATAGAATCTATTAATTTTTAATAGCAACTGATAGGCCATCGACTACTTTGGTCAGCGCTTCCCGAAACCTGCTCCGGTTTTATTTATAAAAGATTCGTTAATCCGCGACGTAAACCTACAGAGTTTTCTAATAATCATCAATAAATCTCCAAAACTACGGCGTTGGCCGATGGAGAGTTGTATAAAAGCAAGCAAAGACAACATTATCTTTTTTTTTATTATTATTTGGCTTCTTTGAGAAGTTTTATTTAAAATAAAAACTATACAACTTAATTAAAATTTAAATTAAAACTTCATTTTAAATTTAATTTATAATTTAAATCACATCACCACAGTGCAAGTTTAAGCTTTAATAACTTTCGTTGTACACGTCACAGAGACAACCATGAAAAGATAAATATCACAGGGTTCCTTTATGTTGATTCGGGTAACATCTGATATCCGAAACTGACAGCGATAGGGAAAAAAGGGTAAACTGTCTGGCGGACTGACATCCATAAAAGCTGTGTAAGAAGTTCACTGCTTATTACCAGAAAGATGTATCACATAGGAACTCATTTATCAATTGAATTTTTTTTTTAATTTAAAGAAGCTGGGACAATGAGAAACAGACCTCGATCCGGGGAGACCTTATGTTAGTAACTAAACTGTGGCTGTTGTCCAGGAAGCATTTGAGTCCACGAAAACCGCTGTTCACGTGCATCCAAGAAACTGAACATCTCAGGATTAGCTATACACGAAATTCTCAAAGTTTACTTTAGTGAACATGCTTACAAGACTATGGTGGTGTGAATACTGCTGCAAGATTACTATCGTGCAAGGTTAGATTTTCGTAAACAGTTCTAATAAAAGATCGGGAATTCTCCTGGGTGGCTGGAAAAGTCGGCATTTTACAGCATTCTACCTAAGCGGAAAAGTTAACCGACGCAATTAATGCATTTGGGGGACAGAAAACCCACGCGGAAGTCTGTCACCATAAGGCAGTGTTTAGCGCGCTCTCTGTCTTTTGTTTGTTTGTTGTTGTTTTTTTTTTGAAGAACTAACAGTCACCGCCATCTTGCAGCGTTGAGAGTTTCTTTATAGCTAAGCTAGGAGGATTTTAATCTTTCAGATAGCAGCTTCTTTCAGCAAGACTGTGCTCTTTGCCCACTGTGCTTTAAATGAGCAACAGTTCTTGTCTGAAGTCTTCCCAGCCAAATAGATCGGCAGAAGTGGGCCAATGCCTGGCCACCTTGCTCACCAGATCTGTCTCCATTAAACTACTTTTCAAGGCAGGGTCATGCTCAGGGGACTGTTTACTTTTCAAAACCACGTTGATTATATGAACTTAAGGGCCAGGATCACCAACGCAATCCATGCAATCGTCCAGGACCGACCGGGTAATGTTCTTAGACAGCATTTAAAAAAGGATCGAACGATGCATCACGAAAGATGGCGGAGATGTTGAGACCTATAAATTTGTAATTGAATGTATTGAGAACTTTAATATTTATGCTTTCATGTGCTGATTACTGTTTGTTTCCATAATGCGTAAATCAAAAGTAATTACACCTTACATTTGCACACGGACTTTATGGATGCCGTGTACAATGGTTGTTAATTATCCGCCCCTGTAATCGTTCGTGTAATCCCTGTAGCGCAGTTACATCAAAATGTGTAGTCCGTTTATGTGCACCTTTCGGAATATTGTAGCGGCTGGCCGCTTTAAAACAGGTGGTATGTTTGTATACGTACAAAGGTTAAAAAGGTTAAATACAAATGTAAATGGAATTTATATTAATCTGCAGACAAAAAGTTGGTTTATGTAATTTTGGAATTTTTACTGATGCTTTATTTCTCTGATATCTCACAACTGCATCCACAAATATATATATTGAAGACACTCTGGACTTGTAATTTCAAATCACAAGACGAGGTATATCCTTTTCTGAGGTTCTATAAGTGTCTCTAAAAATAGACCCAAAGGCACACGAACGCGTCGTTTCTGTTAAGAAAACCAATCTTCCTGTGTAATAGGGATATAATTCTTGCTTAACGCCACTTAGCTGCGGATTGCATCCATTTATGTGTAGGGCTTAGCTGCTAAAACAAGAAACATTTCCAATACCCAGTTACATTTGGAATTATTCTCAGCTCACCGGGTTTCCTTTACGGATAGAAATGATTTCAGCAACGGGGTGAAATGTAATTAATTTACTTTGGTGGATTGGGAAATCATATTTAAAAAAAATTGCCCACACTACATAATACCAATATAAAGAAAGACTATAGAGACAAAATAGAAATTAGTCAATGTCTGGAATTTAGATAGTGAAACTGGTCTTGTTGATTGGTCAGCCGTACCAATATGGCCGCCCGATGAGTGACACGTCATTATGTTTTCCTTAAACGCATGCGCAATAAGCCAATGCATCTACACGCGTAGCCAAAGAGCCTGGTTAGGTTTACTACCTACTACATGGTCAAGATGGCATTTTAGAGAATTAGGCATATAATTTATTTTTACTTTAAGCACATGAAACCAAATGACACAGTTCTACTTTAAAAAAATGAACGCCACAGCTGATAACTGAAGATATTGTTGGTGACGTCATTCGATTCAGACGACGAGGGAAACATTTTTGTTTTCCTTTCTCTAAAAGACCTTGTGCAAGAACAACCGCCTTGGCGGCTGGCAGACTTAAGTAAACGGTAGAGGCCGGAGCGGAATACACAAGAACTTGAAGATTTTTGTAGCTGTTTGATCGCCAGTGACTTCGGTTACTTGTTTATTTAAATTTTGAGTTTATTATTGAGCTTGGGCGTTGGTGCTGACGAGCCGGTCGGGCCGGTCGCCGAGTTGGAGTTAGAGGAGCTACTGCCGGAAAGAAGGGGGGGACCTAATCAAAGCCCCTACCAGTCGTCAAATTATCGAGTAGAACTGAAAATAAAAATAAAGCCAAACACACGCGACAGGGTTATAGATATGTGCCGTCCGATATTTATTCTGACGCTTACGCATCTCCGGTTCCTCCATTATTTCCTTCATTTTTCTCTCATTAAAATGGCGCTTAGCGCACCTGTTGTGCGCAACTCTAATCCGACTCCCAACAACTAAAGGAAATGTAGGAGAATGATTCACCCTTCAGTATTGACTCTTTATATCGCCTAAACCCTGCATTAATCTCTGCATTATGTCGCCATATATCTATATCAATCTGTTATGAATTTTTATATTACCCATGTGTCCATATTACACAATTATCAAAAATGTTAAAATTTCCATAATACCCAAATATCTAAGTGTTATACATTTTACACAAATATGCGTGTAAGCAAAATGTTATCTTACCACTCAGTTGTATAATATTACCCAAATACTTATCTAATTAGAATATTCATATCACCCAATTATTTATGTAAATAAGTATGAGCATAGGGTAATCAAACTGTCTGTATTACTCAGATAAGCTGATGGTTCTTCATAAATTATCTACTAATGATGCGATAACAAAAAATGTTGGACATTAATAATAATATCTATTCCTCTTATTTAGAAACACATTATCTGTTTTTTAATTATTTCAAAGATAGATATTTTGAAACTTTTTTGCTCGTCACCGGTGCCACCTCGTGTCTGCGATCGGCCATTTTGCGAGCTGTAGATGGTTGACAGAAGACACAAACCTGTGTCTGCTGAGGCCGTCTCTGAGCGACCGACCCAGCGGTTCACTTTAACGAATTTACCGGGGGCGGGGAGAGACTAATAGCAACACAAAAACAAACTTTGTTTCTGCAAAAACAGAGAGAGAGAGAGAGAGAGAGATGGCGTCAGTACACACACACAGAGAGAGATGACGCGAGTACAGAGAGAGAGAGAGAGAGAGAGAGAGATGTGTCAGTACACACACACAGAGAGAGATGACGCGAGTACAGAGAGAGAGAGAGAGAGAGAGAGAGAGAGAGAGAGAGAGAGAGAGAGAGAGAGAAGTTGCTTCTTTCCGATATTTAATCTCTTTTCCGACACTGATGTATACGGCACCAACAGAGAGTTCTCGCGCCCGACTCACTCGTACTCTAATCTAGATTATTCATGCTGAGCCGACTAAAACTAACATCGATTATGCATGAAACATTTATGAGACCACTTTCAAATAATTTCCACGGCTGGTGCTATTATGAAAGCAATTTATTTTCCCATTACTTCTCTCATACAATTTAAATAAATTTGAACGCCGCCTACTCGTTCTTCTCGAATATAGCGCGGCAGTAAATAACCGATTTTACTTTTTTTTTTTAATGTGAAAACTATTTTTCACTGGTTTCCTATGAACTAACAAACATTTGCTTACTAATCCGCTGTCGTGTAACTTATCTGCTCGGCACATACATCTATTACTCTCCTTTTTACTTCTTTTCCAAAAGGCGAATTCCTATTTGATTTTGAAATTATGAATTTTCTAAAAATTAAACGAGAAAACGTTTTTGTATTTTTTTGTTAATATGTGAATATATATATATATAATTTTTCCCTTAATACAAATCATTATTTACGCTATATTCTTTGTGACAGACAGCGGGATGGCGAGTTAAATAAAGATATTCGTTAGTCAGTTTTAATAAAGAAACGCTTCTTTAAATATTTGTAAACTGACTTGCTCAACTGACGCCATATTGTAAAACAGTTTATATTCTATTAATTGGACCAAAAATATATAAAATTTACAAAATATCCCCAAACGATACCTCGTTTCTAACACTAAATATCCTTGCATATAGGCAGAATAACGCTAGATTAGTTATAACTCTATCCGCCATTCTCATAAGGTAATGACGCAAAATCTTTACTTCCTGCGATAGTGTGCCGTCTGTACTTGTTAGACGAACATCTGCCTACCTGGGGCTGATATTTTCTTAAACATTGATCCATCGGTCATCTTAACGATTTGCAGATAACTGATTAGGTGCCGCCAGTTTTGCTTACCGTAATTTTCCACAGCAATAAACAAAGAATTCATACAAAAATGTCACCGGTGATCTGCCCCTCGCTGAACTGGGTCCACTGTCGGCTTGATTTTAGACGATTCCACCTGCATTCATAGAAGGAGCAGCGGTGGCGGGGAATTTGTCATGTTTTTCATTTTTGGTTTTTGTGGAAATCAGAAAAAAATGGCAGACATAAGAAAGCACCTGTAGATGATTCCCTTTCTTGTGAGCTAATTGCCTTCTTTCATTTTCAGTCTGATTGAGCAAAGAACGCGATTATTAATATACCGAGTTAGATTTTTAGTGGAGACTATTTATTGTATCCTCAAGCCCGGATTGTAAAGATAACTATATTATTATTATTATTATTATTATTATTATTATATTATTATTATTATTATTATTATTATACCGTTACGCCGAGTATTTACAGCGACAGCTGTGTTCGCACGGGCGTATTGCGTCGGTGAATTGACTCCATGTTTGGCAGCGAAAGAACCTCTAAAAAGATGGTAAATTGAGCCAAACTCTTATACAAAATTTACATCTACGATATCTTTTAGGAACGCTTACAGGGTGTCCCAGAATCATGTATATAATAGTCTTCTGTATGAAAGTATGTATACTTCAAATTTTGGATACTCCATATACTTCCGTATTTTCTTTATCCGTGTTTTTTATTCCGAATTTTCAGCTCGTTCCGTGTGAGTTGTAAACCAATTTAAAGAATTTTTGCTGAAAAACTAGCTGGAAAACCATCGACTAATGTTACGGTTGCGCGAGAACTTTTCTAAGCTGCAGTTGTATAAATTTGTTATTATTCTTTTCATGCACAGAGGTCGTCTTTATCTTTATCCTTTCTCTTTTTTTTTTGGACTCTGGACGAGCCAGGAAATTCCAGTATTCTTTTCTATAATTCAGCGCTTTTTACTTAAAACCAGCCGTCAGAGGTCCGAGAAGAAGAGTTAGCTTTCTTTGGTGCGGGGGGGGGGGCGCTGTGGTGTCATCCGTCTACTGGAAGGGCGACGCGACGGGAAAGTGGGTGACTTATAAATTTGTAATGAGTTTGATGTAATCTTAAAACGCAAGAAGATAGACTGACAAGCGGATGAAGTTTCTCAGCCGCCAGCCGTTGTTTGTTATTTGGAGAAAAAGGAAAAAAGGTTAAAATAAAAATATAAATAGTTTTTTCTTTATTTTCTTGTTTCTGGATTCCCTCCAATACGGCGTCGGATTGTTGTAATCACACGAAATATTATTCTGAGTATATGAATAAGATGGTCAGCCGCCAGTGTGCAAGAAGTATCGGGGGGGTCTTGTGACCAGTAGGCTGAACTATCTTAATTATCCAAGTATTTCTAAATTTTAACGTGAACCTTCTAAATAAAATATCTCGTTTCTGGAATATCATTCGTAAGAAAACAAACTCAGTGCTATGAAGGACGTTTTAATTTCTCTCATACCTAATACTCTCATTATCCCCCTGCTTTTACAAATATTTTACCAAACTGTCATTAATTAATTATTGATGTACTCATTTCTTTGTGCGCGAATTTGGCTTCTTCTTTTGGCGACGGAATATAATATGTTAAATGCAGAGTGGTTTATTTGTCAGGACTTTCTAGGCGATCCACTTTAGTAAAACTGTTAGACTGTCCAGGGATATACATTTAAAACTGAGCAAGTGAAGAATCTAATAATATCGGTGAAAATTCTCGTCAATGGCGGTCTATGATATGACGTGTTTTTACCGGTTTCGTGAAGGCCGCTGACCTGTTAGTATTCGATCTCTGCACTTGCCACTGATGTCTTGGCCAACACAGTTGTCAGATTGGCCGTTCTCTCTCTCGCTCTCTCTCTCTCTCTCTCTCTCTCTCTCTGTGTGTACTGACGTAATCTCTCTCTGTACTGACGTCATCCCTATCTCTCTGTACTGACGTCATCTCTCTCTCTCTGTGTACTGACGTAATCTCTCTGTACTGACGTCATCCCTCTCTCTGTACTTACGTCATTTCTCTCGCTCTCTCTCTCCTCTCTCTCTCTCTCTCTGTGTACTGACGTAATCTCTCTACTGACGTCATCTCTCTCTGTGTACTGACGTATTCTCTCTGTGTGTACTGACGTCATCCCTCTCTCTCTACTGACGTTATCTCTCTCTGTGTGTACTGACGTAATCTCTCTCTACTGACGTCATCTCTCTCTGTGTACTGACGTAATCTCTCTCTGTACTGACGTCATCCCTCTCTCTACTGACATCATTCTCTCTCTCTCTCTCTCTCTCTCTCTCTCTCTCTCTCTCTCTGATGACCTGCATGATTTCAGTAATTGAAGATACATCTTTTATTCAAGGAAGACTTTACAAACTCATGAGTTCCAAATCACTGCAAAAATGTTCACAAAGAAGTTTTAAATCATATTTCGGTACTTCGCCCGTAGCGTGAAGACAACAAGAGCCTTTTAGTCGATACCAGATTGGATATCATTTCATTCCATTCGTTATGGGTAATTCTATTGAATTGGTAGCCAACATCAGCAATTTCAGAGAAAGAAACTCGATAATAATAATCTTTCGGGTTTGGAAATTTGCTGAACTCTGACTCTCCTTGAGGAGCATTTGATTATCGGATCTGCTTTGAAGCATCTGCATGCAGCTTTCCAGAACCTGAAACTGCGTTATCCCAAATTGAGTCAGAATTATCTCTCAGTCGAGCAAGCTCCGTAACTGCGCCTTCCACAGATTTCACCCCTTCCTCAGACGAATTTTTTTGTTAGACCAGATAAGTTTAGTGGACGTGTCAGTAATTTCAGAAACACCTTAAACTTATTTCCAAAGATAACTGCTTTATATTTGACACGGGCCGGTTGTCCTGACTGCTCTCGTATAATTTCCAGTTCAGGTAGGATCTCTCGCTGTAACCTTATTCTTTCTAAGGAATGAAATCTAACTATGAAATAAGTCCTTTGTGCCTCTGTGGACATTCAGCAGATTTTGTATGGTTTTAAACTGTTGATAGTCGTTTTGGAAAATCTCGTACAAAATTTTTTATTTCCTGTATCACTGTTAAAATGTTATGCATGAAGAAAGATTCAAGAAATAGTGTCTTGAACAGCTAAATATGGTGCATATGTTTGGCAGTAGACAAATTACTTCGGTTCTCACTTGTTCGAAACATGCTCAAGAAAATTTTTGAATTTTTTCTTGAAAAGGTTTTGGCATTTTCATAGCATTAAGCTTTACAATTTCAGTATCCAATCCATGACGCAATAAGTTATCTTTGGACAAAGTGAAAATGTACTCTGAATTACAATGATTCAGTGAATATGATCCAACGCTAACTCTCATATTTCCAAATCTTTCTGCAAAAGGACATTTGCTTTGTTCTGCTGACATCAGATGTTTCTTCAGCAAGAGCATAATACTGGGCTTTTTGACATCTGAAGCAAACTGACTGAGAGTTTCATTACTCCTCAACTCAAATATCTCATTTTGTATCTCTGGTGAAAACCATTTTGGATTTTAGCTCCATTCACCATTCGATATCAGAATCATCTTCCCACTTCAATCTGAACAGCTGATGCAGATTTCCAAAAGTTTCGATATGACTTCCTATTGCAAGGCCTCGTGAAGATAAGTACGGCAGAACTATATATCTTTTATGAGAATCTTCGAAGAAAGCAGTCTTTCTTTTAAATGCTTAGTTTGAATTTGCACCGAAACAACTTCGTTCTTTATTGATGATTGGAATCGGTAAACTTGATCAAGACAAGTTTTACATTTTTAAAGTTGTGAAGATTTTTCTAATGTTTTTATTTTCAATTGTTGACACAATTTTTTTGTGAATGCTTCTGATTTGCTGTTGTCATCTTGCATTGAATGTTTTGATACTTGTTTACACGGATGAAAGAAAGCCAGATCATGACTTTTGCCACACTGCAACTATACGAGGTCTGTCGAAAAAGTATCCGATCTTAGGCTGGGAAAAAAATTACCTACTTGGTGGAGTTCAATTGCTAATCCCCTTGGAAGTAGGCCCCTTGTGCCTCCACACACTTAGCCCAGCGATCCTTCCACTGTTTGAAGCACGTCTGGAATGCTTCTTCCAGAATGGCTCTCAGCTCCGCCATCACATTCCGGATGATGTCCTCTCGGCTCTCAAAGGAGGAGCCTTTCAGTGGCATCTTCATTTTTGGGAACAACCAGAAGTCAGAAAGAGCCATGTCTGGAGAGTAGGGAGCCTGTTGAATGAGCAAAATCCCTTTCTTTGCCAAGAAACCTTGGATCAGCTACAACGAATGAGCCGGGGCGTTGTCATGATGCAGCTGCCAGTTTTGCAAGGCCCACATATCCGGTCTCTTGCCCCTAACTGCATCATGAAGACGTCGGAGGACTTCCTGATAGTACTCCTTTGTAACTGTTTCTCCTTCTGGTGCGTATTCGTGATGCACAACGCCTCGGTAGTCGAAAAAAACAGTCAGCATCACCCTGATTCTGCTCCGGACCTTGGCGACGTTGGGTGCTTCCACTGTGATGACTGAGCTTTGGTTTCCGGGTCGTACCCATACACCCACGTCTCATCTCCAGTTATCACGGTATTCTTGAACTCAAGATCCCTGTTGGCAGTATCAAGCAGGACCTGCGCAACCTCAAGACGAAGTTGTTGTTGTTCCTGAGAAAGCAGCTTGGGCACAAATTTCGCTGCCACTCTGCGCAAGCCCAAATCCTCCTTTAAAATTGCATGTGCAGAATCTTTACTAATCCCAATCTTGTCACCAATTTCCCGCTCCGTCAATCGACGATCCTCCATTATCAAGATCCACACTTTCACGATAACAACTGCATTGCGGCTTGTTGACGGCCTCCCGGAACGCTGGTCACTCTCCACTGATGTGCGGCCATCTTTGAACCTGTTTTACTATTCTTTAATTTCGGTAACACCCACGGCATTATCACCTGTTGAATTTTGCGAATTGCTTTCGCTTGGGTATCTCCAAGCTTTTGGCAAAACTTGATGCAAGATTGTTGCTCCACACGTTCCATCATCACAAAGTCGGATACTTTTTCGACAGACCTTGTACATGTTTACCAAACAAGTACCCACACGCCGTCTTCCGTTTTGATCTTTCGAGAAAAAGATACCGCGAAGATTCTTTGAATTATATCGGAAAAACATCTTCCAGTCTTGATTTTGATGATATTGGTGGAGACGAGTGGTCGCTAGTAAATAGAGTAGAACGTAGATCTGCAAAAGCATTAACTTTAAATTTTGCTTTTTGTCTCAGTTTGGGTCATTTCCTCCAGTATTTTTCTCTTTTTTTTGGAAAATGTATCGATTCATTTCATATCTAAAATAGTATGTCTAACGTTTCATTGGCTATACCTGACTCCTTGTTCATTTGCAGATAGCGAATGAACTTTCTTTAGTTCCATACAGATTAGACCACTTTCCACAAATACGCCGTGTGAAATATTTTATAGGAGAAGAGCCCAGTTCGAAACCTCAGTCTTATCAGGCTGACAGTCAAAATAAAGATAAAAAAACAAGTTTATTGTTCTAGCCAATCACCTGTCATTTAGAAACCACTACAGGTAATTATGAGTCATTAAAGTCTTCAAAGAGCTGCTGGACAAAGCAACCAGACAAGAAGCACATATGGTCAAAAGACCCTTAGTTATCAATCATCAAGAAGGAAATAAGTGTGAATGAATTAGTCATCAATCGGTGTCTGTTGGACACTGCAATATGTAGTGATAACAAGTTCATTATAAGAGCATTTATCTAAATTATAAAAGAAAAATAAATATTTTTCAGGTGTTGAATAATAACTTAAAAGAATCTTCGAGGCCTGTTACAGCGATTTCATTAAAAGTGACATTTATCGTTAAATTTCGCAGCAACACGTACATTCAATGCTGATATCTCATTGTTTACTTTCAGAGTTTCGAACAATTTTTAAGTCACACTTGAAAAGAATATTGGGTTCACTAAATGGTATAGTCAATGCATGATATAAACAAATATTTTTAAAAAAGTCTTTGAGTTATCAAGGTTCATTCTTAGAAAATTCCTAACTGTTTATAGCCGAGATGAGAATAAGATATTTTTATTCCAAATTCTTTGTAAAACATTTTAAATATCATTATAGAGATTATAAATGATCATAAACATGATGCAATTTAACTGAAATCAAAAATATTTTTAAAAACTTTAGATTCGAATGTGATAAGTAAAATTAATGACAAGGAAATATTATACATCGATATATATTATATAAATATGTAGATAAGTTTAATGTCTTCCAAAAAGTTGCATTCGATTTTCCTCTTTTTTCAAAGATTCTTTGGAAATTTCATGTATGGCAATATTATCAAAAATGTTTCTGCACGCTAGTTTAGCCTCCTCTCCCCCTGTTATCTACAGCATGGTTTCTAATGTTGATTTACTACCGCGATGCCTAACTAAAAACCTGAAGAATATACGACAAATGCATAACTGAGAAACATGAATATTAATAGACTCGATGTTTGCTTGTGGCACTCAGAGGTACCAATTATTTCAATATTTGAAGGGATTACGCCCCTGCCACGTGGTGCTCGTGCACGAGGTGTTGCCTTGGCGACTTTGTCTCAATTTAGAACTGCACGAACGCTTAGCCCTAGTAGACAATGCCTTGGCGAGCAGAAATTCTTTTGTCTAATGACTTGCTGTTTCTAGATAAATACTTTTGTTAGTTGTTTTTTTTTTTTAATTATTAATTAAAGCTGAACATACCGCTATAAATACGTAAAACGATTACTTGAAATTGTGCGGATGTTTATTTTACCACATTGCTTGACGAGTTACTGAAAATTCAGTAAAGTCTAGTCAAGTTTCTGGTTAATTATCTCAATTAATCGTTGGATCCACGCAGTCGATTGGCCCGCTCTGTTAACACGTAACATACTTAAGAAGTTTCCGGCTGTGAGTTTCACTTCTATTAAGTTATTTTTAGAGTTAGCTGGGTACTGAGCATTAGAAGTAGTACGTGTATGTGAGGGAAAGATTGCAGAAGTTGGTTCCATTTCGAACTGTTAGCATCTTTTCCATCTACTTCTCTTAGTAGACCACGGATACTTGACAACAACCAGCTGGTTTTATCACGCGCTGCGTTTCACAGCCCTTAGCACTTGCTTCTTTCTTCGGCTTTGATGAGAGGATGACGCTCTAAGAACCAATGTCCAAGACTAGAGAGCTCTCTAAAATTCGAAAAAAAAAAAAAAAAACTACAGCTAGAGAAGTTTATAATTACTACTTTTAGTTGATCAGTTGAAATCATCCTGTTAAATCGCATTGGCACTTACCTTTTCCAAACTTCTCACCAGTGGAAGTAGCCCTAAGCACTTTCAAGCTCAGATCGATAGCGCGACTGCGTTACGTGCTTTGTAAGCCGGTGAGTCTCCTATATAAACCTTTCCTGGATCATTTTTGCACGAACGTAAACCTCGAATTCTTAGATGTTAGCACAAAAACATCTCAGCAAAGATATAGAATTAAAAAAAAAATATTTGTGCCAAAAAAATTTTAATTTCAACCATACGGAAATTGGTTTCTTAATGGTAAAGTAAGATTTTGAATGAAATATGCAACTGAAACTTTTAAAGAAAATTTGCAGAATATGCATACAGCTACCACGGAATTTGGCCTGTAGAGAGAGAGAGGGAGATGAGGTTTCATAAACTCTAGAGGAAATAAGTGAGAGATTAAACAAGTTTAACTGATGCAGAAAACGAGCTGGCCGGTGATATCTGATTGATTCCGCCTCATGTTTGGTCGGTCTGGCTGGTGGCGGCTCTCCCGTGCCTAGTCATTCAGTTTGGATTTTCTCCTGATACTCCGGTTTATCTTTCACGACAACCGAAGCGATTTCTTGTAGGTTTTTATTTATTTTTTTTTTGTCTTTTTTAATCGCTGATCAGCAGTAACCGCCTTGTGTATACGAGGGGACACTACGTCAACAATCCCGCGCAAAAAGGTTAACCCTGCCCCAATCGCTGATCAGCAGTAACCGCCTTGTGTATACGAGGGGACACTACGTAAACAATCCCGCGCAAAAAGGTTAACCCTGCCCCAATCGCTGATCAGCAGTAACCGCCTTGTGTATACGAGGGGACACTACGTCAACAATCCCGCGCAAAAAGGTTAACCCTGCCCCAATCGCTGATCAGCAGTAACCGCCTTGTGTATACGAGGGGAAATTACGTAAACAATCCCGCGCAAAAAGGTTAACCCTGCCCCAATCGCTGATCAGCAGTAACCACCTTGTGTATACGAGGGGACACTACGTAAACAATCCCGCGCAAAAAGGTTAACCCTGCCCCAATCGCTGATCAGCAGTAACCGCCTTGTGTATACGAGGGGAAATTACGTAAACAATCCCGCGCAAAAAGGTTAACCCTGCCCCAATCGCTGATCAGCAGTAACCGCCTTGTGTATACGAGGGGACACTACGTAAACAATCCCGCGCAAAAAAGTTAACCCTGCCCCAATCGCTGATCAGCAGTAACCGCCTTGTGTAAACGAGGGGACACTACGTAAACAATCCCGCGCAAAAAGGTTAACCCTGCCCCAATCGCTGATCAGCAGTAACCGCCTTGTGTATACGAGGGGACACTACGTAAACAATCCCGCGCAAAAAAGTTAACCCTGCCCCAATCGCTGATCAGCAGTAACCGCCTTGTGTATACGAGGGGACACTACGTAAACAATCCCGCGCAAAAAGGTTAACCCTGCCCCAATCGCTGATCAGCAGTAACCGCCTTGTGTATACGAGGGGACACTACGTAAACAATCCCGCGCAAAAAGGTTAACCCTGCCCCAATCGCTGATCAGCAGTAACCGCCTTGTGTATACGAGAGGACACTACGTAAACAATCCCGCGCAAAAAGGTTAACCCTGCCCCAATCGCTGATCAGCAGTAACCGCCTTGTGTATACGAGAGTACACTACGTAAACAATCCCGCGCAAAAAGGTTAACCCTGCCCCAATCGCTGATCAGCAGTAACCGCCTTGTGTATACGAGGGGACACTACGTAAACAATCCCGCGCAAAAAGGTTAACCCTGCCCCAATCGCTGATCAGCAGTAACCGCCTTGTGTATACGAGGGGACACTACGTAAACAATCCCGCGCAAAAAGGTTAACCCTGCCCCAATCGCTGATCAGCAGTAACCGCCTTGTGTATACAAGGGGAAATTACGTAAACAATCCCGCGCAAAAAAGTTAACCCTGCCCCAATCGCTGATCAGCAGTAACCGCCTTGTGTATACGAGGGGACACTACGTCAACAATCCCGCGCAAAAAGGTTAACCCTGCCCCAATCGCTGATCAGCAGTAACCGCCTTGTGTATACGAGGGGACACTACGTAAACAATCCCGCAAAAAAGGTTAACCCTGCCCCAATCGCTGATCAGCAGTAACCGCCTTGTGTATACGAGGGGACACTACGTCAACAATCCCGCGCAAAAAGGTTAACCCTGCCCCAATCGCTGATCAGCAGTAACCGCCTTGTGTATACGAGGGGAAATTACGTAAACAATCCCGCGCAAAAAGGTTAACCCTGCCCCAATCGCTGATCAGCAGTAACCACCTTGTGTATACGAGGGGACACTACGTAAACAATCCCGCGCAAAAAGGTTAACCCTGCCCCAATCGCTGATCAGCAGTAACCGCCTTGTGTATACGAGGGGACACTACGTAAACAATCCCGCGCAAAAAGGTTAACCCTGCCCCAATCGCTGATCAGCAGTAACCGCCTTGTGTATACGAGGGGAAATTACGTAAACAAACAATCCCGCGCGCAAAAAGGTTAACCCTGCCCCAATCGCTGATCAGCAGTAACCACCTTGTGTATACGAGGGGACACTACGACGTAAACAATCCCGCGCAAAAAGGTTAACCCTGCCCCAATCGCTGATCAGCAGTAACCGCCTTGTGTATACGAGGGGAAATTACGTAAACAATCCCGCGCAAAAAGGTTAACCCTGCCCCAATCGCTGATCAGCAGTAACCGCCTTGTGTATACGAGGGGACACTACGTAAACAATCCCGCGCAAAAAAGTTAACCCTGCCCCAATCGCTGATCAGCAGTAACCGCCTTGTGTATACGAGGGGACACTACGTAAACAATCCCGCGCAAAAAGGTTAACCCTGCCCCAATCGCTGATCAGCAGTAACCGCCTTGTGTATACGAGGGGACACTACGTAAACAATCCCGCGCAAAAAAGTTAACCCTGCCCCAATCGCTGATCAGCAGTAACCGCCTGTGTATACGAGGGGACACTACGTAAACAATCCCGCGCAAAAAGGTTAACCCTGCCCCAATCGCTGATCAGCAGTAACCGCCTTGTGTATACGAGGGGACACTACGTCAACAATCCCGCGCAAAAAGGTTAACCCTGCCCCAATCGCTGATCAGCAGTAACCGCCTTGTGTATACGAGGGGAAATTACGTAAACAATCCCGCGCAAAAAGGTTAACCCTGCCCCAATCGCTGATCAGCAGTAACCACCTTGTGTATACGAGGGGACACTACGTCAACAATCCCGCGCAAAAAGGTTAACCCTGCCCCAATCGCTGATCAGCAGTAACCGCCTTGTGTATACGAGGGGAAATTACGTAAACAATCCCGCGCAAAAAGGTTAACCCTGCCCCAATCGCTGATCAGCAGTAACCACCTTGTGTATACGAGGGGACACTACGTAAACAATCCCGCGCAAAAAGGTTAACCCTGCCCCAATCGCTGATCAGCAGTAACCGCCTTGTGTATACGAGGGGACACTACGTCAACAATCCCGCGCAAAAAGGTTAACCCTGCCCCAATCGCTGATCAGCAGTAACCGCCTTGTGTATACGAGGGGAAATTACGTAAACAATCCCGCGCAAAAAAGTTAACCCTGCCCCAATCGCTGATCAGCAGTAACCACCTTGTGTATACGAGGGGACACTACGTAAACAATCCCGCGCAAAAAAGTTAACCCTGCCCCAATCGCTGATCAGCAGTAACCGCCTTGTGTATACGAGGGGACACTACGTCAACAATCCCAGGCAAAAAGGTTAACCCTGCCCCAATCGCTGATCAGCAGTAACCGCCTTGTGTATACGAGGGGACACTACGTAAACAATCCCGCGCAAAAAGGTTAACCCTGCCCCAATCGCTGATCAGCAGTAACCGCCTTGTGTATACGAGGGGAAATTACGTAAACAATCCCGCGCAAAAAGGTTAACCCTGCCCCAATCGCTGATCAGCAGTAACCACCTTGTGTATACGAGGGGACACTACGTAAACAATCCCGCGCAAAAAGGTTACCCTGCCCCAATCGCTGATCAGCAGTAACCGCCTTGTGTATACGAGGGGAAATTACGTAAACAATCCCGCGCAAAAAGGTTAACCCTGCCCCAATCGCTGATCAGCAGTAACCGCCTTGTGTATACGAGGGGACACTACGTAAACAATCCCGCGCAAAAAAGTTAACCCTGCCCCAATCGCTGATCAGCAGTAACCGCCTTGTGTATACGAGAGGACACTACGTAAACAATCCCGCGCAAAAAAGTTAACCCTGCCCCAATCGCTGATCAGCAGTAACCGCCTTGTGTATACGAGGGGAAATTACGTAAACAATCCCGCGCAAAAAAGTTAATCCTGCCCCAATCGCTGATCAGCAGTAACCGCCTTGTGTATACGAGGGGACACTACGTAAACAATCCCGCGCAAAAAGGTTAACCCTGCCCCAATCGCTGATCAGCAGTAACCGCCTTGTGTATACGAGGGGACACTACGTAAACAATCCCGCGCAAAAAAGTTAACCCTGCCCCAATCGCTGATCAGCAGTAACTGCCTTGTGTATACGAGGGGACACTACGTAAACAATCCCGCGCAAAAAGGTTAACCCTGCCCCAATCGCTGATCAGCAGTAACCGCCTTGTGTATACGAGGGGACACTACGTAAACAATCCCGCGCAAAAAAGTTAACCCTGCCCCAATCGCTGATCAGCAGTAACCGCCTTGTGTAAACGAGGGGACACTACGTAAACAATCCCGCGCAAAAAGGTTAACCCTGCCCCAATCGCTGATCAGCAGTAACCGCCTTGTGTATACGAGAGGACACTACGTAAACAATCCCGCGCAAAAAGGTTAACCCTGCCCCAATCGCTGATCAGCAGTAACCGCCTTGTGTATACGAGGGGACACTACGTAAACAATCCCGCGCAAAAAGGTTAACCCTGCCCCAATCGCTGATCAGCAGTAACCGCCTTGTGTATACGAGGGGAAATTACGTAAACAATCCCGCGCAAAAAAGTTAATCCTGCCCCAATCGCTGATCAGCAGTAACCGCCTTGTGTATACGAGGGGACACTACGTAAACAATCCCGCGCAAAAAGGTTAACCCTGCCCCAATCGCTGATCAGCAGTAACCGCCTTGTGTATACGAGGGGACACTACGTAAACAATCCCGCGCAAAAAGGTTAACCCTGCCCCAATCGCTGATCAGCAGTAACCGCCTTGTGTATACGAGAGGACACTACGTAAACAATCCCGCGCAAAAAGGTTAACCCTGCCCCAATCGCTGATCAGCAGTAACCGCCTTGTGTATACGAGAGGACACTACGTAAACAATCCCGCGCAAAAAAGTTAACCCTGCCCCTGCAGACCACACGATCCCGGGATTGCAATTATGGACGGGTTCCCTACAAATGAAATAGAAGAAAAAAATTAATGCCGATTTAAAAAAAAAAAAAAAGCAAAGTGACATTTTTAGATATAATATTTTTGAAGGATTTAAATGTCGCCTTTTAACCAGAAAACTGCACATAAGAGACAAAGAGGGGATTTTTAATTATGTTTAATCCAAATACAAAGTTGTTCGCTTTTCTAGCCTCGTTTCTTGGTCGTCGTGAGGTCAGATACGAATCCGCTTATTACGGTTCGGCTTTCCAGTGCGAGCAAACATTTCATTTCCTGCTGAGATTTGTTAGGAGAAAGAAGGGCTCGAGGAAATACTGTGCAGACCAATTAAACCACGAACGTCGTTCTTTGGTTGAAAATTAACTACTTGCATCTGAGTTGCAAAGTTTTTTTTTTGTTTTTTTGTTTTTTTTTTAGAAAATAACCAAACTTTTATGCTGTAGAACATACAGATATAGACACAGCGCCTTAATGCGCATGGCGATCCATGTTGCTGCGCCTCAATTCCCGGAAGAGCGCTCATGTTAGACGCAATCTCCTAAGTCGGGATATTGTAAGCTGTTGGGACGCTATGAGCTGATAACTGCGAGCTGGAGGGAGAAAGAAAAAAATCTGTTTCTTAATCAAGGAAACTAATTTAGGAAAGCAAATATTCATCTTTATGTAGAAAGCGATGAAATTTAATCTCACCTAAGCTAACAGACGGAGCGGGATTGGGGGGGGTGCCATAGTTATGCGGAGAATTGCAATTCGGTCCGACATAATTAAGTTCAGCTAAAAATACAAAAAAAAAAAATTGTTAAAGAACAACAATGGACCATCGGAGCATCGGGCGCGAGACTTCGTTTTCAATATTCATACAGCTATACGCTTTACTGGAAAATAGTTATCGATGATGCGAGAAAAAGCAGACCCTCTCCCCTCAAATGTACGGAGGCTGAAGACAAATGCAAAAATACACACTGGGGGATTTCAGTCTAGAATATTATTTTAAAACGCTCAGCGAATTTGTACAGTCAAAGGGGGGAATTGTAGTTAAAAAGGCTGAGACCGAACTCTGTACAACTGGCGAAGTGGAAATAAAAGATTTGTTTGTTAAGCTGGCTGTTGCTCGATCCAAAACAATACCAAAAGCTATAAAAGGCCACGTATACACAAGAATAGAGCATTCTTGTGTTAGAATGTTTAATGTTTTCCGTTAAGAGCGATACTTTAAGATATATATCCTCATTCAGCCCCTGAAGTAAACAACTTCGAAATTACATAAATAAAGTTGTTGTTGTTTTGGAGTTTTTGCTTAATGTCTTTAAAACACTTTTTTCTTGTAATCTAAACTCTCCTGTGGTTATATAGGAAACAATTTTGCCATATTTAACGTCATCTGAATAGCATCTTTAATGATACGAGTGAAGACGGTATTCGAAAGACTAAGTAAAGAAGTCATTTCGTCCGAGCTCCATTATTAAATCCGTGCGCATGAATCTTATTTGTCGTGAAAGATAATCGCTGTTCAGAGATCTTCTTTCTAGCATTTGCTTTAAATTCCGTCTTTCTAATCCTCGTCTTAATCAAAGTGCAGTTGCTAAAGAGCTGAATTCAAGTATCACCTGCAGACTCACTGAATGGTGATTACAGTTCGATTGGGTTTACGTTTGCTTGCTAGATGGTAACACGAAAACTCAGCGCTAAGTCTGTAAAACAGGGGTCTCACACACGTCTTAGTAGTGGTTTTCCTAGAACGGCTCAGTAGTCCAGTGATGACCTGCTGGACTACTAATGGGGAGGTTCCGAGTTCGAATTTGGAACCAGATCGGTTTGGCAGACGTTCCTAGCATGACTTCTTCTCGCCCTTCCTCATCAGCCAACCACGTGGGTTTCTTCCCGCAAGAAATTAAGTAGAGCCTTGGGCGAGAGAGAATGGATGGCGCGACGCAAGACTTCACTGCTGTAAAGCAATTAATGTGTGATTTCTGCCCTGGAAGGACGAGCGCCATCTCTGTCAGTCTATCGGAATAAAAAAGATCGAGAAGCTAGAGGAAGCAAAATGTTGGAAAGGTTCACAACAGCGGCAAGAAATGTGGATGAAGCCAGTAACTCAGCAAACTGGATTTTCAACGGTGACAGCTCAGGTATCTAATGAATCCCTCACTCCCCCAGGAGATGTCATATAATGTGGCGTTTTTATGCACCGTCAAACTGAAATAAACTCCAGAATTTAGACTGTTTACGCCTGTAATCGTTCCGGTTAGCAACGCGGCCGTTTTACCCCTCCCCCCAACCAGGCCCCTTCTCCCATAAGCGTCATTCTGCTATGGCGGCTTTTCCGGTTATCTACGTGACGTGTTGATTTACCTGTCTGCCTGATAAAATAGGACGTAGTTCGATTGGTAACTCAATAATATGATTTTTAAACAATATATTTTAACATTCAAAAGATTTTTAGAATTTTTTTATTGAAGTTCATCCTTTGCAATAATTGTTTTTCAGTAATTAATACATGTAATATTAAACTGTATGTGAAGAATAGTCGTTTTTTTGGTACTTATCTTTCCAATGTTTCGGGCGGTGAGAAGAGACTTCAACAAACTGCTGATGATGATTGTTGTTGTTGTTGAGCGAATTGGACTTCCGAACGAGGCTCTGCCAATGGCATAGCATCCCATAAAGACAAGTGGCCTGTTCTCTGTCGAGTCCTCCTCGTTACTGAGAGATGTTCGTCGAGCCGACAAGCGGCCCGGTCCAACAGCGACAAGTCTCCTCCGACCCCAGCCTGGGATCAAACCCGGTACAGGAGCTAACCCGCTATCACCTGCCCCACCGGGCCGGTTGCTGATGACGATGATTTTTTTTTAACCCTTTATCATTAAAAAAAAAAAATTAAAACGCTTTTTCCCGCTGTATCTCAGATTCAGTTCTTTTCTTTTTGTTGCCTCTTTGGTCTGTATTTTTGCTTCCTTTTTTAAAATTCAATTATAATTCTCCTTTCCTTTCGTAATTATCGTGAAAAGAGATTACTGGCGATATTACGACGCTCTGTGCAAACTAATCTCGTGTTTATCTCGTTGGATAAAGAGTCAGCAGATAATTCAAGTTGGTAGATTTTCTTCGCAATATTTCCGGTAGCATTCCTCACAGATGTACACGCAATTTTATTTGTTTGTATAATTAAACATTACATCTGTATTATTTTATAGTAAATTACCTTATTGTTCTTTTTTATTGTACCTCGTTTTTAGTTAGCGCCAAGAATTTTCATTGATATAGAACAATTTGTTTATTTTTCACCATTTGTATTTTAACTGATTGCAATACTAAATATAATATATGCAAAAATATACTACCATTCAAAAGTATTAGCCATATTCATATACTTTATTTTTTTTTTTAAATCAGTAACAACTGTTTCCAGGCCCGCTGCTTGTATGCTACGTTGTCCAAATGCGTTCATATTCTGGTTGTAGAAAACCTGTATATTGAGGAAAGAAACCCTAGCCCTGCCCATACATTTAATGTAACGTCAAGTGCCATCTTCTCCCGAACTGAGCGACTCTGGAAACTTACGTGAAAATCACGTCTCCCACTTAGTTTAATACCTATTTGCACACGACCCATTATTTTTTCCTCTGTAAACTGGCAACAACAAATGAGGTGTAGATCAGTTTAGGAGTGTCTAGGTGTCATATGACACCGGTGAACTGGCTCAAACCACCTGAATTGCTCGAGAAGAGATGACGACACAGACTATTTCTAAGGCACCGTCAGACTGGCCAGTTCATGAAGCCACTGCATGCGTGTCGCTCACCCCGTGAGAATCGTTATTTTGTCACGCTTGTTTGTTTTTTTTAAAAAAATTACTTTTTTAAAAGCACGATTTTATCTACAATTACTTCCAAAAACAAACCAGCCATAGAATTTTGCTACAGAGTTTGAAGTAAGCTTCATGCTAGTAGTATGCAGTCAAGAACGCCATTGCTGCGTATCCAAATAACACGTCGCTATCGACTGCTACACATGCAATCTCCAGAACAACATCACAACCAGAGATTCAACCATTGGCACCATCTTTTTACACCAACGAGTTTGGATTATGCTTAGACATCAATGGTGGATGGGCTAGAGTCTGGAGACAAGCTTGGGAACGATTTACTAACCATGCCATTACCCAGCAGAATTGGTTTGGTCTGGGGAAGCCTAAATGGCATTTGCTAGCATCCAAGTTGCTCAAAGAACTGGTCTTGTCGTTATTTAGAGAGGCGCTATGTCAGGTGCAATGTCGTTTTGTCTGTGCTCGTCGTTGCCATTTTGTTCTCACCTGACAATTAAACCTGGCTTTCACTGAAGTCAGGTTTTCCTTTTTAATGGAGAGTTTAGATCAATAAGCAGGTTGTCTTCAACCATAACACACACGTAAGATTGTATTACACAAGTAATACAGGCTTAGAAATGCCTGTTGCGTATATTTTTAGAAGTTCATAATGTATTCATTATTTATACTTTAATTAATTGCAAAGTTAACTGTAATATATTCAAAAATATACCACCGTTAAAGTGTTTGCTGAAAAAATCATATTTGGGGAACATAAATTATGGATTTAATTCAACTTTATTGGAACCAACAAATTTCAACAATGAAAAATTATTCTTCGCCGTCGTCTCCAAGCGGAAGCCTATCAACCATAAGACATATTTTGGCTTAAAGCTTGAATTTATCAAAATAACTACCATTCGTCTAACTGCTGAGCTTTTGTGATGATCGGAAAACAAAACAAGCCATTCGGCAAACAAGTTGGCATCACCTGATAGTTCCGGGGAATTAGTGGGGGTTCCAAGTAGTTGGCAATCCGCAATGTTGATTACTAAAGGCGCTGCTCTGCTGTTTGTATGTGCGACTCGATGAGTAGGAAGAAGAAAACTTGTCTTGCAGCACGAACTGGCTGATACAGAATATTGGCATATCCACCGAAGCCACGCATTACAAGTCGTCGAAGATACGCGCACGTGCTGTGACGCAAAAGAGGGGGGCATCGATGGCCAATATATTAAAGTTGCAAACAAGCTAGGGGAAAAGATATTTTAAAAGATGAGTGTTTGTTTTTAAGGAGTAACTTACACCTGGTAGATTTAATATCTAAGCAACTATACGTAAGCTACTGGTAAAGGACCCAAATTAGGCTAAAAGTCTCCACGGTTAAAGCTACGTGTAAACTATGACTATTGGTAAATAGTAAAAAGACCTGAAATCGGATGAATTGGATAAACTAGATTCAAAACAGATTGATCGTTCAGCGCCAGATTAAGAGCGCTTGCTGAATCAGTGTGTAGTTTTTATAGTAAGACATGGGAGCGGTAATGTCATAATTTGGGCTAATCTCAGCGAGGATAAACCAACAAACATTTACATAATTAACAGGTTTCTCCGATGGTGCACGATTATTTACATAGATTAGTGGAGGGCCACGACCTTCAAATGTTTCAGATAAACATAGACGTGCAATAATCACAAGCAATCTTTATTATTCACATAAAAGAATGGCTAAAATTCCTTTCCGAAATACAGTCTAGCAGAGGGGAATTTCAGTAGTCATCAGCCTTGAAAGTAATTCCAGGAATGCTGAAGATTCCTTTCTTTGCTCTGTGATACGAGATTCATTTATCTTTTTCCACCTATCATTTTTACGAATAAAACACAATGACAAAGAAAGATTTTAATGAGTTTTCTGTTCTATTTATAATTCAGTTATTCCGAATCAGATTTAAATGCATCGTGCACGCACAGAGTGAGAATATATATAAAATTCTAGTAATAATATTATGACAAACTCATCGGAAAAAAAAAATGTTCACAGAAGTGAGGTAATAGTTCAGGGCAGCGGTTCTCAAAGTGCGGGCCGAGATAAACTTCAACACACCACATGGCATTAGGGCTGAGCAGAGGGCATGGGCCTACGATTTTCAAGGGCCTACTACCCTCGTTAGAGGCAAACGGGGGGTCCCTTTTGTAAAGAATTAGAAATAAATTTTATGCTCCTCTGAGTTGGAAGCATTCAAATTGCCACCTTAAATATTTTCGTAACGGGGAAACACATGCCACTGTGAAATTATGTTTCAAGTTCGAACGGCTGTCAGTTCTTTTGCGTTGCGATATTTTTTTTTCTTTTTTAGCTGATAAGGACAGATACTACGCTTTGATCTTTCTATTTTCTATTCTCCCATTGTCAGACTTGTCCAAGTCGGGGCCGCCGTTACTAAAATGTGTTGCGATCTTTTTCTTCTTTTGCCACTCCCACCACGTGGCTGCCGGCCGGCCACGTGGTGGTGTTGCTTTCTTTTTGACTGATATAGGAAACAAAATTGAGTTACAAACTTTTGAGAGGTGCGGAAAGTCAGGCATCATTAGTCATAAAACGTTTAAGGGAGGAAAACGAACTTATGTCAACTTTATTTGACGTAAAGTATGCGAAACAAATAAGGAAGTTATTCTCAATGATCCATTTATCAAGAGAAGAGTGAAAAACATCGGCAAGGGTACAAAATATGCAGTCTTCACAGAGAAGCATTAATATCAAAAACTATGTATGCCAGACGATTTGAAATGCGTTCTAACCACTGCCGTGAAAATAGTAAATTTCATCAAGTCCAAGTCATTACAGTCATGTTTATTTGAAAAGCTGTACGAGGAGATGGAAAGTTTACATAAATCACTTCTGTACGAGGAGATGGGAAGTTTACATAAATCACTTCTACTACACACTGATGTGCGTTGGCTGTTGAGGGGCAAAGTGCTGCCAAGGCTCGTTGAAATCGTTGCGTGACGAGAAGTTTGTTCTGAAGCCCACGTATTTGGCAGATATATTTTCGAAATTGAATGATCTGAATTTATACTTACAAGGAACAAACGGAGCTGATGTATTTGCAGTACATGATAAAATTCGGGCTTTCATCAAAAAACTTTTTTATGGAACAAAAATATTAAAGACCATAAGTATGATTGTTTCGAGACATTGGAAACCTTTATTGTTGAAAATGAAGCTAAACCAGCTGATGATTTAGTTTCTCTGATAATTGCACATCTCGACTCTTTGAGGGAAAATTTTGATTATAACTTCCTTGAAGAGATGAAAAATTGTGTGTAAAGAGCCTGGATTGCGAATCCATTTCAGAGTGATGACGTGGCTAGTGGAATATCCACGAAGGCAGATGAAGAACTAATCGATCTGTCCGAAGACACCTCGTGGAAAATGAATTTTAATCGAAAAAATTGATGCAGTTTTGGCTTTCAGTTCAACACACCCATCCAACTCTTTCTACCGAAGCGTTGAGACTGCTGCTCCCTTTCACGACTTCGTACATCTGTGAAGTTTGATTTGCAGCAATGATAGGAATCAAAACCAAATTTCGAAATAAGCTGCAATTATCAAACTCCTTGCGTCTGAAAATGACTCAAATCGATGTGGACGGCGAAGACATCATCAGCAAAAATAGAAAACAAGAGCATTCTTCACACCTACCTCATAAGGAATCTGGGAAGTAAATTTATAAATTATACAGCCGGCACAATAAACCTCTGATGAAAAATGGTTGTGTATTCAATAAACAAAAAATATTAAAGCGCCCCATTCACAGTACATGGATTACAACCGGATGGGTCCCGGAGGTTTGCCGTCTTCAGAAGTGGGTCCCGATCCATAAAAGTTTGAGAACCACTGGTTCAGGGTATTCATTTTTGTATTTTTTTTTTCGTTTTTTTTTCAGTTATATAATCTATAGTATTTACTGCTTCCTTCGGGCTATAAGAAGATACACGGCAGGTAACGTAAGAAGACATTAATCCAAACGCACCGTGCAGACCGGCTGCATTCCCGTCAAAGGTGTTGTTCAATAGAAGCTGACAAAACCCGTCTTCTGCGCTCTAAGTGCACGAGTTTCAGGACGAACTGACATAAATCCTTAATGGTTATAAGAATTTTTTATTCGAAACTAACGCGATCGTCGTTTTTATTACTTTACCAAGAAGAGTAGTTGAATGACGGGGCACCGCCATCCCTTGTATTAACGGTTTTCCTCAAAGAATCAGACTCACTCATTACATGGTTAAATGACGTAAAAAGGTGTAAAAAATCACTACATATTTTAAAAAGATCTACAGCTGACTTCATAATCGCGTACAACAAGAGGATTGAACTTGTTTGAGAACAATCACTATGTCTAATTATATTTACGTTGTCTGCATTGCAACAAAAACACATGTAGGTTGATATGCATTTGCATTTAGGCAAATTTCTATTCTCCTCTGTTCCTGTGAGTTTGTGTTTTGAACTGCTTCTGCTTACCGCCAATCCCTCCCTTACTTTCTTTCAAAGATTGTCTTATGGTCCAATAATATTTCGTCTTATATAGGCGAACATAAAACAAAGGCGAAGCCTCGTTTTAGCCTTCTCTGTTAACAGACTATTTTTATACTTAATATTTAGTTTCGTAAATTCATTATTCTGCGTAATGGACGAAAATAAGATAATAATAATAATAATAATATATAATAATAATAATAATAATAATAATATAATAATAATAATAATAATAATATAATAATAATAATAATAATAATAATAATATATAATAATAATAATAATAATAATAATAATAATAATAATAATAATAATAATAATAATAATAATAATAATAATAATAATAATAATAATAATAATAAAATTTACAGTGTCTAGAGAACTGCCAAAGGACCCTTCGGAACTGACATGAAGTCGTCAATTTGAAGTTCAAGAAAATAAGACATTATGTCATCAGTCATGTGCGGCAGCAGTTTGTCTTGTGTCGACTCGGTGAAGTCAGGCATATGATGAAGTTGGGCTTTTAGATCTGTTTTGTTACCAGGGTGGGGATAGGGATTAGCTATGACGTAGTAATACGTGAGTTATTTCATGCTGCTTAAGGTATAACTTCAGACGATGGTAGGTACCGACTTCTCAGAAGCCGTCACGACTGTTCGCCCAAATGAGTCGTCTTACGAGAACATTTCGGGATCACGAAAGAATCGGTGGATTAGGCAGCATCTTCTCGACGCCTTCGATTCAGCTTTACGAGGACGATGGTGAAACTCGTGAGGCCTACTAGACTAGAGGAAACACACTACTCGGGACACGTGTGCGATTCACACTAAGTATAACGCTGCTCGTATCATTGAGGCAGCGCAGTAGTTATTGGCAAACGGAGTCCGCCATAAATAGTTTATAAAGAAAGAGTCGAGACCCGCTCGTCGCAGAAGAGTAAATACGCCCCGGCTGTGATGAGTACTGCGAAGAAGCCGGCATCCGTCCGCATGGTTGCAGTCAGGGACTTCGCGTCCGAATGTGTGATAAAACGGTTTTCGTAAATAGGTTCGACAACTCGAAAAACCGGTGGAAATGTGTGTCTCTGGAAATGGCCGTCAGGTGGACGGCGAGCTCTGCTGGTACTTACCTCCGTCGGGCGCTATGTTCCTTGCGGGTGAAATCACAGGCTCGTCATCAATTAAAGGGGTTAGGGTTAGGGAAGGGGTCGCCTTTGGTTTTAATCAGCGAAAAACGCACGCCAGTGTTTTTGTTGTTCTTTTTTTTTGCACAGGTGCTAGCGGATAATATTAAGTTAATTGGCATCATTTAAGTGAAGAACGGGTCTTCTACTGGCACCCCCCCCCACACACACACACACACACCCTCTGAGATAATAAACTTTTAGGGTTACGACTCGCCACCTTTCCTCACTTCGAACACGGGCCCCGTTAGTTGCCGGTGTCAGACACCTGGCGTGAGATTTGCACACACACCGCGCGCGCTAATTGTACGTAACGACCGTTGAAAACTTGCGGAACTCGATCACCTTTTTTGTCTTCGATATTAGGCAAACTCTGCTCCGTTGGTGATTTATGGTTAAACGGCATCAAAACACTTTACAAACAGATCGATCTAGAAAGTGACGTGCCGAAGTCAGACTGCTCGTTTCGGCGTGTCCGCCGAATAAGAGGGTTGTGGCTGCTGCAGCTCGAGGTAAACGAAGTTCTAAAGTTCACCTTTCTCATACACGACAAACAAACAGCACGTCGCCGTTACTAGCTGTGTAGTTCAGTCGTGAGCAACCCGCGGCCCCCAGCACCCTAATAATATGCGGCCTCAGGCTCGTCTCCAAAGGCGGGCACTCCCGTTTGCGTCACAGGCCTCTGCGGTAAATCACACTGGCATCACAGCACACAACTCCTCCCCCTCCAGCTGCTCCCTGTCGCTCCGCCGCCCTGATAGAAACGCGGACAATACAGGCTGGCGAAGGGAGCCGGAACTCTAACTGTTACCGTACTAGGACTGATGCAATCGAACCGCGCTCCCATTGGCTAACGCCTTTGGGGCCGGTGTAATGACTTCAAGCGACCCCCATTTAAAGGTACCCCCCCCCCGGTAATTTGAAATCAATTTCATCCTACCTCCCGGTAATCTGAAGGCGATTTGAATAAAGCTACCGGGGGGATAAGGTGAAGCGGAGGTAATTTGAAATTACTACATCGGCAGCTAAAAGACTCGGACCTCGACGTTTGCGCACTAGCCAGCTCGTTTCTAGGCTAACTTGGGTACCAACAACCAGCAACGGTGTGTCACGTTTCCGCAGCTAGGAGAGTGACGATAGCGTGCATCATCACGTGTAGCAAATTCGTGTGCACATGTCGGGATTTTTCAGACCATCAGACATGGTCTCAGAGAATAAAAAGAGAAAAGTAGAGGATGAATTACGAAAATTCAACGACAGGTGGACCTCAGAGTATTTTTTCACCAGTGTCAAAGAGACTGCAGTATGCTTAATTTGCAATGAATCTGTGGCTGTCCGTAAAGAATATAATGTTAGGAGACATTAAGGTACAGAGTATACATCTAAATATGGTACCTTTCAGGGCCAGGTGTGGAAAGATAAGGTGCGGGAATTTGAAAAACGTCTTGCAGGCCAACAAAATCTCTTCAAGAAAGCCTCTACTGGGGCAGACATTTTGGTGCGTGCTGGTTATTTGGTCTCCAAAATCCTGGCATAACGTATGAAGCCCTTTGGTGATGGCAAGATGGTGAAGGAATGCCTTGAAACTGTGGCTGAGGTAGCATTTCCTGAGAAGGCTATTATTTCAAAAATTAGCCTGTCAGGGTTTACTGTGGGTAGGAGGGTTGATGACTGTCAAAGAACATTGAAGACATCCTGAAATGCAGAGCATCAAATTTCAAGTGGTTTTCCATAGCATTGGACGAGAGCACTGACGTGTCCCATGTAGCTCAACTGGTTGTCTTCATTCGAGGCATTGATGCTGAATTTAACATAACCGAGGAGTTAGTAGGTATGGTGGGAATGATGGGCACAACAACCGGTGCGGATTTGAAAGAAGAGTTGATGAAAATACTGAAGCGGTTGAGGCTACCTTTAAAGAGGATGACTGGCATTGCAACTGATGGGGCCCTATCAATGGTTGGAAAGAACAACGGCTTGACAACTCTCATCTCTCAAGAAGCTAGGGCTCTGACTGGTCGTGAGTTAATTTTGTGTCACTGTTTGTTGCATCAAGAGCACTTATGTGCAAAATCTCTGGGGATGGAAAATGTTGCAGTTATTGTGAAGCTTGTGAATTTCATCAGATCAAATGGCTTGAATCATCGCCAATTCAGAGAGTTGCTGAGTGACATGGCATCTGATTATGGAGATGTGGTTTATTATGCTGAAGTGCGATGGCTAAGCCACGGTCAGATGCTCAAGCGAGTTTATGATTTGAAAGAAGAAATTGAACTCTTCTTAGATATGTGGTGGAAGGCAGTGAAGGAATTTGGCGATCGTGAGTGGATGTGAGATTTTGCGTTTTTGATCGACCTTACTCTGCATCTCAATGAACTGAATCTGAGGCTCCAAGGAAAGGATCAGCTCATCCACGCCATGGTTGACAAGATCAAGGCGTTTGAATCCATGTTGTCGCTGTGGGAATCACAACTTCGCTCCAATGACCTTGTTCAGTTCGAAACATTGAGGAAGGAGAATCCAGATGATTCTGCAAAATATGCAGAAGAGGTTCGGCCACTCAAAGATAAATTTCACTTCCGTTTTCAAGATTTCAGAAGATGCGAGGACACCTTCAACATCTTTTCTATTCTTTTCGATGTCAGTGCTGAAAGTGCACCTCCAGAGCTTCAAATGGAGCTTCTTGATCTTCAGTGTAGCACTGAACTGAGATCAAAATTCCGCGATGTGCCGCTCCTTAACTTTTACAAGCTCTACCTACCAAGGAAGAGTTTTCCCGAATTGTCAAACCATGCTTTGAAAATGGTAAGCCTGTTCGGCAGCACTTACATCTGTGAGCAATTTTTTTTCAAAAATGCAGAAGCTGAAAAACAAGCATCGAAATCGGCTGGGAGGCGAACACATGGAAAACTTTGCGCATCGCAACGTCTCAGATCGAGCCGGACATAGAAAGACTTGTGGAAGAGTGTCAAGTGTCGCATTAAGCTGCTTAAAAAGAAGTATAAATAAAAATCGTCATACAATATATATTTTCTTTTATTTTGGCATAAAAATAACTTGTGTCATAAAAGGGGTGGTTATGGAGTATGTTGGTACTCACCAGGCTTAAAGCCTGCAACTCCGTAAGAAAAAATGCATGTGGCCCGCCAGAAGCCTACGAAGTTCACTTGTGGCACGCATCCAGAAAAGGTTGCTCATCACTGGTGTAGTTGCTTTAATAAATATTTGTAGAGGCCAATGCCAGGTTTACCATTGTGCTTAGGTGTGCTCAAGCACAGGGCCCTGTTGGCCAGGGGCCCATCTTCCTGCCAAAAAAAATTTTTACGATGAATTTTTCAAATGTTTTTCCTGAAAGTTATAAAAGTGAAATTGGTCTGTAAAAATTGTCAAAAGCAGTTGAAGCATTACTTTGTAGTTTGTACCTCCTTCAGGGCGGGGCCTCATAACGTAACTAGCACAAGGCCTCATTTGTCCTAAATCCGGCACTGTAGAGGTGAATGCGATGATATTTAAATGAACCAACAAATTTCGACTATCTATGTGACATTTTTTTACTTACAGCTTTATAACTTTTAGGCAAGAATCAAACTGGTTTATCTTTTGCGCAAACATACACCAGTCGTTTCTTCAAGAGGTGTGTGTGTGTGTACACCTTGTACTGAGTAGGCGGGCAACCTTTTACCTGGATAGCTCACTTGCTACCTGGTATCTTTCTGCCGCTAGCTTAGCACGCACGCCAGACTCGACACTGTCCCAGATAGCTTTGATCAGTTTGCTGGTAGCATGGTTACCTTGACGACGGTCTATATCTCTTCTTAGAGATGCTCAGTTGAGTTCAAGTGAGGGACCAATACAGAACTGTCGACAAAATACTTTCTTCATTTGCTTTGGTCTGTGCATTTGGGTTACAGTCACTACCCTGAAGATTTATTTTAAGTTATGCGAACTCTTGTGTTTAATATAAAGTCCGGGTTCGATTTTACGACCGCCGCGACCTCTCTGAGACCAGAGGAAATCTTGTTGGTCTTAGGGAAGATTTTAAAATTATAGCAAACTTTTAAAAAAAGACCTAGATTTTATATCAGGATCTTACACGCAAAACAGAACAATAAACCGTGATGTAGTGATCGTCGCCTGATTTGTGGGTAGATCTTTGGTGTGCAAATACTTCTTGCACATGAAAGTGATCCTGTGAATGTTGATTATTTTCTATATAATTAGTTTTTACACTGTAAGTAAAAGTGCTACACACTTCTGCGCGATTTAACCTTGATGAAATATCACCACTGTCAATTGTATCGATACTTATTGTAATGTCTGGTCTATATATTGTGGGCTGCCTATAAAATGCTACTGCAAAAAATACAAGAATTGTTTTCCTAAGCATAACTCCAAGGAAAGTATTTATTACGGCAAAAAAAGTTATTTTATGAGATATAAGGATTTACTTAAATGTTAGATATAGTTCAGATTTACTTTTTTGTCAATAGTTTTGCAAAAAAATTAAAATTTTTTTTAAAAAAATCTTGCGCAGAGCAAGGGGCGAATCGTCTGAACATTTAAAAAATGCGGCGCTTTTCGGCCACCTGAGTTCACAACTGTCTGTTAGACGCAGAGAATTTTTCAAAAATGAAGGCCACGTAATTAAAAGATCCAAAGAGTTGTGTATGCTACAAACAATTACCCTTCTGCAAATTGTCACAATGGCTTCCCTGTTCGCATGTGCCGATCTCATGCATTTGGCAGTTTGTATGTGAAAAGCCACTGGAAGAACGTGACGACTGAATGAACATTCTTTTATGTTCTCTAGGAAAACAAAGCTATTGCTGAACATCTTTACCATTTTTTGTCTAGTGTTACCTGTAAAACTGGGGGGGGTACCAAAAGTTAGATCCAAGAATTTATGCCAATGGATTTCATCTATTTTCCTTTTACCTATGGTAACTTTTAAAATTTTATAGATCCATCATTTTGAATGCTATTTTCAAACGGGAAAAATTTATCTTGTAATCCAAATTTAAAAAACAAAAACAACAAAAAACAATGCAGCTCAAGTTTTTCAAAATGAAAGTTCGTTAGCGAGAATTGACAGGAAATGCTTTCAGGTATTTTACTTGACGTATGCTAACCAGCGATCAGAAATTAGCCAGGTATGAAATACGGGTGAAAGTCTGTGGATAGCGGTTAACTTGATGCGGAATGAGCCGGTGGGGCTCCCGCTAACTCAGAGTCGTTTTCCTCTGCTTGTTATTTAACCATGTGGAAAGCGACTTCCAATGGGTTTCGGTTCCTTCTTTTGTGGTTTTCCTACGAGAATAGTCAATATTTTTTAATATAAACGATCCCAAGTATATCAGCGTTATATCGTGTGTTTGTAAGCGCTGACAACAAGTGAATAAAGAGAACACCCACCCGCTTCCCCAAGAGGTAGTGCACGGTCTGCCTATAGGTATGCAATTGACTTTTCTCGAGATGACCTCTCAGTGAACTGACTTTATTTAATCTTTGCATTTTTCTCTTGGCTAAATGAATACATTGTCGATGTCAAACACAAACTAAGTGACTTTATATCTATATGCTCACCAAACTAACGCGTGATCTATTTTGAATGCTGTCCAGTGTATAGATAGCCGTTGAATGCTGAACAAGTTCTCATATGAAATATTAAAGCAACGAAAATAAACAAAAGAGAACCTGTTTAGAGTCAAGTCAGCGCAGTTCAAACAAAGTTGATTATTGGTAAGGGATACGTGAATTTTTTTATTGAACTACGTTTTCGCTTTAATCTATGGTAAAGGTCATCACGGGATAAAGAAATTTTAGACTAGATTTTTTTTTATTCAATAGAAACTCTCTTTATAGGATGGAGGTTCATGAAAAACTGCATGCTGTTTGGGTTACAGCTATAACGGTTAACGGCTGTGCAGACCTTCCTTATATAAAAAAGCTAGCTTGGATTTCTTTTGCAGAATTTAAAACTGATTTCAACACACGCGCGCGTTCAAGCTGTGTTTGTAGATGTGTATATGTTTGATATACCCTGTGTGTGTACTCTAAACGAAAGTTCTCATCTATAAATGGCTGCAGTTATCTCCTGTAAACTACAAACAGCATATTCCTCAGTTGACAATGAGTGCCGCCAGGGGTAATAACTCTGATTTTTGTGACGTAACTTGTTCCTTTCACTGTGTAATACACGTGATAAGGTATCTAGACCCCCTTAGAAGTAGCATGTAGATGATCTCTTTAGCCAGTAAATGACGTCAGTACATGAAAGATAACAGCAGCCAAAACTTAGATAGTGTATTTAACTCATAGTTAGGTAACTTTTAGCATAGTATTTCTAGTGAACTGTTCTGGATTTAAAAAAGAAAAACTTTTAAGCAGCTGTCTTTGTTTTGCAAGTTTTTAAATATAGAAATTCTTCGTAAATTATTACGATGCACTATCGCAGATATTAAAGACATTTAATAAAGAAAGATGGCTTTACATCCTGAGCTTTCGCTTTCTTTAATGACAAATTGTTTCGCTAAATTTTTTATATGACTGCTAAAGCTGTTATATTACTTTTGCTTTTCTCTCTCTTCCGGATTTTACTAAATCTCTCGTCAAACTTTTATTACAAGTCTTCATATTATTCCTCCTGATGCTGACAAAGCAAAACAAAAAACCAGATATTACACCTAAATTACAATTTGCTTCTCTCCGAGTTGACACGCGAGCTGATTGCGCCGAGTAATAAAGAAAGTAATAGCTTGAAAAACGCAATAAAATAATAATATCAGATACCGCGTGTGAAAGTAGTTTGGTACGGATAGGGTTTTATATGGCTCGTAAATGTTTGCTGCCATGACAACAGGCCCATAAACAATTAGAACAAATCAAGAAACCAGGCGTTAGTAATTTCAAAAAGATTTTTTGTCGACTGTTTAACAACATTGCAGGGCGAAAACGGATTATACCAAAAGATACAAGACCGGCGGCGATCACCTGTGTTGTCATTCTTCTGGTCTGTGAAATAACATACTGCGCCATGGAGCTGGACACGTGACGCTGAAAGGTAAAACAATAATAAGAGATGGTTAAACTCTTATCAGTTAACGGCCCGACTGTGTTGATTTCGGCTTCAGCTTCTTTTTTTTAAAACAGTTTCGGCATTCTGAGAAGGGACCTAGGTTCCTGAAGGGAACTCTTCGATCCAGTTAACAAATCGTCAAATAGTCCACTGGATTCGATCCCGTGAAAATTGACGCACGTGAAAAGCCGGAATATCGGCGCCACATCCTCAGGGATAAGACGACATCAGATGTCACGGCAGCAGTAACCTGGCACAGGTGAAGAGAAACCGGAAGTGGGTGGGGTTCCGGCTGTTAGCGTCATGGTAGAATCGATTAATGAGCCCTTTAATTGCTTTAAGAAGTTTCCAGGAACGAATTTTGTTTGCGCGAAATTTGGGAGGAAGAGAGTTGTGGTCTTTCGTATCAGCCGGCGCTGACTGGGGCCTCTATTGGTGTCTGTCTGCGGCTGGGCGAACAGAAGGCGCTAAAAGACTTCTATTAATTCTCAGCGCCGAACCCCCTATATGAGAGAGAGAGAGAGAGAGAGAGAGAGAGAGAGAGAGAAGAGAGAGAGAGAGAGAGAGAGAGAGAGATTATATTATCTACACAGAAAGCAGACAGTTATTCTTCTATCCATCAGCTCTGCCCGCCCTGGTTCTAAGACATTTATCCGCTATTACCATAACGAAAGTAAATGTGTCTTTTTACCCATTGCTTGTCATCAATCTTGGCTATTTTTTAAACTGTGGAAAGTACATCTTTAATAAAACTTTTAGTTTGGAGAGGGGATCTCAAATATTTTGAATGCTGTAAAGAGAAATCGATAGGAAGCTGCATTGTTTGAAATTTTAGACTAAAGAAATGAGTCATTGTCTGTCTGTGTGTGGGTGAGCCTTGTGGAAATATTTGCGTTAATGGGATCGCCAGCGCTAATGACCACATACCATTTGAACAAGATAAAGGCTTGTTGATATTGAACCAAAGCTTAATGCAGTATCGACTGGGTGTAATTGATTGGGATGCGACTGATATCACTGTGGGAAAGCAATTGTTTGTCTCCCTTTCCGGCTTGATTAAGGGACAAATTAAACGTGAAAAATAAAGAAAAGATAAAACATACAGGGCTGTTATGTCTGCGTGAATTCTCTCGGCCAGAAGTCCAAATTAAGTATTACGGAACGCTTTTTCATCGCGAGGCGACTTCATGGTTATGCCAAAACGCGGCACGGCGAAAGCTACACTCCTCGTGTGGGAAACTGAAAGTAAACAGAGTAGAAACTTCCAGCTCACTCAGGCTCGCACAGCGTCTACAGATACCGAAGCATGAAATAAATTCCATGATGGTCTTAGTACTCAAAGAATTGATTCGTCTAAATCTCAACGTCTTTAATGAAGTGGAAACAACTGCAATATAAGTGGTTCTGTAAGGGGAAATGAACCGCGTTTCAAAGAATCGCTATATATATTTTTTAACATTGCCGGTGTAGTGTGAGGGGAGTTCGAAAACCTTCAGCTCGTGGATTTTCCACCAGGAGAAAGGCTACCTTTAATCTTAACTTAATGGCTTCCATAAAAAAGCCAACAGACCATCTTCACGAGATATTTATATGACAATATACGAGAGAGATGGTAAATGCCGAGTAAAGATGGCCCTGGTGGTTTGTTTGTTTTTTTTATGTAGTGGTTAAAGAATTTTTTTTATTTTTTATTTTTCGTTCAGGATTAGAATTTTTGAAAAAGGAGCGGCAGACTTGATTAGCGGCTTTTCCGGTTATCGGATGTGGAGCCATGTTTTTACGCAGCAGAGCGGACGGACGGTGCGGAGTCTGCCAGTCTCACGTCAGCCGGCCGGGCGAGATTACCGAGAATTATCGACGGGGGCAGCCTGGAGGCGGGAATGGCCCGAGAGAAAGCTGCGAGACCTACACTCGACGGGATGTGTTCATTTGTCAGTTTTAGTCCAGCCAACGAGGTTTGAATGAAAAACTCGTTTTCTTTTTTTGTTTTTACGTCTGATTTAAATCCACGTTCATGTTCATAAATAAAACAATTAGCATAAATTTTATGGAGCTGTATGCAAATTAACATCGTCAAATCCTGTTTTCTTTTTTTTTTAACCCTCTGCCGTTACGCTTTCCACCTTGTGACAGTATCGTAACCCCGGGTCGTCCTGTTCATTTATTAGACAGGTTTGAATGACTTACTGTTTCTATTTTTAAGACATACATTCGTTTTCCCCTTCAGGGACCTGATTAGCCTTCCAATAGTACGCTGTTAATGAAGCGGTCGGAGTAGGTCACGTGCCCCAATTTGCCACCTACCGGTATATCGATGTAAACGATAGCACCGCGGGCTGGAAATAGTCTCTTTCTACTCGCGGTTTCCAGAAATTAAAATCGTGAATTTAAAAAAAAAAACAAGACAAACTAATTACATTAGCGACATCAACAGCCGGGAGTCGATAAAAACGATGGTGAGTTCTGTTTGCTCATTTAAAAAAAAAGGGGGGGGAGATAAAATAAATAATCGGGATGGGTCAGATGTGGTAGCGTCTCTGGAAAGTCGCCGACTCGCTTGTATGAGGGTCGCGAAGATGTTCTGGTGAGTTCTGTTCGGCTTCTACTGATTTATTTCTGGGTTAACATAAAACTGAAAACCGAACAGAAGCAAGACGGAAAATCCTATGCAGTATTTACGCGAAATCGGAGTTTGTTTGTCTTTTTTAATATTACGCTAATTTGTCCAAAATTTCCGTCAAGTATCCGTTACCAACAAAGACGGGGCTGGAACGATTACGTTTCCCTTACTGGAGCACGTGATAAATGGCTACGGGTCCCGCGCGGCGTGAGGTCTAGTTTTACCATTTTGCTGTTGTTGCTTTTTTTAAAAAAATTAAATAAAATAAATTGTTTGATTTGTTTTTCTTCACCTCTTAGCTCACTTCAAATTTTACCTTTAACGGGTACCACTGAGTCCATGGTCAGAGAACACGTTCTCTAAGATTAATGATAAAAGTAACATGTAATAAACTAGAATGGGGTCGCAGTAAGGACGGCGCCCCTAATTTCCCTAATATACACACGTTAGTTACGTGTCCACCTGCATCTATTTAAAGTCTTATTTAAGCTGTCGATAAGACCGTTTGTTAATCAACCCGACTGCATATATTTCGAGAAAATCGAAATAGGTTTATCCATATCGACGAGCGGAGAATAAAATGAACAAATTTAATATTCATAAAAATGGGATTTAACCCGCGAATTTTAAACCCTTTTTTAACTATTAAATAACGTGATTCGGCATTCGGTGAGTGAAAACAAGCGAATGGATTTAAATGTACTATATTTAGTAAGCTTACAGATTATGCAGAGAACTAAAACGCAAATAATTTTTTCTGATACCTCGCTTGGCCCCTTCTGCCCATATCTCTGGTCCAGAATAACAAAGTTTGGTTTCGTTTAGGAAGTCATTTTGTCTTATACGTGATTTTTTTTTTCCAACTGGGGGGGGGGAAATAGTTATCGATGCGGTTATTGAATTGTCTGACGATTTCACTTGGACCAGCTGTTACTGGTAATTTCCCTTGCCTCGGGCAATCCCACTAACGAAATATGCCTTTCCATACCAGGCTTTGCAGGCGATATAGCTAATTTATTATCTTTATCTGCTGTTTTCTATTATCAGCATCAGCATTTATTGGCTAAAACTGATAGGTATCTTCCCAATCTTCTATAAGCTAAAGTAATGTAACCTTAATTGAATGTTTACGACTTTAAATCATTGCTAGTAGTAGAAGAAAAATCCACCTTTAATTTCTTTAATGGCTGGCGTCAAAGTTTTTTAAAAAATAAAAAAAAAACATCGCATTTACTTGGTATGCGCATGAAATTGAATCTGAAGAATGCTAAACAAATGCCATGTAAACTTGGTATTTTGTTGGTTTATTTGATGCTGTCGTTAATGTGGGTGTTGCATCTGATTATCTGTCTTCAGGCAATAATTATACTTTTGATGTAACACTATATAATAATATCCTAGTTGACATATTCATAAACAACTATGAATAACATTTTATAATTTAGAAAAAAATACTTTATTACTTTAACAGATTAGGACTCCGTCTGTTCCCGAAGACTTAATTTAAAACAATAATGATGGCATTTTATTTAAATTGCTGCTCTGTTTTCCTTGCGTACGTTCTGGAGATGGTCGGAGGTTTTCAGCTTTACCACCGTTTCTTTACTTTTATTATCTTTCATTACATATTTAAATAACCATTCTATCTAAATTAAAGAAGAGAACATTTAATTTTAAAAACATTCGAATATTATACGAAGTTTAAAGTAACACGATAACAGCCTTGGCGTTTCTGTCGTGAGTTAATCAGCGTGTTGTCGGCTACAATGTTGATCGCGAGCTCGTTTTATTACTGTCCGTGCAGTATAGGCTTTACTTCCAGGTGCTTGTTTGTTTTCCACCACTCAGCCAGCACAAGAGCAGTTCGGATTCTCGCTTTTCTTTGAATAGCGACGCCTCTGAGCTGTTGGTGGAGCATGCGGAAAAGCAAATATTTCATTTTATAAAGGGAAGGAACTCGGCATCAGTCTGAGATCACTGAGCTAACGCGAATAATAAATCGAACGGAATTACTTCCCCTTATAACCTTCTTTGCGGGGGGTATAAATTAGAAAATTAAATTTTATGAAACCAACAGGCTCGCGCAGACTCTAACCAAGCTCTGTGTTTGTAAACGCTTCCAGCTGGAAGGCGGTGTACGGTTTGAATTTTTTCGTAAACTTTACTGCCGCAGTTTGGAAATAAGGGGAAGCTATCAAGTTATGAATTTTTAGAATTTATTAATAAACCGAATCGATTCTCTGAGTGACTCTACATCTCCTGCCACGAAGACCAAAAACAACTGATTTTGTCATTGTTGTGCAAAGCTGTATGCCGTCTGTATTCTACGTCAGAATTGTGCATTAATTTTATTTTTGTTTAATCTTTGAAAACCGCAGAGAATAGCGTGTTTATTAAAAATTTTAGTTAAAAAAAAGAAAATGTTAAAAAAGGTGTAAGATTTTTTATCCTTTTTTAATGACACGTAATCCTAAAATAATTTGGGAAATCATATACAGTCGACCCCCGCGTAATCGCGGTTCGGCATTCGCGGCCCGGTTATTCGCGGAATTTCCCTTAGAACCTAACTAATAATTGTTCGTGGAAACCCCCGCATATTCGCGGAATCGCAAATATCTTCCGCGATTTTTTATGGCTTTTTTCGTGACAATATATATTTTTTCACGCTTTTTAACGCTAGATTATTAATAACAATATAATTTACTAATTTTGTAATATAAAAACTAACGTAAATTCAGCAAAATATCAATATAAAATAAACGCTATTGGCTGGAGGTTTGAAAGTAGCCAATCCGAGAGCGTTATTCATTTCTCCTCGCTGCTGATTGGCTGCTGCCCACGAGGTGCTGTCTCAGGCAGACGCAGCCCAGCATCATCCCAGTTTACCGCGTGTAGCTATATCGAGTGTTTCGCTGAGTGTTGTATTTTTTATTAAATTATTATTATATATTTACTTATATTTTTTTACTTATATTTTACGTTATATTTTGACGTTTATAGGCTTTTTTATGGACCACGTCCAATATTCGCGGTTTTTCACTCTTCGCGGGTGCTCAAGGGACGTAACCCCCGCAAATACCGGGGTACAACTGTAATGGTATCTGGCCAGTTGGTACACAGTTACTCATATAAAATTTCTTTATAAGTTTTAAGTCCCCAAAAGAAAATTCGCGTAATCCTGACCATATTAATACATACGTACCATACCAAGAGTATTATACTTTAATAATGTCCTACTCACGTGTGTATCCATCTCAGAAGTGTGTGTGTACGAATTCAGCCACTTTCGATTTGAACAGATCCTGACCGATAGAATGAGGGGTCTGCAGCGACTCATCAATCACCACACGTGACCGTGGTTCACTCGGAAGCGCTGCCGCATTAACGTGATCCAGCCGTGATAAATACATGTCTGACCTTTCTCCCCCACCGCTGTTTTCATTACCTTTCTCGTAGAAGAATGCCGGTAGTTTGGGTCACTTTATTCTAATTCTGCAGACGACTGACGACGGATGTGTCGAACGCCCTGCCGACCACGGGCGAGACAAGCCGAGATTTGTGCGTGACGTGTCCCCCGGACCAGGCAGACCGACGCCTGGTCTTACACCCGCCGTTCTTTTTCGTGTCGTATTTCGCGATTGATTTAATTCCGCAAAGCTGAAGTTAGCCGTTATGACGCAGACAGACAGACAGACAGACAGGAAAAGAAACCATTAAAGGGAAATGAGTCAGTTACATCTTTGCTGTATCAGCTGCCAAACTCGTAATCTGTTTTCCTTAAAGGTCATACCCAGAGGCAGTTCTACTACACGTTTTAATAAAGGCTGTTACCGGTCTAGAAAAACCGGAATCGTTCCCGAAGTTTTTCGTAAGATGACCCTTTTTCCACCACGAAATACATTTATTAAAAAAATAGAATTTAGGAAATTTAAACTTACATATCATTTTGGTGTTTCCACGCCCTCTTTCGTGACCGACCGCCCGTCAATAGTATCTCTCGTTTTTCGCCATTTCGCGACGGGTTTTCCCAGAGGACGAGAATCACCTGGAGCCAGTTCGTAGAAAAGCGACGGATTCTTCTGGTCTTTAGAGCCAGGACGTGGAGTGCACATCGAGAGAGCCGAACGGAAGAACTACGCGCAACCTAAGATTGGTAATCCTCATTGTTCAACGAACTGCGAAGCGAGTTAGTTAGCTTTCTCGTGAGCAGAGTTACTAGGGTTCCAGCGGGAGGGGGGGGGCGCTGCTTTCATTAAATGGTGTTTTATATAGGGGAGCCAGACACCTTGTTTTCATGTTTCCATCATTCATCTGAGGTGTTTGACTGCTGCTTGACTTTCTCAGTCCACCGACTCCCGCTCCTTAAGGTATCTTTCCGAAAGAATGGCAAGATGAATAAAATCCTGGCCCTGTATCTGTCGAAAGTCAGTGACAACCTTAACGGATACTCCTCTGCCCCCCAACCACATACTTCATCGTTACTGTTGTATGTATACCGACTGCCACACTGCTTCCCAGTCCGCCTTCGAACAAACTGTTGTTCCTTATTGGCAAACAGGTCAAACTCGAGCCCATCTGTAAAGAGCACCTGCTTCCAGGTTTGGCCATCCCACTGTCTCATTCCTGCTGCCCATTTCAGTCCTTCCGTTTGGTTGTCTTCCCTCAGCAAAAGTGTTCGGGCCATAGACATTACTTCACACTAATGCGTACCTTAGTGTTCTTGAAGAAACGTCAGTACCGGCAGCTAGGTTATTTTCAAGACCTTTACTGGCTCATAGTCTATCGCGTAGAATACACCCTGAGGTACTCCACACCACCTTTGGAAAGTTTGGCTTTTCTTTCTCGATCGCCTCCATTATCAACAGCAGCAGTTTCGCGTATCCTCCTCAGTCTTGCATACAGTCCCTTCTGAAATATTAAATCGGGCTGCAATCTGCTGCATGAAGTAGCCTTTACCGGCTAACACTTTGATTTTATACGCCTGTCATAATATTTTTTTCCCCAGTAGACAGACTATTCGCCGCACATTCCTCACACCACAATGATATCAATGCCAATATTTTTGTAGCCTTTCTGCAGATGTGGCATTTCCTGATTACTCGCCTGACAACTGTCGCAGTGTACTTACTATAGCAACACGTGACTGCAGTACATAGCTTTTAATTTTTGTGCATGTGAGATACGATTCTGTCATGCAATATTTGGATCTTTTACTGAATGTGTACTAAAGTCCTTTTAAATGCGCCATATTCGGTTTTCTAGGTTATGATATAATAATCGGCAGTCATTAATTCTCATCTTTGACTAACTTGACTCTGCGTAGTGTAATATCACACGACAAGAGTGCTTCAGCAAGCCAGTCCTCTCGCTGCGCACATACACAGAGCCCAGGGCTCGCGGACTCTGCAGAAATGCTGCTTGACTCTAGTAGTCGGCGAAGCTGCCGACGGGGACGACGACCGAAGTCAACCACGGTCAACGGAGTTCAGATCAAGGAGAAGCCCCCGCAACCATTCGACCACAGCGACCTTGTTCTGCTTTTTCAGTTTTGCGGTGTAAAAGATCCGCTCTGCTGGAACATCCGGGTAAAAATGGTCCACGTCACTGTAGAAGAACCAGAACAGAATAGCTGCGCTATCAAAATTGGATTCTGTTCTAGAATCACCAACCGAATGGTAAACATCTTTGCTCGCCAATGCCATTTTAGTCAGGACTGTCCACACATTCATCGCCAACTCTTAGCGACTGAATACACTGATTCACTTTGCCTCCCTGCAGTCATTAATTCGCTGAGATTCTTTTGTCTGTAGATGGCCTAAGTGTCCCTGTAGGTCCTAATACTACATTTGTAATACGAGTGTCTGACGGCTTAAAGCCTATCCACGCTGTCGCTTGGTGACGGACTCTAGGGCGGGCAATTTATCTTCTTGTTCCAGTCCTATGGTTTTGACGCCTTATGGCTGAGTGTCCATACAACCCTGACTAAGCACTTTAGCGATAATGGAGTCAGATTTCCCCAAATTTTGACCCAGCGTCTTGTAAGGTCCATAACTAAAGAGTGGAGGCGGACCAGTGGTGCGTGAGTAAGGAGAAGAAACCTGAGATTGACTTCAGCGCTGTACTTTAAATGGCGACTGAATTTATGAAGTTTACAGCGTGGTTCTAATTGTTTAGGCCTAAAGCAGTTTCATTTTCCACCATACTTGCTTTCCCGTACAGTGAAATGTTGACCGTGGGTAATTTTCTTTTTATATAATTTCATCCACTCTATAAGGCGATTGTCTTGGAAAAGTCTTTGCATTTTCAAAATTGTCTGACTATAAGAAACCGGATTCTTTGAGAGTCACATGCCGTTGTATCATTTTACTTTTAATATCAAATACATGTTGGCTTGTACCGTGGAAAGACTATCTGGTAACCTCAAGGTATTTACAGGATTATTTTAGATCCTTGAAAAAAACACAAAATTTGAAAAATAATGATAAATTTTATATATTTAGACTTTTAAAATGATGTCGTTAAATTTGTTCCTTGTTATTTCTGAATAATGGTTCGGCGCAATTCCTTCCAGCTGTAAACGAGCCGGGGGCCTCGTGTAAGCAGCTGGTTCCTCCAAATGAACCTACAGGAAAGAAAAAAGAAATCCTGGTGGTTTTTAGAGATGATAATGGTTAGAAATCAAAAGAAATACATGGAAGTGTTCATTTAAAAGATCTCTGTTCAGAATAAATAAATAAGTTTTTTTGGTTTTTAATGAAGATTGGTTCTTTCTATGGGTTCCTCTAACAACAAATGCTGGGCACCTAAAAAAACAGAAACCGATAATTCTGAGTTCAAAAGCATCTCGCTGCTATTTTCATGGTTATTTATTTATTTTGGAAAAAAAGCTTTCGCGAAATGTATCTCTTCACTATTTATTATCCTGTACGTTATCCGGTGCTGGAATGGTCTGACAGCTCCTTCCTTAATGTCTTCTCCGAAACGTGTGGAGTTGGTATTTTAGTATATTTAACAACATCGATAACGTGATTTACAGCCTTGGTCACTTTGACCCACTCGGTATTTATTTACGCTTTCTGCATTCTATTATTATTGTTTTAACACAAAGGTTTGCTAAGGGTGTTTCTGGATTATTTAGTATCTATTAACAAACACAATAAAGAAATACTGTAGTACAAAAGAGTCTGCAGTTATAACAACAGAAATGAATGAAACTACGAAATCTTTGTTTTTTTTATATCTAATTAATATTCTTATTCTACCTGGAATTATTTCAAATGATTACAGATTATCACAAGCTTTTCGTAATGGCTTTTTTTTCCAACGCTTCTCTATTTCTTGGATAGCGGGAAGTCTTATATTTTTGGCTGGGATGTGCGATTTGAAGGCCATTCTTACCAAATATCTTATTGACAGATTTAACCCGATACCTTCCGGGCAATACTTTCTCCCCATTCTCGCGCTAATGCATCATTCAAGGCAAACCTATCCTCTTGGAGCCTTGCCAAAACCTGTTTTTTTTCCTCCCCTTTTTGAGTTTGGTTTTATATATATATGGAGAAAAGTGCCCAGTTTTCTTTCTCACTAACCCCGCCAACTCGATCGCCACATCTTCCAACGATTTCTGAATGTGTCGGACCCGAGAAACCAACTGCTTATCGCGATTACTCACACGCTTAACTTGTGTATTTTCAGAATTAACACCTCTTGCCGGAAGACCTACCGGAACACCGTTTAAAGGTTCCTGTGCAAAGATGGCTGTTTTCATACGTGGAAAAGTCAACAACAAAAAACTCTGGAATTTTTGATTTGAAAAGAAGGCTTCGATAATTTCCAGAGCGTAGAAGAAAGACCAGGAATCAATGGAAAATTCCAGAATATTATGGTCGATGCGATTTTTGTATCATTTCAAATAAAATCCATGCATTTTCAAACTGCCATTTGTTATGTATTTGGTGTTGGTTTTACGAAAGAGCAAAACGTTTCATTGATGAACATTTGCTGAGCATTTATATCGAAGGCTTTGTGTCGAGCATAACGGAGATTACTGAGCGAGCCAATTTGACCGGCCGCGGACAAGACACCTCCCACCCGCCCACAGAGCGCTGCCGAACGGCGGAGATCAGAGTTGCACGACACCGGCAACTATGGCGCCTGGTGCGCGCTCCGCTTTCGAACAACCCTGAAGAAAATCTCCGATGAAACCCTTCTCGTGCGGGTGTAAACCGCGGACCGGCTGGGAAAGAAGGGCCAAACAGAAAACATGCCATTGGCGCGCGTCATCCCGACGGGGATTCGAACTCGCGCCCTTGACCGTAGCGGCCCGGTAACCTAACTGCCGCCCGTTTGTTCTTTTCTTGACGATGGACTATGAGAAATTATATTATCGTTTGTTAGGAAAGGCTGGAGTAGAATTACTTAAACATTCGAAAGTAAATGGCACCTGAAGAAGGCGGAACAGACTACAGGCGTTTCTTGGATTAGAGGGCGGATACGTGTAGCGCACCTGGCCACCGCCCCTGTGGACAAACGTATCATCGTCTCACAGTCCGATCACCGCTTCGTCATTTTCATTAATTTTTTGCAATCTATTTCTCCTGTAATTGGAGGGATCTGGATACAATTTTCTGAAGTGGGACAAACAGGGAAAGAGAAGACCCGTGGTGAGAGGTGGCGGGTGTGTGTGGAGAGAACAACCAGGTGCTTCGGCAGTCTCTTCTTTATGTTACGCCATTACTTCTCTTCACCCTCGATGACGTCACGAACGGCGCTTATCGGTGGAAAACCTGATCTTTAATAATCTCTTCGCCCCGGGTTACCATCTTTAGTAAGTAGCTAAAACCCATCGTAACTAGTTTTTTTAAGCATTGACTTCTTCGAAGATCATCTAACATAGAGCTTACAGCGCGTGAAGTCTGCTTAAGTGATTTTTTTACTTAAGTTAATTAAGATATCAGTGAAGTATAAAGGATTTCAAAAGGTACAGTAAAGCCGTTCTTACTTCAGTCTTATTCAAAGCTCCGTTTTTAACCGGATATTTAATTCAAATCATTTTTTTTCTTCCTTCTTTCACTCGAGATACTTTTGTCTGACTGCTGAGATTACGGTAATTATGCCCGCAGCAAGTCGCGGGCCACTTATAACGTCTCTCTCTCTCGATTTTTAGAACCGATCCTTTTGAAGATGGTTAGACGTCAAGGAAACGCAATCAGTCAGGGAGAAAAACGTCTTTTAACATCTGGGAAAAGCAACTACAGCCACATTATTAACACATTAAATCTGCGGTTATTTGATAAGTTTTCTTATCTTGAAAAAAAACAAAATTCTGAACTAAATCCTCGAAATCTACGGCTTTAATTTCCCCATTTACGGTGTAATTCCTCATTATTAAAAAAAAAAAGACAAACACTAACTTAGTTCGCTGTACGGCTGGAAACTAAATACTTCCAATTTAATGGAGAACATGTAAAGTTAATTCGGAAAAACGAGTCGTTTTATATCCCCTGCCAATTTTCGTGATCCATTTCATCTGTACAAATGGCGTCGCCTAGATTAGTTTCCGCGAGGGGAATTTGGAATCTGATAATTGCTGGTATGTATTGTAACCCCCCAAAAAATAAACTTATAAATGGTTTTTATTCCAAATACTAACTCCCAGGTAAGAAGGATTAAATGATATCGATTGTCATCAGTGTAAATAGGTTTTTACAAATTTCTCCATTATAAGACACGATAATCACTTTGCTCGTTCGTTTTCACCTCAGTTCGTTTGTTACCTGGCGAAAAACAGAAAATGGGTCGGTTTCTATTTTTTCAAGATTTCTGGCTGACAGATCGGATTCTTCGTATTGTTGACTTCGGACAAGCAGAAGACGGTGTAAGAAGTTTCTCGAAATAATTCATTTTGGCGTGGGAATTGGCGACCAGCCGTCCGACTATCGTCAGGTAGAAGTGTAGGGATAATCAGACTGGTGGCGATATCGCTGATTGCCTCCAAAGGTAGGAATTGCCTCCAAAGGTAAACTTTCTTCGACAGAAAAAAGCCAACATTTTTCTTGACAGAGTTCGCGATCGAGTTCTTACTCCCGCCACCGATATCTACTAATCAACGAGAGAGCGCACCGTGGTGCCGTTAAGCTCTGCGAGGCAGCGGCGTGCCATTTCGAGTTAACGAAGTTCGGCCCGTTCAGACACCTGCCAGCCTCAAGAGTGGAGGGTGACGGGATTAAAGGTCGAATCGCAAATAACGACCAACCGGAAGCTATACAGGTTTATTCCACGGCGAGACGCGTGTCGATGCGATTATAATAAAAGACCTAAGCAGAAAGAAAGAATGCGCCTGAGAGATTATAGAAAGGTCTGAAAATTAAATTTAAAATCAGTAGAAACCGCATCAGAAGGTCCGTGTAAGCAGGTTTTATCAGCGTGGTTTTAATTGGAAATACGCTCTTGTAGCCTTCAGAATGATAGAATTCAGTAGTAGCAGCAGTAACCAATGACATTGGTCAGCGTGTTAAAAAATCCATATTGGCGGAAAAAAGCTAACAAACAGAATTCCTTTAATTGGCCATTTCTAAGCCTTGGATAATGTTCTCAGTCCGCTTGGTTGGAATTGCTCTTAGTTGCAACAAGCTTTAATTTCATATCCAGGAGTACAGTCAGTGGCACCCACATATCTTTGGATAACTTTGGATCTTCATTCCTCCCGGTCTTAGCAAAGCTGTTTCGAAAGTTAACGCGGACGGTGGAAACTCTCCCCTATCGGATCGATCGTGTGGCGTTTGTAGAATCTGATAAACAATAAGACAGCGGCACATCTGAAAATGTCTGACTTGGTTCCTTTTCGGATGTTCCACTGTCATATAATTTTTTTTTTTTTTTTGATTTAAAGATTTTTTTACCGAGTTAATAATTCTGTGTGGTGTATGTTATCGGCGAACGTGTTGTCAGATAAAGAAATATTAACTCACTTCTAACCTGTTGTGCAGTAAATAATGAAAACCTTTCCGAGTTGACCCGAGGAGCCGAAGATCGATGAAGACACTCGAAGAAGAACAGGGTCTGGACATAAGTAAATAAACACTCTGCTCCGAAAAGGCGCTCGCTTGTTCTGGAACCGTATAGCATCGGCCATATATGATTAAGATAAATGCTTTGTGCTGAAACCCATTGCTTTATGCAAGAAAACATGGTACTGACACATTGTGCGGTCGGGATGAGTAATCTGGCTGAAGACCATGACTGGAAAGGAATCTCTATTGGAGAATCCTGGAAAGCGAGTTTCAGGGAGCACTTTTGCGAGAATTGGTCGATGACAGATGAGAGCTAGCTGCTCTCAATGGAGTTCAGGCCAGGTGGTTGGTTAAGCCAGAACAGAATTCCGATGCCCTTACTCTCTTTCCGTCTTTGCGTTGCACGAGCGTTGTCAGCCGGAGTACCATCTTTAGCAGAAATACTTTCCTCTTCGGACTGATCACTAACGGCATGGGCAGGCAAACTTTCCTTTCGGTGAACATTGATGAATCGGGCAAAAGGTTACAGTTCCTTCGCAGACTGCCAGCTGTGGCCACCCAGTAGCCCAAATTACACCCGACACCCTGACATCTTCAGCGCCACATTTTGGTGACTTGTAGACGGTTCTACAACCTCCTTTGCTGTACGACACGACCCCAAAGTTCGACCACCGTCAGTGAAATGCAGAATCGTGTACTTCTCGGAAAAAGACAGCATGATAGAAGACGGGAAGGGGGGTGGATAGTAGCAACTGCGTGGTCAATGCAATCGATGATTTATTCCCGTTACGTGGAATGGTGGTCAGACGTGATGTCTTCCGTTCTACTCCGTGCTATTTGGTTAACGTCTGATGGATTTCGTGGAAACGTGCAGGTGTCCTACCACATTTGCAGGCAGTCGGTTTTGATTTCCTTGCTGCTTTCAATAGCCCAGAGTTTCCAAAGCCCATCAGTTCTCGTAAACTTCCTGTTTGTGACATAGCTGTCTGCCGGCTGATGCTTCCTCTGATCTGTATCTGATGACTGGAATAGACTGTTTTAAGGAAGTCGTGTTTGTAGACAGTTGAGGGCGGTTAGCCGCTTGAACCCACGCGTTTGGAGGCTTGTTTCAAGCGAAATGTACGCGTCTTAAGTTCTCGTCTAAATGGCGTCTATTGTATATATTCTTAGGTAAGTTAGATTACCTCTGAAACATCTATGTTCTAAAATAGGAACAGCTGAAAAACCGTAATAAAAAGTAACTTTACGAAAGGCATTTTATAGCTTACCTAAGAATATTACGAATTTTCAGGTGTGCCTATCTTAGAATATAGGTGTTTCAGAGGTAATCTAACAAAGGTGTTTGGAGTTATCAAGAGAGGTGGACAAAAATAAATTCTTTTTTAGTTAACAAAGATGAAAGTATCAGCGAGTATAATTATATTATAAATTAACTGAAACGCCCCGAAAGGTGGCGAATTTGTGTAAACCATAAGAACTTTTTTCCCCGCCTCCTTGTACTAAAAGAAGCTCCATTTAAGCGAGATATGAACTAAGGCTGGAGTCGAGATTCTGAATACGCTAAAATGAAATGAAACTAGGAGTATAGAAATAGCTACATTTATTCTCTTTAAGAAGATAGTAAGCGCAATGACGATATATCGTTATATGTCGTGCTGTCCGCTGGTCCGAAATGTCGCAGACAACGTCTAGTAACAGAGGATACATGAGCGAGCGCGGAAAATGGCGAAGTCACCTTGACCTTTGCTCCTTCCTAGACATATTTACAAATGCACATTTGTGGATATATCACTGCGTCTTCAAAACAACCGCCATGCGCTTCTCAAAATCTTTTACAATTTTGAAACGATTGCCAGATAGATTGTTAGCGTATTTATTTTTACCTATAAGTTGATAAAATGCAAAAAAAATGTATAGTAAGTAGCGAGGCAGAATGGCGATATTAAGGTATCGGGTGCACAATACTATTCTTTTTAAATTATGAGCGATGGAATTAAAGAGACAACTTATCTTCGATCATTAATTTTGCGAACTCCAACTTGAATGAAATAAGTTTTTTTTTTTGTTTTCTGTGACTAATAGGGAATTTTAAATTAGTTATCATTTTTTTTGAAAATCAGCTAAGAAAACCGTCAAACTTTACGAGTCTATCGTTTTTATATGACAAATTACATCGATACTTTAAAATTAATTGACAAGAACAAAATAAAAAGGGGTAAGTTTAAATTCACTTAACCTTTTCTGTCTGAAAATTTACGGCAGAACTTCATAATATTAGGCGGTTATGTGCTAGCAGTTGAGAGATATGATGTCATTTCTACCGTGATCCACAGGCTGTTGCCCTTTTTTGTGGGCGACGAGGCATTCTCTTTAACACTTCTCCCCGCGACGTCATCGTTCAGGAGTAAACTCTTTAAAGATCTAATGCAAAGATGTCAGAACGGAAAGAGATATAGGCTGGCGTCAGATCAGGCATTTCCCCCTCTCATCATCTCACTACAGCTAGCTGCTGAACCTGCGTTTCGTTTCAATCAATGCAAAAGAGATCCACAGCATAAATTGTGAGGATGGCCAGTGGGGAACGTCTCTCGAACGTATTAATTAACGAGA